>BOPP01000051.1:6067493-6150606 GCA_017312745.1 Gryllus bimaculatus | reverse complement strand
GGCAGGAGAAGAGAGCCGATCGCGGCGGCATCGCGGAATGGCATCGCTCCCGTCTGTCGCTCGCCTCGCGCCCGTTCTCACAGCTCCAGTCACGTCTCTCTTTCGCGTTTCTCACGTCCCCCCCCCACGGCTCGTTCTGCGTTATCTTCGGCATTTCCTCAATACTTTTTGTGCCGTGGCACTCACACCGCTACAGATCGCCAGCTACGATGTTTGTCTGAGAATACAACTTCGATCCTCTATTGAGTAGTATGACTGTATTTTTTTAAAATCATCGTTAATTCTGTTTTGTCCCTTTGTGTTGTCATTTGTCATCCTCCTCCAGAATATTCGTCATCTTCCTCTATCTTAAATGGTCATTCTTTGCGATATTGTGATCTTTGCAATTGGGTAGATACGCTGCAATCATTCACAATTAAGTTATTCATATACAATAATAGTAAAAGAAGATAGAATTATGAATTTTGAGAGTCAATTAGAGATCAAACAAAAACACTAATTTCTTTCACACAATCTTCTAAGTGTTTTGTTATTTTTTTCTCCTTGTTGGAAGACCAGCTTCAACCGGAAATGGGGACGTATACTGTCAGTGTGTTTTTTTTTCTTTCTTCAAGAATTTAGTTTCAGAGTCGGGTGTTCCGTAATTTCAACCGTAAAGAGACCGAGATACGCCGGGAACATTTGAGAACCTCTGTTTTAAAACGAACATATCAACCGTCGGAGCTCCCTCTTCACTTGTGCCTTCTTCGCTTGCACATTTTCCTGGAAGCGGTGCCACCGCCTCCTCCACCGCCTTGGCAGGGGCGACGGCAGAGCGGTGGCCATGGCAGCGGCCTGCGCGGAAACCCTCTTGTGTCGCGCGTGGGTGGCAGAGGGGCGTGGCCGCCCCGCGCCGTCGATTGCCTCGCGGTGGACGACGCCTCGCTCGCTTCGGCGCCAGCTGAGGAGCCGACGCGACGCCCCGCGCCGCTCGCGACGGCCCTGTGCGCGAGAGGACGAGAGTGTTTGCAACGCAGAGGGAAGGAACAACACGAAAGAGAGAGAGAGAGAGAGAGAGAGAGAGAGAGAGAGAAAGAAAGAAAGAGAGAGCGAGGGAGAATACACGAGAGAGTTTCCAACGCACAGGGAGCGAATATGAGTGACAAACTGAGGGCGTCGTGGGGGGTATGGAGTCATGGTCCTCACTAGTGTGCATTCAGTTAGAAAAGCAAAGAGGAGGGAGGAGAAAGGAGGAGAGAAAATATATGCAAGCTGTGGCTGTAGTTGAGTTGTTTTCAGGAGTCAATAGCAACTGAAAGAAAATTACCATATCATTTTGAATCTGTATTAGAGAATTCATGAAATGTGTACGAAAGAAACACGAAATAATTACTTGTGTACTGAAAGTTGATTACAACCAAAACGATGATAAAATAAATCCTTTTTTCCTATTCCTAAAGGGAAAATGAAGAGTCTATGAAGGTTTTATAAAAAATATATATTACTCCATTATTTTTTCTTAATCTGTGAATTACGAAGAGACTACAAAATACCATCGTTACAAAATAGCGGTGCATCGGGACGCGGCAATATGTGATAAAGGGAAAAAACACCTTACCGGAAATTCGAACTGAACCAACCAACGGACTGCAATACCAGGGCAATCGGAAATGAATATAGAACCACGGCGGAAGTGAACGTGGTGATTCAGCAAGAGCGTCGGCACGGGTGAGATGCACCGAGAGATACCGGGATGAACCAAATAAAAAAAATAGAAAAGAGGATGCTGCAGGAAAACAGCTGCTGAACAAAACACACAAAAAGGTTTTTTTCAAAAAGTAGCACACACGCACTGCTCAAGAACTACAAATAAAGTAGTCTCGTATAGATTTCCAATAAATTACACGTTTTAACAAAAACAATCTTCAATCTATTTAAATAACATAGTATAGAATATTTACAGTACAAATGTTTTTACATTCTACCGAGAATATAAATAAATTCGCTGCTGTTAAATAACTCAAGAAGTGAATACAAAATATTTAATGTGGTCTGCCTTGTCAGTAGAACCTTGCTGTCGTAAGTCAACTTCTCGTAAGCAGTGGCGCACTGTATAAGAATTCAGCCAGTATGCGGATTAAATGAATAACACAAACAAATATTTACATTTTTCAATCAAAATCGAAACTATTGCATTGTTGTTCTTGTGAATGTTACGAAACTATAAACACACTGACCTAGTCATAGTTTTCTTTTGATTTCTTTATACATTAGAAACAAGCAATATAGACAGGTCGAGGACCGTGAATATAAGCGCACGAGTGACGAGAAAACAGAATGGAGAGATAAGAAACCGCGCGGAGTGCGACATCAAGTGCGTTGTTCAACTGCACCCTGAGAAAACCTTAAAAAAAGGGCAGCGAAAGTGCGAGTCGCGTAGCCACATGAGACGACGGCGTCAACGCAGGAGAAGGGAAATAGGAAACTAGAAAGTAAACAGGAAATTGAGAAACATCTCAGAGAAAAACCTGAAAGAAAGATAAATGATAAACCTAGACAAAGAAATAGAGGTGAACAACAACAAATAACCTGTTGAAGAATACAACATCCTTGATGGCTAAACGAGGGAAGAGATAAATTAGAACAATAAAATCTATCTATTAGAAGAAAGTTACAATATACTCACAAACAGCCAAAAATTAAAAATTTGCTCTTGGGTATAAGTTGAAGAACAACACTTAAGTGTCGTTCTGTCGTAAAGAAGAACATTTTGATTTATTATTCGTAACAAAAAGCCACTATAAACTGTATGTGACGCATGGAAGGGAAAAAAAGATTTATATAATAAATTTGTCAGTGTTTTATATAAAATCTTTATATTACGGTTAATATTATTTCTACAAATTCATCTTTAATATTTTATTCATTTTGTTTTCTGTCATTAGTGTCAAAAAATTTGTGTTTGATTTATGAGGTAAAAGTATTATCTGCACACTTTTTCGTGAGCTCCAGTTCCTACTTCCCTATTTTATTATATATAGTTGAAAGATAAATAAATAACTGTGAATATCAACAACGCAAGATTGGAAACATTTGAACACGAAACATTTTTGCTCTCGAGTAATATAAAACTTATTTCATCCGTACACGAACTACAAATTTGGTTTCATGAGGTTGCCAATATAGCAACTCACATCGTGGTTCTACTCCTACCACGACCAGCAAAAGGAGAGCTCAACAAAACGTCCGCAGATAATGAAGCTACTTTTATATCTAGAAAACAAACGAGCCATTTCAACATTTGCTCAAGGTATCAAGGGAAACTGAGGAAAGGATCTGATCGAGATGTTAGAATAATTTGATCGAGAAGGGACACAGGAATGGACATGTAAACGAGATGGCCGACAACAGGAAGAGCAGCGTGCGTTCAGTTCGCCCGAAGTTGGACGCAGTCGCCATTGCCACGAGCCGACCAGAGCCAGTGGACGACACCAGAGCACCGGTTGGCGGCGGCGGCGGACGCGACCTCTCTGACGTGTTTGATCTGCGGGAGGAATGTGTCAAGTGAGCTCTTTGCCCCCGCGTGACACTTAATTGGAAATACAATCAATTCACTCGCCGCCGCGCACCGCCGCCGCCAGCGCCCCGACCGCGGCGGCTCGGCTTCGGCGTCGGATTGCGTCGCGACGGATCGGATCGGATCGGATCCCGTGGCGTCCTCCGCCGATATAATGAAACGCGCTCGTCGTATAAACAAGCGTTATGTCTCCTATTACGGTGCAGCGGTGAATGTTGTGATTTATTGGACGTTGTTCGACGCATTTTGTAAATCGAATTTCCAACGATTTCCTGACAGGAATGTGAAAACGGGTCTGGGATGGTTGCGTGACAGAATGGCAAGGGAATTTTGCGCTCTGCCTGCGATCTGTTAGCCCTGCAGTTGCTCTTGGGACGCTTTCTGTTCGGGAACATCACGCAAAACAAGACAGGTTATCTGTTCGTCCACCCACGTGGACCCAAGAAGGGAGTTGTGTGCGATTGATTCATTTCTGAAAATAATCTGCTCCAAAAAGACGAAAAAGCTCCATTTGTCTGTTGCGCGAATGACAAATAAAGCGAGAACTTTATGTTATATTGTCACGACGTATCTCTCTAATAACAAATACGTGCGTAATACAGAGTTTTCGAATTTATGAGTTGCTATGGATCCTAAATTTTCAAAGTCAGTTGAAGCAGGTACGTCAAAAATAAAGAAAAACTAGCTTACACTGAAGTTACCTTTCATACGTAATTAAATTTGATGTCGCTAGTATACGTCGTTGTGTTGAATTTAATATTAACTCTCGCAAAAGGAGTTATAAGGCAAAGTAATTCCAGAAGTGTGTAATATATTCAGAACGAATTTGCAACCTGTTCGAGAGTCATCAGCAATCTAAACGCTATATCACAAATAGTTAAAGAATCATCTCGCATATTAAACCTTCTTCAAATTAATGAAAAGAAAAACGCTCCAGCTTCACTTCAGCAGAAAAATAATATATACATACGTTTTCCTTGTTAACAGATGAAGAAATATCTGGTAAATGCACAAAGCCGTAAAGACCTAATGTTCTGTGAAATGAAGCATAATATTATGCAGACCAACATCGCTCCCACAAAAACAAGTTTATTACCCAAGTTGCATGCAAGTCATTTAACCCCTGTTGCTCGATTGTGTTGAAATTCATTCCAGGGACTTCATACGTAACTTAACATAAAACCAAATGACACAGTAAGAGAGAACGCGTTGAAGAAACTACATCCATATCACATTTCAGTCGTAGTAAAAACACGCTGTAAATAAAGGTTTCCGTGAACAAACAAGATTTTTTACTTATCGATCTCAAGCGTGTATGGTTCTCTTCTTTGAAAACTTAGTCGAGCTTCCAGAGGCCAGAGTAGTATAATGTGAAAAGTAGAAGTGTAGTCGGTTATACATGTGTTGGAAAACATCTACAGGATACTTTTGCTTAGCTAATGTGGAGCTCTGTTACCTGAAACGTAACTTTATTAGTATAATATTTTATGTAAGTTTGATATTGTAATATAGAACGTACAACAATAGTGAACAGACTGTCAGAAAGAAGTACAGCGTTTCGACACCAGTGCTCTTCTATTCAAGGGGTATGTTATACTGGTTTCATGTCCAAGTATTTAAAAACAAACTTCATTTAAAATTCATAATTTCCTGTCACAAAGGTACGCTACAAGAGTACTTGGGAATAAATCTATCGTCAAGTACATCAAGAGTTTGCAACATTTATTACCATTTGCTTCAACGGTAACGTGATTCTTCGTAACGTTCTTTTACACGAGTAGGTGCTCAACTCTTCACCCACACAAAAACACCGCTCGCATCCGAGGCAGACCCAACCGATGTTTCCAGAATCCTCTGAGCCATTGGACGCCATTTTCGCGAACCTCAGCTCTGCGAAAGCCGGCACGTGTGGGTGTTTCGTATTTCATTAAATATCTCAAGAGCTTTGAAGCTTAGTAAATTCGCAGACGACCTTTCGAAAACGTGAAGCGTCCCGAACTGAAGTATGGAACTTAATGGATAATTATTCTTTTGAGACTCGAGTTCAAGTGACTCGTTTCCGATCTCGAAAGGTGGAGCGAAGACGAGAGCGCTGCTTGAAGTATATGTGAAGTGTCAGACGAGTGGAGAAATTTAACTCGTAATGCAAGCACTTGCTTAAGTGGCGTTAGAAGCTGAGATAGCTTCGAGAAAATTCCAGGCGAATTTGTACTCTCTGCATAAAGTTTCGTTGCGGAAAAAAAATGTGGATACAGTTCATTACGGTTACTGACACAATGCAATAACAAGGTATGAATTACTCGTATTCTGGCTCCGAAATGATGAGACATTGTGAGTTGTGTTTTTATTATTAGTGTTTGCATGCACTGAAAAAGAAACATTAAATATCTCCCCTTCTAATGAGCGTAAATCAGATGACTTAATATAATATGGCTTTAATATTTTAAATATAAATTAATTAATTAGTGTTCAGAATAAGAACGCTGAGACAACACACAATAAAATTAAATATTCATAAGTAAACAGAGAATTTGTACAAGCCAAGAATAACCGTTCATACGTTTACCCGTGTTGTGTGCATGAGATATAAAGAAATAATGCACCAGTGAATCGAGCAATATTCTTATGTAGGAATACAGTAATATTCGTAAATGCAATTTAAAAAACGACAGTATCTGAAGTTTATGGGGCTATTATTGTCATTTTATTTATTTCATTGATATGAAACCTCAAATTGTTTTCAGAAGACTTCACAATAATGGCTACATCAGTGAAAGTTTCTTATCGAATAAATGAAAAAATAGATTCATACAACATAAATTTGTATTTTTTACAATATCCATACGTCACAAATATATCAATATTTTAAAAATTGATGCATCAGTCTTATAAAGTTAGTTTTGAATAACTTCTACACTATATTAACAGAGAACAGTTGCGCACTTGGGTTGCATGGGAATACAGTGATCTCTGCCTCTTCAGTCTCGAGCAGAGCGGAAACAGAATTGGGAAGAACGGGAGGGGACGCGGGTCGGAAATGCGAACAAGAAAAGAGCTACAATAGAAGACTTTACCTTGCGTAGAGTGAGGGGCTTGGATAGAGATGGAAATGACGTCACGAATGGGAGAAATGCTGAGGACATAAGTAGCACAGGGTGACAGATGAAAATCGTAATTCCAATGGGAAAAAGTTCGCTGGTGAGTAAAGGCAGAGGTGATTACTCGGTCAAAAGGAAAGTCTGGGAAGAGGTAAGAAACAAAGGAATGAGTGGGGGGTCGAGTCACGGGTGCGGGATGGGGTTCAAAAGTCAGGTTAAGTGATGAGAAATGTATAGCGATGGGCGGGGAAAATGGTGAGGCCAGGCTAAAGAAGTGCCAAGACAGGAGAGGTAAAAAAAAAAAAAATAAGCGTGACTCGGGGTTCTGTTGAACATGAAACCACAACATGGGAAAGCGAACTACGTCAGACCTAGTTGCAACGTCAGCGAATGAGAGAACATGCGGACTACGCAAACGGTTTGGCACAGTAGAAAGGCCGGGCCGGAACGAGACAGACCGCGAGACTGAAGGAGCGGTCACGATACGCAGGAGGGAAAACAGGCGGGGGAGGGGAGGGGCGGCCGCAGGGTCGTTAGCGCGTCGGCCGCGTGGGGCGTCCCACGCACTGCGTCGGCGGCGTCCGTTTGATTGAAGGCGACCGCAGCCCGCGTCCAATCACTGACCAGCGCCCGCCTCGACCGCCCCGCCGCCGCCCCCCTCGCCGCAACGTAGCGCGACCGCCGCGTCGCAGGCTTCCGGTCCGACTCGACGGCTTCGGGCAGCGGTTCCTCGCAAGGGCACTGAGGCCCAGCTCGGAACCCTGCGGAACGCCGCCTGGTGTTTGGCACGCGGTGGCCCGTGCAAAGACATGCTCCGGCAGTACTGCAAGTACGTCTGATGCCTTGCTGAGAAGGACCACTTGCCACGGGCCGTTAACTGTGAAACTCGGAGCGTAGGGCTTTGTAAGGCCTTCCGCTTAACCACATACACTACACCCGTGTTCGAGTAAAGGATTAACATTTGCAAATAAAATAGACTACCTAATAAAAATTAATACCGCTACTAGCGTGAGCGATACTGAATATAATATCAAATTGTGTATTTGACTGTCAGTTGTACTTAAGATACATTTTATTTCGTTCAATTTTTAAATGACAGATATAAACATGGAGATATACTTTTATATACTTTTTGTCATGTGATATTACGAAAATATTTTTTTCTGTATTTTTGTATTATAATACAATAGTTAGAAGGTCGCAAAAGATTTGAGTACATTGGAAATTTTACTACGATCTACATTGCGGAAACCCAGCGTTACCATCGACGTTTGCGCAAGAGACCATGTAGTGAGGACTGCATTGGAGGCACGTTGTACTTATGCACAACGCAAATGTGTGTCAAGCATAGCAATTGCTAATATTTGATAGCTGCAGTGCCAAATCTTATCTCAACACGTCCTCTGCAAGTATGCCTGCAAGTACATTGCCTCAACCCACAGGTATCAAAGCTATTGGAGAAGTCTAAATTTATAATTTAAAACTTCTTGTATTCAAACAAGCATGCCGATAATGAAAACCATAGTAATATTAGTTTCAAAAAATAATTGCTTGTTTAAAGACTTATATGTGCTATTGCTTTTGACCACAGTACCTAACATAAATTTAAAATAGAAAGACAAATCATCATCATCATCATCCTAAAGGCCAAAAAGTGTTCTGTCGCTGCCGCCATGACATTCTGTCCATCGCTGTCGTTTTCATACCTTTCATATTTTTTGATAATTTTGATTTTTTTGATAATTATGATTTGTAATTTGGTTTGAAGTTGTTCCAAAATGTTTATTCTAGGTCTCCTTCCTCTTTTTTCCAACTATTTTTCATTCCGAAATTGTGTTGAAGAATTCGTTACGCCTAAAATTGTGTCCAAAGAATTTTGCTTTTCTGTTCCAATTGGTTTTTAATAGAGATTTCTTCTCTTTCACTTTTTCTAAACTTTTTTCAGTATTTTTTGTCACAACCTCAACTTGCAAGCTTAAAAACATCTCCAGTCGGTTTTTAAAGGCGTCCCTCCTTCACATCCGTATAATAGAATACTCCAGATATATCTTTTGAGAAATTTCCTTCTAATATCCAAATTTAGGTTGGTTTGTTATGCAAATTTATTTTATTTATTAACGAAGTCTTTCCTAGTATAAGACGCTTTATCATTTCTGATGTGCTTTTATTGGCTTCAGTGTAAGTGAAGCCTAAATAGCATGTTCTATTTCTGTTGTATCTAACATTATTTTATATGACGTCTGATTTTTCTCTTTTCCAAATATGAATTTATATTTATTTATGATAATTTTGGTGAGGAATCTTTGCAGAATTCTTAGGAGGCTATTTATCATTATCTAAAAATCGTTTCTTGAACTAGCAAAGATTTATATATCATCAGCATATATTAAACATTAAATTGTATGTTCTTTCTTTTTCCTTTAAAGTATTGGATTGCCTCTTTTATAAATTATTTCGACAAATGGGGTAAAAGGGAGAATCCTTTTCTTACTACATTTCTGATATTCGGTTTGCTCTCCTGGTTATTGATGGTTATTCTTGCGTATTGTTTTTTTATAGAAATGCAGGTAATTCTTTGGTCCTTCCAGTCTAGATGTAACGCCTTTTATGTTCTGAAATAATATTTTCCAGGGAAGTTTGTCAAAAGCTCTCTCCAAGTCTATAAATACTACATATATGACCCTGTTCATACCCATTCTTCTAAGATTCTCCTGAGTGCAATGTAATAGCGTCTCTCATACCTCTTCCTGACCTAAATTCGAATTGATCTTCATCCAAATTTTGTTCAGTTTTACCATTTATTCGTTTTTTGATAATTGTGATGAGATTTTGGCAGCATGGGTTATTAGAAAAAAATGTTGAAAGACAAATATTCAAGGCAATAATAATTTTAAAAGATATTATACTGTATTTTTATTTCTGCAAATTTGACCTTATGACATTCTATTATTAACCTTGTTACTTGACTTATAATTAATAACCTTATACATAAAATTATAGATAGTAAAAAATTAAAATGTATCAATAATTGTTGACTGTGTATAAAACAATGAACCCAATCAGTTAACACAAATAATATATTATTATTGCTCAAGACTGCTGTTCAAGACAGCATGCGTTAGATGACTCAGCCATAAATTAAGAAGACTAACAAATGAGATGGGCAAAAAGAGAAGGCAGGTACAATCATCTGAAACGATCCCATTGGAACCTTTTGAAGAAAAGGACAGTGATATCAGCGGTGCCGTGCGGTGAAGTTCGAGTCCGGGTTCGAGGCCCGGTCGCGGCGCGGGGCGGAAGAAAAATGGGCAGGCACGGTTGCGGTGGGCGGAGCAGATAAGATGGAGCATTAGGTGGAACAGACAAGACGATTCCGAGCGGCAGAGGCGGGGCGAATCGAGTGTGGTGGCAGAGGTGGGAAGCGGGGTGTTGGAGAGAACCTATGACGAGATCGGGTGGAGAGAGGGGCAAACGGAGCGGGCGGGTGCGCGAGAGCGCCAGCGAGGGATATGGGGCGGGAGGGAGGAAGGGGTGAGGGCAGACATGGGGAAGGGAAGTCATGAGCGCGGGGAGAGATACGGCGTGATGGAGGGTCACGGGACGGGGAGGGACATGTGGTGGGGAGGGACATGGGCGGGAAGGTCATGGGGCGGGAGGAACATGGGCTTGGGAAGATGGGGGAGACATGGGTGGGAAGATCATGCGACGGGGGGGGGGAGGGGGGGGGGGGAACATCTGGGGCGTGAGGGACTTTGTAGGGATGGTCATGGGCCAGGGCGAAGAGACGTTTGCGCTGGATCAGCCAACAGCCCTACTACTAATCCAACAGTCAAATCGATGGTTAATCACGCGGACGGGCCGAAGCGAAATTGCCATTGCGTGGCCTCCCGCACACGCCCGACGCACACTTGGGCGAGCGACGGGCCGAGCATTCCCGACCCGACTAAACGGCCACCAGGAGACGGGCAAAGCCCATGCGCTTTCCCATTCACTAGCAGCTGTCCACGAGGAGCGCTGCGCACGTCATGTTCGGCAGCGGCCGGCGATAAGCGCGCCTCCGAGTGGGGAGCACGCCCGCGGCGCAGCGTAACCGGTGCGGATAAGGCGCGGCGCCGGGCTGCGGTTCGTGCCGAGGACGATGGGCTGGCCGGCGGGTGCAGCGATCGCCTTGGGGCGTGCCACCGGGCTGGTTCGAGACGATGTGACAGAAGGCAGAGTAGGGGCAAGTGAAAGATAGAGTTGAAAGAGAAGGGAAGTGGATATACTATGTTTGGAGAAGAACGACTAGGTGCGGAAGATTGGGGCGTTGAGGGATGTAGTGAGATTATGATGAAAAGAAAGGACCATGTGTGAGAGAAAGTTAGACACGGTAGTGAAAGAGATGGATAAAGAAAATGAGTGGGAAGAAAGGACATAAAGGAGAAAAAATGAGAATGTATTGAAGGAGTGGAAGTGACGATGCATCAGTTTGAAGAAGGTCTGTTACAAATACGAGGAAAGCATTGCGATAAGTATAGAGCGAACTTATGTTGAAAGAGAAATGGAAAGAATCTAAACAACGAAATGAGATAAAAGAAACGAGAAAAAATGTGAATATAATATGATTTTTTGAAACGTGAAAAAGAGAAAACCTACTTGAAACGGACTGAATAGAAGAGCAGGGCGTCAAGAAGAGTAAAGGAAATAAATGGGTCAAATAAAATAAAATAAAAGAAGGGTCGGGAAGAGGTAAATATATAGTAACGGGCAACTTGCAACTTTTCGGAACTGACAGCATGAATTTCCAAACGGAAATATCTCCCATTAAACGAGTAGTTAAATGACGCGGAAGGAGCTAGTGTGCAGATTTAAACTTCAAAGCTTCCGATTTTCAATAGAACGGTCTAACAACGACTATTGAAGCTTCGGGTCCCTGATTCTATTACTGTACTTCACTGGCTGACAAGACGGTGCACAATTTGCTAATGGAAAAGCTTCTATTCCGTGACCAACATCAGAGTTAGTGATGACAAGAATCATTCGCAATGTAATGACATGGACTGCTGTGTAATATAATGCCATTAAATTTTGGTATTACATAAAATTACCAGTATTACATTTTTATATATTATGACACACATTCGTCTGCATCAGTCTTTGTCACTGCGTCTACATTTCATCACTTCATTTTTAAGCCCGCTTCAAACATTTCAAATGCATACTATTTCCTGTGTTCAAGAAATTAGTCTCTAAACCGTTTAGTATGTTGCACGATAGATCCTACATAAAATTATCAATATTTATCGAAACACATAGTACTGAATTATATGTCAACTATGATTTCCAGGTACAAAACCTTTAAAAAAATCATAAAAACAAATGTGATTTGCAGATGCATTTATTGAAGCAACGTGTCCTAAATGAACGAGATAATTTTCCAAAGAGTTCCTAGCTTGCTGAAGATCTTATTAAAATCCCAGCCACCATTGTTTTCCGATCTCAGCTATTACTCCCTTAAGGCAATTTCGGCGGCGGCGGCGGCGGCGGAGGCGGCCCCGATCGGCGATCGCGGGGGTCGTGCAACTAAGCAACTCGAAGGCGCCAGGCTGCTTATGGCGCAATTCCGCCCCCGCTGGGGCCGCGCGGCGCGGGGCGAATCCCAAATTTCCTCCCGGGCGCCGGGCCTCGGCCTGGCCACGCCCCCGGCGCTGCCCCCCGCCGCGCACGCAATCACGCCGCGCCCAGCCCCCCCTCCCCACCCGCTTCGTGGGCGATACTCCCATGCCCTCGTAACCGCTCCTCCAAACACGATTCCCAGCTCCCTTCCAGACTCGTCACGTCCCATCACGCTGATGCCGGAATCATTCTACTCCGGCCTCTCCCGCTCCGTGGCCGATATCCCCATGCATTCGCCCCATAACAGCTTCCCATACCACGCTACATCGTCCCTTCTCACACTCGTCCTATCGGGCTGAAGCCGGGATCTTTCTTCCCTTGCCTCTCCCTCTCCCGCTCCGTACCCGATACCCCCATGCATTTGCCCCGTATCCGCTCCTCCAAACACGATTCGCAGCTCCCTCCTACACTCGTCCAATGGGGCTGAAGACGGAACCTGTCTTACCCTGACCTCTCCCTCTCCCACTCGTTGATCGACACTCCCATGCGTTCGCCCCATAACTGCTTCCCACATCACGCTACATCGCTCTCTCCCACATTCACTTCTTCCCACCAGGCCTTCCCACCGGCCCTTTCTTCCCTTGCCTCTCCCTCTCCAGCTCCATGACCGATATCACCTTGCAATAGCTTCCTCTCTCCGTCTTCCTCGGTCTTCCCGGACACCAATATGATTCCGCACTCTTTCTCCCGTGTTAATCTCCCACATCTGATACATTTGCCCTCCAGAAGCATTCTCTCCTCAAACGCTCCCCTAAACTTCAATCCCCTTCTTCCTCCCACATTCGTGTCTCGTTCCATTCTGTCCACAGGCGCTCCTCGGCCCTTTATCCTCAGACATGCTCCCACTTCTGGCTTTTTACTTCAGTGTTCAGCGCATTCCACACACGCTGCAATTATCTGAAGTTTTGTTCAAAATGTCACCCATCACTCCCCCAAATGTTCTTCCGTACATTTGCACCATAACGTTTACGTTACGACCCCACTCCTAAATATCACATGATGAATCTTCGACCTATATCCATTTATTTCTCCGCAGAACCTATCCATCGTTTCCACACCGATCGCCTCTTTCCTTCATCCCCTTGAACATTCTCTGTTGCATCGCACTCAACTCCTCTTCCTTTTCGATCCTTTTTCCATACCTCACTGCTTCATCTATCATATTCTTATTGCACATTCCCGCATATTTGCACACAAGTATTATTCCTAAAGCGACCATTTCAATGTCTATCACAGATATTCCGATCTTACTAATTTTCCCCGCTCGTATTTATCGCCTTCATTATAATCCACATCTCTACCCCTTGTTCCCTCTGAATATTTTCTCTCTTCTCGATCCCGCGGTTTCGCTCAGCACTACTTCATTTCCCTCCGTTGTTCTTTCTTACAGGATCCACCCCTTTCCGTCGCGCCCCGCTCTACCTACTCCTCTTGATTCCCGCTCCGTCCCCACGCGATCGGCACCTCTCCGCGCGGTTTCTCGCAATCCTCCAACCCTCCTTGGCAGCTCCCGCTCCGGCTGCACCCGGTGGCTTCTCCTCCAACGCCGCCCCCGCGCCGCCGCCGCCGGGGCTTCGCCCGCTCGCTTAGCAGGAGCGAAGTTCAGCGATCGAGAGCTGCGTCCGCCCGCCGTCCACCCCCCCCGCCCCGCCCCCGCCCGCCCGCCCGCCTGCGCCCCGCGCCCCACCCACCACGGCTCCTAAACTGCGCGTTCCACGCTCCTTACGGAGGGGTGGGCGTGAGGCGGTGAGCGGGGGAACGGCGGCGGGCGAAGATCGTGGAGGCGCAGGGTGCGCGCATGGTATGCACTCTGGTCGGTGCGTAAGCGCGCGCGCGGAGAGTTGCGGAATGTTCTCCGCTCCGTGGCGGCCGTAACACCGCCCCGCCCCGGCCACCGCCCCCGGCCCCGCCGGTCAACGGCGGCGGAGCTAGGCCCGCTCTTCAGCGGGCTGGCTGAGCGCGCGCGTCCTTCAATGGGCGTGATAACGAGCTCGCTGGTCCATTGTAGCGGCGCATGGCTGGGCGCGGGCGGGGCGGCAGGGGGCGGAGCGGGAAGGGCGGGAGACGCCGCGCCGCGTCGGTCAGAAGAGAAGCAGTGGGCGCGGGGATCCTTGGGAACACGAAAGTTTCCGCCTACGGAGGGTTTGACAGAGGAAATATTTTTTAGGCTTCGTTTGGATGTTTCTTTCAAGAGATTGCACTCCAGCCCGGAAACATATTCAGTTGCATCGTTTAATTTATTGTACTGCGAAATTTCTCAAAATGCTGCTCACATATTGAAGTCTGGACAGAGTCACCATGTAGCTTTTTGAAGTGTTTAGTACCAATGAGCCTCTTTTGACCAGGTTTATATTCCGATGATAGTTTGGCATTGTAATAATGGATAAGTAAGATGTGGAAAATGTTGAGTCAATTATAAAGCTCCATTGTAATAAACATTTTATATTGATATTTTCAATAAAATGTTTAAGGTTAATACGTAGAACTTCCTCATTTTTTCATAGACTATTAATAGAAGCATATTTTTTTAAAGGTTAAAATAGCACCATATGGATAAATATGAAAAAGTTGTTAGTCTACTCGAGTAGTCTATATATTGATTTCGTTGAATTAAGTATGAGAAATTGTATTTCTATTTAGAATTGGAACTTTGGAATGTTTTGCAGTATTTAACTTGCATTGACAGTAGAAAAAATTTTTCGGATGGACTATTAATCAGAAATTACATATTTTTCAGTAGAATTATTTTTAATTACTAGTAGATGCCATGGAAACATTTTACAAGGAGTTCAATATATTTCTAATCTCGCGAAAATATTAATCAAACTCCGTGAATTGTTTATTCTCTTCATTCTCCGGAATTGCTCATTCTCTTCAAGAAAGATACTGTAGTGATGGTACAGATTTTCGTGGATTAAAAAGTATTCAGTAGCTTCGCTATTTCTAGCAAAATTATCTGAGGTCTTTTTAGCAGACTTGTCACATTTTTTGCGTAACACTTTGTTTACTTGATACACACATTTCTTTGTAAATGGATATTTAGAAAGTTGGAATGTCAAAAAAAATCTGTCCGTAACAAAGAATTTTCATCTTTCAAATAACAGTATAAAAATAATTCAGTGGTTACTGAGATTTACGAATATTATAATATGTAGATAAAGAGTCAATAACGCTTAACAATGATCCACAGAATGAGTCGTTTAAATTATAAAACAATTCTTCACAGTATTCTCGTCGGTTAAAAGAAAAAGAAATTCCTCTGGTATTTTGAGAAAAGCTTGTTTTCTGAGAAGAAATTTCTTTCCGATTTATCTTATTCTGTATTATTCAGAAAGTTGTGCTTATACTCGGTTGAAGCTCTCAGAATAGTTTTATGTATTCCTGACGAGAAAATCTATTTTTTATACAAACGAATTAAAACGACAATTAGCTGAATTAAGGCGCAAATTATGACAGCCCTGCATCGCACAACTCTGCAATCATGATGTTAGAACTAGTTCATAACCCCCATAACCACCAACATTAAACAATCCACCAATACGTTTTACCACAAAATTCCTTCAATCCCACAGGCGCCCTTCTTCCAATTAGGGAAACAAAAGCCAAACACAGCACGCATTCGCAGGAAACTACCCAGACAATTTTTTGACCCACCCTAAACCCATCGCGCAGATATATCCTCTAAATAATTCTAAAGCAGTAATGGATTCAAAATGTAACTCAACTCATTAAATATGCATCCAATGTACTGAAACCCGTTGCAAAAGAGGTTTTACACCTAAAACCAAATAAATTTAAGAAAAGAACCATAGTCCTCCAGCCGGCCGTCAAAATTGGAGTACACTCGCTGTCTACAAGTGGCACTAATGACCTCCCAAGTCTTCAACACCATTTTAAGTCATGGAAATGTGCACGAATTTGAGGTGACATACAGGATTAAAGCGAACAAATCAAACACATCTTCTATGGCCTACGCTACTGAGGCCAAAATGATAAACGAGTTATTTATATCTAATATTGTGAAAAACCTGCTACCGAGTTTTTTCCACATGAGACGATTCCCATTAAAGTGATAATAAAATATAATTGTTAACGACGAAAATTTAGACAATGCCATGAGAGATAACGATCAATCTACCAAAAAAGTATTCACTGTATTCGCTATTTCTAGCAAGTGATCTGAGGTGTTTGTTAGCAGACTTATATTTTTTGCGTAACACTTTGTTTTCTTGATTCACACATTTATTTGTAAACGGATATTTAGAAAGTTGGAATGACAAAATAATCTGTCTGTAACAGGGAATTTTCATATTTCAAATAACTTGATAAAAATCATTCAGTGTTTACTGAGATTTACGACGCCGTCACTAGTACTCCTGAGGGAGACTGGTTGTGAATTTTGTCCCGCCCGGCACCTGCGGCGCCCAGCGCCCTAGTGGCGCGGAGGGAGGGCTGACCGAGGAAGTGTTTCCGATGCGCCGTTCCGCCCAGGGCGGCGTCCCGGGAGACTGCGACGGCCCTGCAGATATTCGTCCGCCAGTTTGCCTGTCCCTCCTAATACGAGCGCCCGCGGTCAGCCCACCTCGCCCCGCCCCTCCCCGCCCCACCCCTCCGCTCCGCTCCGCTCCGAGCCGGTCGCCGCCGCCGCCGCCGCCGCCGCGTTGGAACGCGCGATAAGACTACGTAATAGCGGCGGCGGCGGCGACGCCGACGGAGGTGATGGAAAGGACGGCAGCCATGCTGGTGGAGTAGGCGCTGTCCGCGGTAGTGCCGGTGGCAATGGCAAAGTGGTGTCGAGGGCAGCGGTGGCGATGATAAGGGCTGGAAGCGGTAGTGGTGGGGGAGGCAAAGGTGGGAATGATAGCGTCTGGGATGACGGGATGAAAGATTGCTGGTGCGGTAGCAAAAGGCTCTGTTGGGAGGGCAATGAGACCGGCTGTGGAGATGGAAGGCGAGGCCTGATCGAGGTTGGAGAGGTGCTGAGAAGGACGGAGAGTGGAGAAAACAGGGACGGTGGTACCGCAGGGACCACCGTTGACCGTGGGGCGATGCCGGAGCAGCGAAGAGAGGAATGAGAAAGGGTGAAGAGGTCGAAGGGGCGAAGGAGGTGTAGGGTTCGCAAGGGGCGAAGGTGCCAAAGGGTGGAAGCACGAAGGGGCGAAGGGGTTAAAGGGTGGAAGGGGCAAATGGGCGAAGGGGAGACGGGAGCGAATAGGGCGAGGAAGTTAAAGGAGCAAAGAAGACGAAGGGGGCGAAGAGAAGCCAAGAGGCCGATGGGGAGGTGGGGGTTGGGTTGGGTGACGGCGATCTGAGCGAACGACGCGGGTCGGCGGCTGGGGATGGCTGTGGAGTCGGTTGTCGCGTGAGAGTTTTTTTTTTTTTCAGGGTTCTTTGCTTTCCTGGCGGTGACCATTGGACTTACGGCAAAGGGCTGTTGACACGTTTCGCGTTGGATGTTGGGCCACAGAGCTCCTCTCTGCTTTTGGAAAGGGAAGTATCTCAGATGTAGGAAATAGTTATCGTTCACACGTAGAGTCTGAATGGGAAGGACTGCAAGAAATTTTTAAAAGCTCACAATGTGAAGACTAATTTGCTTCAAACAAATTTGTGAATCTTCACTTGGAAACATGTGTCAATTTCAATGACACAGATATATTTCTTTTATAAGACTTTTAATACAGACAAATTTATTTATTTATTTAAGGCCATTATAACAGTATTCAGCATTATATAGACAGTAACACGTATCAACTGTGAATCACTATTTCTACCAAAAAGTAAATTATTTGTATCAGATTAATTTTATGTTATCCTCGTTAAGTTTTTTGTATATTCACACAACAATTTTTAGAAATGAATCAATAAAACTATTTTTTAAACATTTTTTCTTTTTATCTCGTTTTATCTATAATAAAATCGCATTTCTTTATGTGAATTATTATTTAAAATGCATGTGACGCAGGGAATATTTTGATGAGATAAATTATTTTTCTTAAATTTATTTATTGAAACATATCGCATGAGCATTCTATTTTAACCTAATAAATGCGAAAGGGATTAATACGTTTACTTTAAAATAAATTAAATCTCTTTAAAAAATGCAACACATAACTCGTATCCTAAAATAAATCAGCCAGTAACATGGCATTCAAGTTCATTCTTTATACAATTCGAAAGTACACAATATTTATGCACAGAATATGTTAATATATAATTTGTAAACCGTTTACTTCTCAAAAGCATTTAACATCATGTATAACATAATATTTAGAGTTTCCTAAAAGCCCTCCAGTATATTCAATATACAACATTCAGCAAGTTACAAACACGCCCATTGCATTACTTTAGCGGCGGCAACAACGCCATTTGAGTAAATGAGAGAATATTACAATCATCGTCAGTGCTGCGTGACATACTGGAGCAGAAATTCACTACAAATCAGAGAAACTATGCCAATTACATTAATTTCGCTTTGCCGTCACTGGAATGCATTATAGTTATGACCGTCCCATCAGCCAGCACCCAGAGGCAACGTGTGGTTTTCATTCGCGTTTATTCGTCGCCTGTTCCGGCCACCAGAGGTCTCGTTTGCGCCATAAAGCCTGGCACCGGCCGTCTGGCGTGACAACGCCACGGACATAAGCGTCCTTCATAATTACACAGTTAATAGAGAAACACGAGCCACATCGAACGGAATCGATACCCAAGGACTTGAAATCCTTTCACTCTGTCAACAATCTACGCCTTAGACTAGAGCCAAATAATATACCATTAATATAGAAAATACCACCCATGTGTAATTGTTCCCTTGTGTAATATTTCTTTTTCTTTGTTATTAATATTATTACTATCATTAATATTATATTAATTTTGTAAATTACTGCCACTCCGTTGCCGTTAAATGTATCTTACCTTATTTAACGTTCAAGACTGAATGAGAACAAACATTTGGTTTTATCCTAAAATTCAGTGTTTCTCTTACAGAAAATATGTTTGAAAGTAGTACTGTGGCACACTTTTCCACAAATTTATCCCTTTGCTAACGATAGCTACAGTGGTGTTTGATAGAGATGAACAAAATGATTGCGCAGGCCGAAATACGTCGAAACATAAAACGAGTGCCTAGCATTGAAGTCTTGTCTACACAGCAAGTATGTCTATGTTGAACAATGATTTTTAATGCTCATCTATTATTTAAAATGTAACGTGGATTCATTACAATGAGACCATTTGTTGGAAAAGTCAATAATACGTGTTCGTCAAATTAACAGTTTTTATATTGTTTGTAACCTAATTTTTACGAATTAATGTTCATACGTTTGGGAGAATGAACGTAAGGGTCATAAATAACGTTACTAAGAAATAATGAGAAATCAGTCTTAAATAAACGATGCATTTAAACAGCCGTGAGCTTCATGAAAACGCGGGCATTAAAAAAAGCTCACATTTCCAGAATTACAATTTTATTTCAATAAACATACTACTGCGTTATAAACGTATAGGAGTCGTAACAGTGTTTCAGGCATTTTGAAACACATATGTATTGCTTCTGCACTACCTAAGTACCTCTGAGAAAGATATGAGCGCGAGAAGCTTGAAGGACAGGAGAACTGAAGGTTTTCGCCTGGGAACAGTCAACATTTTCCAGACCCATCGTCACCCCCCCTTCGCACACAGCTCGGCCTTTCCCCTCTCCCCAGTGCCTCACAAAGAACCCGCTGCCCACTCCGCCTACCGCTGGCTTCGGATTAAGAAACTTTTAACAAGATGGGCCCTCAGCTCGCGGGGGGGGGGCGGGTTTTGAAAGCGCGGTCCTTCGACGAGCCGCTTTCCCAAAAAATTTCGACTTCGCAGTAACAGCCTCTCTCCGCCCCCGGGACCGCTGCGGCAGCCGTCGCCACTGTTATATCGGCCTACACGTCACCATCACATTCTATATATATATCGCCCACTCAATATCTTAGTTTCTCTCTTTGCGTACACGCTACAACACCAGAATTCAAGTCATTCTCAGCTGTAATATTGAAATTAGTTTAAACGGCATTAGATTCACAGAAGCCTCCTATAATTATTGTATACTTTGAAGAGCATCTCTAACGAGAGGAAACCTCTCTTAATAAGAAACATGAAGAAATAGGCCTCTAAAACTAACCAGTAGTTAAGCTTCCATGCATAATATAATAGAAAGGAAATTTGGAAACAAACTAAAATTATTTTTTTCTGAAAGTGAACATGCGTAAAATGCTGGAAAAAATCTCAGAATTTAGTCGCGTTCATTGCAACTTTTTTTTTGTCAGCATCAGTACTTCAAAGTTTTTTTAAGAAAACATTTCGTCCACTTTATATGAAAATCGCAGATGCGGTCAAAAAGTTAGATTCAGTCATGACTATTGCCACTAGAACTGCCTTTTCTATCGCCGTTCTCTTTTACCATCACCTCTGTTTCACAATCACCACCTTCCTTTCCGCCACGGAATCCCCTGCTAACAGCCTCATCGTCCCACTCACCATCATCTCCATTACCATCACCCCACCCCTCCTTTTGTCAAAGTCACAACTCAACGACCCTCAGCCCAGACATTCATTCTTCGGCGACTCTCCACTTCATTTACTAGACGGCCCAATAAGGCGTCCCGACCCGACGGCCCCGATCCACAGCGCGGCGGACGCTCCGGAAAGTTCGATTCCCGAACCAAAAGTCCGTGACGAAGATGCGCCTCCCCACATCAACCTAATCAACGACGCCCGACCCCAAAACGCCCCAGCGCCGACGGAGAATTCGGAATGCGCCGCGCGCTCCCGGGCAGAACTTCCAATTACCGCCAACACCGGAGCACCGTCGGCCGCGCCACTTCACTTTCAACGCGTTTCATATAGCGACGGCCACAAAGGATGCGCTCGGCCGGCCCGGGGTCGTGAGCATAATTGTCCCGGCTTTAAGAACGCGCTGATTTCACAGTTCGTTGTAGGGCCTAATTACCGCCCGCCCGCCCACCGCCTGGCGCGGAGCGGGGCGGCGCACTGAGTAGTCGGGATCGCGAGGGCAGAGTCATTTGAAGGCGGCTTGCGCCCGGACTGGGCTCCGAGTCGACCTCGTGGGGGGTTTAATTAAGCGCAGTATTTGTTCTTAATGACACGGGCCAATTAAACACAAACGTGGTCATTGGGGGGTGGGGTGCGTAGCGCTGCCCTTTGCGGGCGGAGTTAAGGGGAGGGAGAGAAGGCAGGATACGAGAGGGAAGGGAACGAACTAGATGAAAGAGAACAAGGAAGAGGTGAAGGAATGAGGTCATATGAGAGAATGAAAGAGAGAGTAAGTTGGGAAACAGTAGAGAACGGCAAAATGGATGTAACGTTCAACCTGTAGTAAAAATAGAGAAGGCAGGTAACTGACATCATAGATATGCAATGTTTAAAATGCATTGTAACTGAAATATTTCAAATAGTGGAGAGAAAAGGAGATGATCATTCAATAATTTAAAAGAAATAGAGGAATACAAATGTATGACTAAAATTTAAAAAACTGAATACATGACTATGTATATTCTTCAGATATTGTCATTTCTAAAGTAGATGTAAGTCAGAGTTTGTATCTATAATAAAATAGACCCAAGACCGAATTATTAGGACCAGCACAAAAAATTCAAATCACTTTAATAAACTACACGAGGCGAGTTATTAAAACACAAGTGGGAGGGCACACTCAACTAGAAAGCCACACTTAGCAGATCACTCCCTAACCACCCCTCTAAGCAGTTGTAATAGTATACTAATAAGAAAACTTCACTACACAGAAAAATGAGTGTCACTGAAAGGAAATCACGGGATTAATAAATCTTGCCGATTCAGAACCAGAATATGGCATTTGTGATAGCTGGCCGGTTTCGACGAATCTTACGTGTTTTTTTGCTGTTATAAAAAAATGGTAAGTTTCTGAAATTTCTAAAACAAATTTTAAAAATCCACATACTACATACGAGATCTGAAAATATACATTAATGTAAATTTATTTCCGTTTAAAACAAGTGATTTTTTC
This sequence comes from Gryllus bimaculatus, assembly GCA_017312745.1. Lineage (NCBI taxonomy): Eukaryota > Metazoa > Arthropoda > Insecta > Orthoptera > Gryllidae > Gryllus > Gryllus bimaculatus. Next base: position 6,128,261 of record BOPP01000051.1, on the reverse strand, counting down.
ATTTAAACACGCTGCATACTTTTTGAGCTGCTCTGCCTCTATTCTTCGAATACGTAACAGCTGGAAAGCTTTCGACCTGCTCTTCAAACAAGTCAATGAACTTGAAAAGCACGGTTTGTCCTCAGGCACTCGCGATTGTTTTTATTGATTCATTGGTCTCCTGCCACTTTCGTCGTTTTCTTTACATTGACGGTTAACTGAGAAAGACGGGAAGCCGGGAGGCGAATAATCGACTCCACCACTTGGACACTCTGTAAGTCGACCCTTTTCACGCCACGCGATATGTCGAGGATGAGTGCAATGTTCTCCTGAAATTTAAACTGCGAAAATGCGACTAAAATACATAACTACACATTTCATTATTAAGTAATTTTTATAATACAATAATTTTATTTTGAACGTGTTTGTTACGTTTAGGAAGGCTAATTAAAAACAGTGTATTTTTAGCAGATACTCTTCAAGTATAATTTGTTTCTTATTCGATGTCGTTACGGCCAGATTTTGCTGCGGGGGGGGGGGCATAAACCAGGAGTTGCCGCAATTTTCAAGTTCAGGGGGAATGAACCATTCAGATATGAGGAATCAGCTCAATGTGTTGGATTGTAAGAAACGAAATAAATATACGAAAATAGTGAGAGATTGAAAAAATAAACGGAAAACAGAAAATAATGATCCAAATGATACAGTGTGTACAAAATACTTATAGAGAGAATTTTAAAACGACTGTAGAAATAATTTTTGAGGTGGATGGGAGCAAAAGAAGGGAAAGAATAGAAAAAATATATTTAAAAAAAGAGTGTAAGAAAGAGATTGGCGAGAAAGACATAAAGAAAAATGTAATGGAAGAAAGAGTCTACAGTGAGAAAGATAATGCAGTAGCTTATCGGCAACAATTTCTGGAGCATCATTGACTGGGACATTCACAGGCTCGAGTCCCGATAGGAGAGACGTTTTGATTCCAGCTAAATGTTTGGGTCGAACTCAATCACTTTTTGGGGTGTAATTTTGACAAATGCGGAAACTGTACTCTAATAAACAGCACGTGCTGCACGGAAATTTTTCCTCGGCATTATCCTTGACCTCTTTCCATACATTTACAATTGCATGCATTATATTACTAACATGGCCGAGACCGGTCTCAAGCTTAGAAATCGTTCCGGCTGATGCAGTGGCCCAATTGACGAGGGGGGGGGTGATACCTGGAGGATATCAACAACAGCAAAAGGTAACAGGTAGTTCGACGTTGAATCTTATGCTGCAGGGGGAGAAGAACTACCACATCCCGGAGACAGCACGCACTGAACTTACTGGAATAATGACCGGAATCAACGAACAAACACACACTCACTTGGGAGAAAGAAAACTGACCGATATGCGAGGTCAACGGCAGTTAACGCCTCATAAACTTTCAGAAAAGAGAGAAGGACAAACAGGGAAGCGGGATGATTGGCTGCAAATATATTTCGTCGAGGTCGCACGAAGAGTTTGTATTGTGGAGTAAATGAGAAGTTTTCCAGAGCGACTGCTTGTGGAGATGCCACAACTTAGGACCCTGCGGAACATCGTTTACGCTTCAAAGATTCCGCGCTCTATGAGATCTGCTGCAGTGGCGATGTTTCTCTGTTATTCCCTACTCTGCTTTTCTGTCGAATTATTCTTTGTTCCGTTCAAATTACGTTCTTTGTTTGAGCAATATCAAAATAAATCTATTATTTGTAAGAAAGATAGTTCGCTCTTTCCCGGAGCGAGATAAAAAATTCTATTTTTTAAATGAACTTATTTACGAAAAAAACTATTTTTTAAGATTATGTGTGAGCAATGGGAAACAATTATTTAAATATACTGACTCCGGCCGCGGAAGCCTACGCTCTCAATTATTTAAATGGATAACAACATTCAGTGCCATTTGTAATATACGTATTTATTCACTTTTTACATTATTTAATTTAAGTGAATTGCAAATATAGCAGTTTTGATTTTTTATTATCCCTCGTAAGTCATATGTTTTTGATGGAGTTGGAATGGATGGAGTTGGTTTTGATGGAGTTGGAGATGGAATGACTCTTCCTTTACCTTGATGAAAAAATTTTAAACTTTTAATTCTCATAGAGCTTCCTATTTTTCCTCTCATTTAAAGATAACTTACGAGAAAATACGTTGATGCTTCTAGCTTTTCCAGTTTTAGTTTTTCACTCTCTTGATTTTATTTCTCTATTTTCAAACCTATGTCTACTTCCTTCATCGCTCTAATCATGTGCCATTATTTTCCTTTAATCTTTCCTACCCATTCTTTTCCATCTTTTTCTTCCTCAACCCTCCCGCTTCTTTCTTTCTTTCTTTCCTTCCCAGTCTTCGCCACTCCTGTTTTCCCCGTTCATCATTTTTCTCTGCGCTCGCAACTCGCGGAGTCTGAAAGTTTCTTCTTCTATTCTCTCCATTTGCGTTCTTTCACTGAGGTTCTCTTTTCTCCATCGCTTGCCCTTCTTTGTCACCACTCTACAACCCTTTTCTTTTTCATTCCTGTCACTTTCGTTCCTGTCACTTTCGTTCCTGTCACTTTCGTTCCTGTCACTTTCGTTCCTGTCACTTTCGTTCCACTCACTTTCGTTCCACTCACTTTCGTTCCACTCACTTTCGTTCCTCTCACTTTCCCAACCCCGTCCCTTTCCTCGTTCTCCTCTCCACTTCCTCTCGCGCCCTCCACCCCACTCTCCACTTCCGCCTGGCGCGTGCTTCGCGGGCGCCGAGTGGCGCGGGCGCATAATGAGCTCCTTCAATGCAAATGGCGACTCTCGCCGCTCGCGCGAACGCGGCGCGGCGCCTCGCAATTAGGCCTATGCGGCGCCTCTTCGTTGCTTACCCGTGTTATTACCGAGATTTTCTGCCAATTAATGTGTCACGCGGGACTTCGTTCGCCGATACAGTCTATGTTTGACGAGACCGCAAAGACCGCAACCCAATACGCCCTAACATTCTAATTTCTGAGCGACCGTTCATTTTCGGCACCCTTGAATATTTTATACTCACGGTTTGTAGCCTGTTTTAGTGGCTGTAATTGTTAACTCTATTTGGTACCATTTCTAATGTGAATTTTTGTCTTTGAAATTAATGATTATAGTTAATCAATTGAAGTTATATAATCATTTAGGTGAAGTAATCTGCCTTGCTCGTCATTTATTTATCACAATCGTCTATTACACAGGAAAAGAGGAATGAATACCAACAATAGAGCTCTTACTTTTTTCAGCAACGTACCCCCTCCCCAAGTCCAAACGTATCACACGAGTTGATATATTTGAAATCAATTTTAGAGTTCAGTAGATCACGTCGTTATGACATTGGAATCTACATATATTAGAAATTTGGAAAATATGTATCTTCACTCGTAACATTTATTTTGTAAAAAGTAATTTCTGTGATATTTTTAATAAACAGGGAATGGATGAAAATATTACATTCAAAATTAAATACAATTGTATTTTTTTCTGTGCTAGGCGGTAGTGCTCTAACATCTTAAACGTACCCAATCAAAATGTTGAGAGCTCTATGCATTCGTAGTTTTCATGAATTACAGCTTAAAACGCGTCGGAAGAAGGCTCTAGGAGATCCGTGGCACCACTCCTATTGAGTTTTCGGGGCAGTTGAAACTATGGATGGGGATTGCAGCATGAGGATGAGGTCTAGGACGGAATGGACGGAGGCGAGAATGTAGGGGGCAAGGAGTGGGGACGTAAGCGAGGGCAGGAACTGGGGCAGTGGTGAGAGCGGGATCGAGGGGAAGGGGAAAGAACGGGAGAGCTGCTGCGGGGGCGGGGGCGGGGGAGGAGGCCCGTGGAGGCGCGGAGGCAGCTCCTCTGGCGTCGAAACGCCGCAGCACGCGCCGACAATAATCCTTTTACGGCCGCGCGCGACACTTGGCCTTTTAATTCGACGCGTTAGCGCGGCTTTGTGCGACGGTCAGCGCCCCCCTCTCCTGCCCCCTCTCCTGCCACCTCTCCCGCCCCATCCCCCGCACGGCATCGGACACCGCGTCACCTTACACCCAACTGCTTGTCGGCGCTTTCAGGAATGGCCCTTCCCGCCATTCGTCAACCGAGCGGCTCGCGTGTCTGGAATCACATTAGATTAAATAAAACGTAATTACCAACCATTATAGCCTGTAATTTTTGTATCCAGCTAGTGGTTGTCTTCAGTCCGAAAGGTATTTTAATATCTCGTTGGTTGACTTTCTTGTCATTCAGTGTTCAGAAATACCCAAACATTTTCATCTCGTATAGAATTTTCCTCGGTTTCAAGTAATGTAGAAGAAGAAAAAATTCTTTCAAAAACACCAGATAGAAATTTCACAGCTAAAATAGATGATTTTATTGGGCGAATTCAATTATACTGCAAAGTCTGTATAGATGGGTGAATATGCGAAAGGGTGCATGTCATGCTTACTGACTCTGTCAGACTAGACGGTTTTCAGTGTGGGCAGTTTCAAATAAATTTAGCGTCGGAGGACATGGCGAGAAGATGAACGCAGTTTTGTTAAAAATCTGCATAAATCCAAAATTGCCACTTGAGCGGAAAGAACTGGATGTGGAACAATGGCACAAGGAGTTCTGAAGATTCGTATCCCTTAATCCTTAACTTCTAATCACACATTCCCTCGTCCGTAAGACTTCAATAGGGACGATTAATGTTTTCTGTATATTTAATAGTAAGGTTTTTCGTTTAAAAATTAATATTAAGTTTATACCCAAACAAATTTCGTAATTTTAGTTATAAACAAAAGATAGTTGGCCTTAAATGTGTTGTTGATTGGTAATATAAACTAGTTTAATAGAATGAACTTTATCTGCATCATTTGTTCATTAAGTAGTGTAATTGTGTCAAACATTATTGAAGAAAGTCTTGGCCTATGGTGCACATGTATGTATGAATGTGAAGTTATTGTTGGCGAAGCAAATGTAGCAAGTTTTGTAAATGAGAAAAATGAAGGTTATTAAATGCTTCAAATATTAGATAGTGTACACAAACGCAACGTACAGCAATAGTTTGAAATATATGTACCATTTCAAAAAAATATAGTAATGTAATGCATTGCGTTGTTAAATTTACTTTCACAAATTAAGTAATCCATATTACTTGAAGCTCAATAGTTCATAATTGGTAGGTGATTAATGAATAAACTGTGAATTTAGGCGCAGAGAAATCAGGAGACTTCCGAAGATACTTGACGTGAACGTGCTTTGTCCAGCACAAATTAAACATTGACCGGACTGGCATCGAATACCATCCTCAGTGTTGGAAGGCCAAATGGCTAACAGCTACACCACGGACCCGATCGGTTTGACACTTTTCGAAAACAATTGATAGTTATAAGTTAGCAGATACTTGAGAGCTGTATTCATACATTTCTCGGTAAGAGATTACATCAACAAAATTAATGACAGTTCAATATTTCGAGTGATCTGTATATCCATGAATGATAACTGACCATTAGAGGAGATGAAATATATAGAGAGTCGTACAGAGGGATGAAAAGATTCAGACGAACCTATTTTAAAGTTGCTTTTCTCGTTGATGATAATCATGGTGATGTTAAATTATCAACTTTTTTTAAAACTTGACAGATTGAAAAATTGATAAAACGAGGAAAGACACGAGAGTCAATTTAAATTTTAATCCTCCTTGGAATTGACAAATGAATTCCTACGTTGTCTTACACATATACCAAGGACAGACATATAATTCTTTAGAATTACAAAACGTGAACGCAAAACTATTTATTGGAATCTTGTATTTAGTAGAAATTCATTTTAATCATGTGTGTAATACCTAAAATATGACTTTCATCAATACACAGATATCTACGAGTAAAAAGGATACTTACGGAATCAGTCATTCCTGAGTTGTGATTGACATCCTGTTTTCACTGAATCTCAAATACGTTTCCAAACACATACCACATTAGATCCGTAACACCTCACGGGCATAATTTCACGTACTTTCGTTTTCATTTTCCTGCAGACTACATTCCGTATACACGGTAAAGCCATGTCTGTAAAACAAGACTGTTGCGACAGCATGCAATACGGCTCTTACGCCCTGAGCAGTGAAAGGCCGCCCACTGCACACATCAATAGCAGGCGCGCGGCACTCTGGACCCATCTATCAGCGGCGGCGGTGGCGCTGAGGGTGTGAGCGGGGGGTGGGGGTGGCGACAGGGGTAGCAGTGGGTGTGGTAGTGGCGGTGGACGAGGTGGTAGGGGTGGCGGCAGAAGTGAAGGTAGGGACGTGGTCGGGGGAAGAGTGACGCCGTGTGTGCGTATGTGTATGTGTGTGTGTGTGCGCGCGCGCGTGCGATTCGAACTAGACGACTGAGATGGTTGGGAATAAGAGGATATGGAAAATAAGGGAGTCCGAGAATTGACTTGTGGGGGAATAGGAAAGTTGGACAACAGAGGAAATGTAAAATCGAGGTAAGGAATAAGGAAGGCGAAGAATCCAAGAGGGGATAAGGGAGGCAAGGATTCCGAAAATTGGAGGTCGGGGATTGGTGAAGGAAAAGGGACACCGGGAGTCGGGGACGGGAGTCGGGGACGGGAGTCGGGGACGGGAGTCGGGGACGGGAGTCGGGGACGAGCGGACTGGACTCGGGACGGGTAGTCCGACGAGTCGCGGACGGAGTCGGCGGACGATGAGTTCGGGATCGGGAGTCCAGGACGGAGTCGCGACAGGAAAGTCGGCGGACGAGTCCGGACGGAGTCGGGACGCGATCGCGGACGGCAGTCGCGGACGCGGCGTCGAGCGACGGGCACGGGACGGAGTCGGCGCGGAGTCGGAGTGAGTCGGGACGGATCGGCGGACGGAGTCGGGAACGATCGGGACGGAGTCGGGGACGGAGGTCGGACGGGAGTCGGGACGGAGTCGGGACGGATCGGGGACGGAGTCGAACGGGAGCCGGAGAACGGGATCGAGACGGGAGGCGGCATGGCAGGCGGGACGGAGGTGACGGAGCGGGATGGGAGGCGGGGACGGGAGGCGGTAAGGGAGGCGGTCAGTCTGGGGTGGGAACGGCGGCCTCGACCGCAACCGCACACCGATCAGCCGCCGCCGCCGCGGCGTCGGGGCGGTCTCCCTGCGGCACGCACATGCGGGCTGCCCCCCACCTCCTACGCCCCTCAGTGCAGCTGGACCTCACTCGCCAACCGCTTGCTCTCTCCGCGAGCGTGGAGCCCCTGCAAATGCTGCTACCCGCTGCACTTCTACGGAGCGTCCTGCGCGGTTGCCTAACCGACCGCTGTCAGGCGGCGCCGTCGCTCTAGTCGTTTTCTGCCGCCGCGGCTGCCGCCGGGCTTGTACAGGCACGAGAGGAAATAACTGGCATGTGTGGTTTGGAAACGGAGAGTTGGTGTATATTTATTGTAGAAAATGTGCGAAGATAAATATAAGAACACGTCAAATTTACGTCTGTTATCTTGGTTGATTGATTGTAAGTGATTCCGGAAGAATAAACGGCAAATATGAGTCACGAAAGTGTAGTGCATTATTTTTCCAGTAGGTGGCGGTGATCTACCCCCGCTTAAGGGCGAGATCCAGCACCGACCTACCGTCGGCTAGCAGGGTTTTCCCCAACCAGGTATATCGCACCAGTGAGGCACCGCCCCAGTCGGGCAAGTTCTAAGCTCCTGACCGGACTCCCGTGAGACGAGGTAGTGTGGTGCGTGTTAGTGATTCCTTGGAATGCTGCGGATCTGATTCAGGTATTATCACTAAATGTAATATTTGCGGTAATATTTCAAGAAGAGCAAAAATTTAATATGTTTAGTGCACTTAAAAGTGGGTCGGATATAATTTAATACTAATATAACTTATTTACTAACTCTTCTGATATTTACATAACATTCATTGTGTACAAGTTCTGGTTTATATCATGAAATATGAACTAATACACAGACACCTCTGATTTTAGATCTGGAGGTCGATACAAACGTTCATTGAGAACGTGAACCATATCAACGCCGTATCGTCATTTTAAAATTGAATATAATTAGTTGTAGAGTTGAAAGTTACAACAAATAACTAGCAATAATTTTCAGCATATTTCTAAAATTGGTTCAGCAATTTATATTGATTAAACCCATGGTTGAGAATCAGGTACTTCATTCCATTAATATTAGTCAATGAGAATCAGTTACTTCATCCATCGATAGCGCTCTAAATGTTCAAATTCTCCCTTTTCCACAGACCGTCTCCCACTCCTCGTCGCAGTCTCCCTGACCTCCTCCCCCGCTCAGCCCTGTCAGCTCTGTCGACGCGACGGCCCACCGTCCGCACGAAAGTCTCGGCTGGACTCTTCCGAAAATTACAGTTCGCCCCGCTCGCCCTCCCCCCTCCCTCCCCCTTCCGGCGGCGGAGAGCGATCGAAGGCATCGAGTGCGCCAGAAGTGACGGTGAGGGGCGGGGGCGGGGGTGAGGGGGGGCGGCGCTTGGCGGATGCGGTTCAGAACGTGCCCGCAAGTTTTCGATGGAATGAGAGAGCTCCGCAGGGCGGTGTTCCTGCCACCATTGCCAGCGGCGAGCGAATGAGAAAGCGTTCGAAAACAGACGGAGCGCTACGCTTAGAGATACGTAAAAGAGGGTATTCCAACAATGTGGACACATATTACTAAACGTATGCACGGTTTGTAAAACTGCGGGGTGAAATTACGACTAGTCGAGGAGGCAGGGGGGCGAAAAAATGTTAAGAGTTTTTAGTTGACCAGGTCTTTTACGAGCTACTTGGTTACAAGGATTAAAAGGAAGAACTAATACATAGATGAAGAAATAAAAGATCTTATCACCGTCAACTTAATACGTTAATGTAGACAGCCGGTTTTAGACGGCTTTGCTGTCATAATCAGTCTTCCTGTTGAGGCAAAAGTAGGTAGACAGTGCCGCGCAGACTTTTGCCACAACAGCGAGACTCATGATGACGGCAAAGTCGACGAACGTCGGCTAAATAAATAAACATATCCAGTTAACGGAGATGGCATCTGTTATTACTTCTTGTAATTACGTCAACAATACCACATCACAATCCCACAACCAATTCATAGCTCAACTCCTTTTATTTTGCATATATTTCAGAATTTAATGTCTCTGATGTTTAAACTGAGAATAGGCGTACAAATATAAACAAATGTTGGAATTAATATAGTATTCCTGGGTAAGACACAAGTCGTTTCAAAGCACAAATAAATTTCAAAAGTATAATATCTTAACGTAAAGGATAACTGAAATAATCAGGTATCTTCCTCTTCTGAATATTCGTATAAAACATTTAGTTTCAACAATCATATTGTAACATATAACTATACATTTTGTTAGTAACACTTAAAACCAAAATATGAGTCGTATATAAAACGTGGGGCTGAAAAGTGACCGCGTGCATTTTCAGTTTTGATATTTTAGAATATGATAGGATACAGAATCACAAAAAATGAGTGCAATATTAAAATTTCATATTTAACGCTGCGTCATAGTTTTTCATTTGATATCATTAGTATATAATCATCTAGAAAAAAACTGTAATACCAATTTCTACTTTATAACAAGTACTAGCTAGGAACCAAAGCCTACATTATTTTCAAACAACAAACCGCAGACGGAACTTTTACTGTTTTCTTAAGAAATGTTTTCACGGCAAACATTTGACAATTACCCAAAATATACACTAGACTCAAAATATTCGTTCTAAAATTCAAGCCCTGATTTTCAGTGAAATAAACTGTGACTTTCGTTTGCCCAGAAGCAGAACAACACCGAAAATCTCTCACTCGCGCGACGTATTTTTAGTTACGGACACTAGTGTACCGGGAACTCATTCCTCAGGGGATAAAACACGACCTTGCCCTCCCGTCGCCCAAACGACCTACTTGCGCCGCGAGCGCGCCATCTGTCGGCGCGGCGGCCGTGATGAAGCGGCTATAAAGAGTGATTATTGCGCCAGGGAGATAAATATGAAGAACACCACGCGCATTACCTGAAACGTGTTTAATGGCGCGGCTAAGGGGTGGATCAGGGGAAGGATTGGTGGCGCCGCAGCACGGAGAAAGATTGGGCTGGTAACAGCGATGGTGAATACTCCTCAGCCGCCAGATATTTTCAATAAATACATAGATTTATTCTGCTAATATGAACAGGTGGTAGACACACATCATCGGAAAAATAATAATTACAACGATCATAATAACAATAACAACAAAAATTATGTTAATCCGAAAATAATAATAATAATAATAATAATAATAATAATAATAATAATAATAATAATAATAATAATAATACAAGGTTTTACCGTAACAGTAAACGCTTTCAACAATATTTGTAGCATTCCTTCTGCTAAGTAGCTATGGGGTCGAAAACTAGTTGACAATTGTGGAACAGGTTTTAATATTTCCACATAGTTATTGAAACATAAAACGTATCGGAAATAATACATGGGAAGGATTGCGTTTTCACCAAGACGTATTTTATTACATTTCATTTACTGAAAAGTACAATGAATGTTGTATTTTCAACGAGAGTGCCGCACGGCATAGGATGGGGTCGAGCAGGTGAAATAGAAAATTGAGTGGAAATGGAGAAGGGAGAGTAGGTAGCGTGCAGCTCGGGGCAAAGGTGAACAGCCTAAATTGGCATGAGGAGAAGGCATTTCTGGCTACGTCAACTGCAACGTAAGTCCCGTTAGTGTAGTGAATGCTTACGAGGTGCTCTGGATGGTTAGATCCGTCGCCAACATGCACGTTGACTGAAGTTAGATTTCCTTCTCTAGCGACTCGCCGCCCCAGCAAGCTCTGAGCTAATGGCTGGTCTCCTGTATTTTGTGGTAGTTATTTGTGCATAAGGGAAGATGATAGGACAAGAGATAGACAGAAGAAAAAAGGCTGCGCGCAATTCACGGCTTGTTTATTACGTCACTGCTCCCGCATTCGACTAGTATTGATAGGATAAACCGCGACGAAGTACCAATCAGAGCAGCCGGCCGCTAGCGGCCTGCTCACTTCAGCAACTGAATGCGCCCTAGCTATTTAGCCTTTGTCGAAAATTCGCTGCAGTAGGAACTGTAGGACTCGCGGCCATAATCACTGCAGAGACAGCGGCAATGCTGGCTTTGAGCTAACTCAGTCGGTAAAGAGGGACAGAGGGAGGGCGGAGGGGACCCAAGGGACGTAACGGGAATCGGGACGGGAAGGCATTTTTAATAACGAAACCAGTTTTGAACCCCTTCTCTGCACTTGGCCCGACAAACGAAAAATTCAAATCTCTCTATTCCACACTGCCTTTCCACGCGAGTCTTGGGAGGCAGCGGCCGAAGCGGCATCAGCGGGGGCGGGGCCGTCTCCGCAGAACGGTGGTCGCGGCAAATCTGCGCGCCGTCGCTTCCGGGCGAGAGCACCCCGGGGCAATCTGGGCGCAGTCTTCCCCAGCCACCGCATCGTCTTCCCCAGCGCCGGGGACGTTTTTCCCCACATAAATTCCCCGCCGCTGACCCCATGTGTTTCGCGCGAAATCCAGACGCATTAACCGCCCGACGTGCCGCCGCCGCCGCCGCCACCGCCGCTTCTTCTAAAAACATGGCGACAGTGCTTCCGGCCGGTTGGAGGGAGCGCGAAGCTCGGCGGTTGTTTTAGTCGCCTCCTTCCCCCCTTCTGGGAGGGGGAGAGACTTCTTATTTGCGAGGTAATGCCAAATAATATTACTTCCCGGGACTAATTAGTTTCCTGCAGTTTTATTCGCGTGTCGAGTAAAAAAGAGTAATTAAATGGCTTGGAGAAACTTAAGTGCCATAAAAGTTTTAGTTGCGAGCGCTAATCGCGCCAAATACCATTATACGCTGTGTACAGTGGCTAGCCGATTGTGTTTTATTGCGAGCTGACCTGATTTATGCAGTGGTGGGGGGGGGGCTAAAACACTGGACTAAAACACTGGGCGGGGGTGTGCGGGCGCAGCGGGAGAGGCGGGGTGCGGTGGGGGTGGGTGTGGTGGTGGAGCATTGGGGGGCGGGAAGCGTCTGGAACGGCGGGGCGTTGAGGAGCGGTGGAGGGCAATGGAGGCATTGCAGTACAACAAATGGGAGGTCGAGAGCGTTTGCACCACTGACAGTGATGAGATGAATGGTGATGAAGCGCTTAAAGTACTGTGGAAGCTTTTTACAGGTAGGAGAGGGATGGCTCGGGGTGGCAGCGGTATGTGGTGATTGGTGTGTAGGCCAGCGCACGAAGCGGTGCGCGGTGCGTGGGGGGGCAGAGGTGGGGGCAATGAGACGTGAATAACACAGACATGCGAAGTGAAAGTGGGGCTGCAACGGTGATGGCGGCTGGTGGGTGGAGGGCGACAATTGGTGTGGAGGGGGAGGGAGGAGAGCGGTCGGCAGCGCGCTGGCGGGCTGTGTACGCTCTAAAAATACTCGGCGCTCTTCAAGCCGTTTGCAAACCTCTGATTACTTACGCGATTACAGCTATTTACCCTGCGTACAACCAGTACTGTTCCGCACGGACGACTGGTGGAGAAAATTGAATAATGATGAGATGAAGTGCTTTCTCTACCCTGTCCTTCATTTATTGTGATTAGGGACATAGCGTGTTCTCTTATCAATATGCGAACAGACAATGCTCCAACACTCTCGTATTACCCTTTTTACAACAGCGCATAGTAAACAACGCAATAAACAACACAAAATATACCTTTGAGACAACAGAGAGCTCTAAATCCTTCAAAAGATATGCTTTACCTCTTCACTGCATTCACAACACACTTCAAAGGCCTACGCACTAACTTTTCATAAGCCTTATTTGGTTTTAAAAATAAGGTATTCTGAGATTATATTATTATTATTATTATTATTATTATTACTATTATTATTATTATTGTAAATATTATCAATATTATTTCCTCTTAGTCCTCATCAGGCAAGGAGATATCTGTTGCTGCGTCAATTTTGTCTTTATAGTTATTTAATGAAATATATTGTTTGTTCAACAACTGGCGCCCCTCGTCGAGGAAAATCCTGATAGCTAGTCACTAATAAATTCATTGGGAAAACCCCAATGGTCTAAATGGTATTTTATGCAATCTTAGAACAATCTTCTTTACTTAAATATTCATGCAAAGATGTATTTCACTGCCTTACAAAACCAGGACATTTCAAATTTTTATTAAAACTATGATTTTTCGCTGTCATTGAAATGCATGAACTATACCAACCAGTTTTTCCCAGAATATATAAAAGTCACTTATACCGTCTGTTTTACTTATAATTTTTCCCCTATAATATTTTTTTAAATTATTGCTGCTGTTGTTGGTTGGAACAAACGTGCTCCGCTGCGCAAAGCTGCCTGCTGCGCGGGCGCGCGTGTCAAAGGCGCAGCCCCGTGCTTCGCGCCGTCTCCGCTTGGAGCGCCGCACCGCGCCGCGCCGCGAGCCCGCAGGCGCATCTGGGAGCACGCGTGCTTTCATTTCGAGAACTTCCTTGTGCGCGCTCGCAAGACACGCGTCTCTGCCTGACGTCGTCCCGCCCCCGCTCCCACCTCTCCGCTCCCTCAGCTGCCGCTTTGAACTCTGCTCAGTCCTCCTCCCCTCTCCCCACCCACCGGGAGCCTGCACCGCTGTCTTCCCTGCCGACGCCTTCTCGCAGGGCGCGTTCAAGAATTCCTTCATCGCGAAAGGTACGATGAGGGTAGAATTTCGGGATCAAATATCAATCTAAAACCAGTGGTCCTACAGAATGTCACTGACTTTCTAGCACTAGTTAGTTTTCCAATCTCGGTAGTCCACAATTAGTCCCACTCGCCATAGCTGCCAAATCGGCGCCAAAAATATATTTTTTCACAATGACTCAACTTTTCCGACTCCTAATCGTAAAACTGAAATAGGTCTTAAAGAATATTACAGAATAGTAAAACACCTCTCATAATATGGTAAAGGAAATAATCTCCACAAAAGATTTTGTGGAGATTATTTCCTTTACCATATTATGGATTACCACAAGATATCTGCTACCACCACGGAATTTAAAACATCTCTCTATGCAAATTTTTATTGAAAAATTTGCAGCGATTACTGCGTGATACTGTTTGAGCGTGTCTGAAAATGCGCAACTTTAAGCTGATATTCTCAGAGAAGTTTTGAGTTTTCGATACACGCTACAAGAAATCATTTGAAGAACTTGTATTCACAACTTCATTGACATATATTTTACAGACTCACAATTACTGTTCTGCAGCGCGCTGCAGTAAAGTACTGAAGGGAATTGAACTCTATATTACTTATTTCCATCGCATCCCGAACTTGAAACAAAACTATGCAACCCCCGGCCATACGAGAGGTGTCAATACTTTCGTTAGATACACTGAGTGTGAAAAAATCTTGAGAGTTTCCATTTTGACAGCAAAATAAAAATAGTTAAATACATTATAACACCTATTCTCGTACTGCGCGTATGAACTAAATCACAGCGTTACTGCTTACGACACAGCCGACGTCAGGCCATAGGAATTTTCTAAGGACGAGGGCGCCCGTCATTAAATATTAGATTTTCGCGGGTTTTATTGGGAGAAAGTATTAGCTTTTTACGTTATTTACTGTGGAACAGTAGTTTTTTTAATATTATTGAGATGTTTCCATTACATATGTGTTAAAGAAGTATTCAGTGAAGAATTTAATAAAATGTGTACTTTTTTGTAATGCTATACGAGAGTACTTTATTTGTCGTTTTTAACAGGTGTGTTTTCTATTACTTGGAAGACCATTTTACGTGGATTTGTTTAGCAACAATATTCATATAAATAGTGTCACATAAAAACATATCAGGGGTAACCGCCACCCTCACCACCATCCTTGCAACACTTCTGTCTGGTAGGCGCCCAGTTCTCGCCGCCCTCGTCCCATAGAACCGCGCCGCTACCTTCTTCCCCGGCCTTGAGCGCATGCACGCGCCGCCTCGTCAGACGCGTTTATTTGTTTACTCCTTGCGGGCGGGGTCGCTCACGGCGCCTCCACGCCCCCTCCGCGTTCTTACTTCCCCCACTCCCGCCTTCCGCAGCTCCTTTCCCAGCCCGCGTCTGCGTTCTCGGAGATGCTTCCGACGAGGATGAGCTCGCAATACTGGCTCCTATTAAGTTTCCCGTATCATGTTGCCCTGTTTGCGGAGCTGCTTTTTATTTCTTAATAATATCCTTTTGCAACAGGCCCACGCTCTTGTCTTACCGTCTCGATTGCTTTTGCGCAGTATATAACATCAGCTTATTCAGCTGGAAGCAATATTTTTTGGAGCAAAGTGTGCGAGAATATAATTTCGACTAGTAGCGTTACCTTCCACAGAGTATCATATTTACTTTTTTTCGAATTGAACGCTCTGATCTATATTATAGGAAATTGAAAGAGTAGTTTTGTTTACTAGACGGCATGTGATTGGCTTCATTGTACAATATCTTTTGCTTTATCTTATTTTCCACATAATTCCATTTTTTTTTGAGTTGATTGTTTGAAAATTGTATGATGTAATAATACACACAGTCGATAAATATAAAATAAACAACGTGCACAACCGATTTTGTACAGTATATTTAAGAGAAGATAAGACGATTTTTTTAGACATTAAATGTTTATTTAAATTAAAAATTATACATAAAAATATAATTAATTAAATTTCAATGTATCGGAGTCAATGATTTGCAGTTTTGATTCGTTTCTTATCCTAGAACATAATTTCAATACTTATTAGTTCAATAAAAAAATTATTGATATTTTGCATAAACAATTTTTTTGTACGAAATCCCTTTTGATTTATAACCATTTCCTTCTCTTAATGTCATTTTAAACCCTTACCTCTCCCATTGTTCCTTCTTTCCTCGCGTGTGGGGACCATCCTTATCCCAAACAGACACCGACACGTTCTTTTGTCTCCTCCTCAGCCTCCGCTCCTTCCTAGGCGCGCCCGTGCGTCTGCTCTCGCCCCAACTTTCTTGCCGCCCCTCCCCGCCCCCTCCGTCCCCGCCTCCACCCTGCCTTCGTCCTCGCTCGGGCGTCGGGACGCCCACCTCGCCGCGTCCATACGCAGCCCTCATGTTTTTATAATACAGTCCCTCCCCGAGTCCCTTAAAAGCTCGTCATGGTCGCCTCTGGGGGCTGCGCTCCACCGCCCTGATCTCTGCCGTATATCAGGCCTCGCGCCGCCCCCGCCGTTGCAGGTAGCGGCGCCGGCCTGCCCGCTTTATCACCCCTCCCGCCGCCGCGCCGCGCCGGCCCGCTGCGCTAAGACGCCGAGGCGCCGCTGAAGGTGGCGCCGGAGTAGAGAGCGGCAAGACGTTCAGGTTGTAGCCTTCGTGGTATAGAGGAATTACTCTAAGAAGGGACCATTTGGACAGGTCGAGAAACAAATGAAGGCCGTACAGGGCGATGACATCTTCGTCAATGATGATGAACCTATTTACAATCTAGCTACCTGTAAACGAACTCACTCACACAACGAGTGCTTTGACGTAACTTGCTGTTATTTTGCCAATTGTGTAAGCCAATAGCTGTAAGAGACGTCCCTTCTCATAGTAAAGTCTCTACAGCATGGTGACGACGCTAGGACAAGGACGAACTTCCAACGTCGAACTGACTTCGGTATTATCTACTTCTATCTCGGTCACCTGGTTAATTTGTATCGTCAACCTGTCTTATTGTGGTCATCACTGTCTTATTGTAATCAACCTCTTTTACGTCAATACAACACGCACAACGGTCATCGTCAACACGCATCACAGTCGTGTAAACCTTCCTCAAAGTACTCCGTTATCTGCCTCATAATTATCGTCAACATCACTCTTAGTCATCTTCAAGCTTCTCATATTAATCGTTCTTCATTCGTTCTCCATAAGATATCGTAATTGAAATTTTCAGTACTTAACCCACTAGTTCTCATTGCCCTAAACATTGAGCAGTAATCTTCAACGTTTTTTATACCTCCAATAATTTAATTTTTTTGTGAAAAGACGGAGACACCTTAAATGAAACATATAAGCAAGTTTCGGTATTCCAGAATGACACCATGGCAGATGTCAATTTAACAGAGATCGCTAAAACATTGTACGCCAGGGTCTATTCATAACTTGCATAAGTACAAATCGGCTTCCAAAACCGAACCGAATATGTTGCTCATACTGGATGTTAATGGTTGATGAGAGTACATTTCTCCAACAGAGGTCTCGTTTACTCCAAGTTGTACTCTTCTTAAAAACGGGCTTTTTTGACCCAGAAAACCGCTAAACAAACCAAATTCAATTCTGTATTTCTTTACTCCCGTAAAAAAAGCATTGTCGTCCACTTAAAAATAGAATGGTATTTTTAGCGTATTAACAACCATATTTTCATTTATGAACTTATATACAATGAACTTATAATCAACACATAATTTACTATAAAAATTCTTTATGAAACTTAAAATTAATTTAAATGTGCGTAAACTACAATAATAGTCTCTTCACACAATGTAATGTCCGCCTCTGGCCACCTCCCTTCTCGTTATGCTCTCTTTTGTCCATTAACACACTCACGCTTCAATCAATTGCCTCCAATGTCGCTACTCTATTTCGTTAAAAAATAACGAAAAATATTTTTTATAACTCTGTTAATTATTAATTAACTTTATTTGGAAATAATGATATTTTGTTACAAACATGCATTTCTCTTAATGAATGATATATTTTTAGATCTATTATCCCAACAATTCCCAACCCAAACCCTACCCAAAATTTTCCATATTTCATAAAACGCACGCCACAAAGAGTAAATAAAACAGGGAATTGTTTACTAACGAAATGTAAATTTATTTGAAATGTAAATTTATTAGAATTATTTCATTAATGAAAATGAAATAAAAGTTAGAATTAATACCTGGGATGATTTATTTCGTTTTAGGTGTCACTATCATTGCATGACATCAATTTACGTCATGACAATCAAGGACACTATTGAGAGAATTAATAATTATATTCATCATGAAACTTGGCATGTTCCTCTACGTTCGCGTTTAGACGCTGGCTGCGACGGTGGATGGCGAGAGTAAATATGCTGGAAACGTCTTCACAGGAGCAACGTTGGCAATATGAAAGTTCCTACGCTTTACTTGTCAAAGTCATTATTGACAACCAATCTTGAAGTTATGACCTGAATTGGTATCTATCATAATTATTATGATTATAGCCCAAGGCGTAGTTGGCATCATTGTGACGAGTGTCTGTTATCGCCGTCTTCAATTTCGACATCGATGTCACAATCTCCGCCCTTGATTTTGTCTTCACAACCATTGGAAACATCATACGTCCAAGGCGTTCCATGTTGCGGCATGTGTGTGTCCGCTTTAGCATTTCGGCATTAAAGATGACGGCTTCAGAGATGGCGAAGGAGACGACTCAATGTTACATCTGCGACCTTTTTTTATAAACCCTCGATTTAAAATCGAGCCTCTGAACCATATTTCTTGTCGTAATCTTCTAATATTCAACGTCATCATTTTCAAGTTCTTCGGCTTTGTTTTCGCTACCGTAATCTCTCTAGGTATAAACACATTTATTGTGTTTGGCATCTTAAGTTAACAATGTCATACTGATTACGAATGTCATCATTACCCACATCATAGTTATTATAATCAGACAATAACCCTACAACGTAAACAGGACATTTATATCATATCATCATTACCATTACCGTTACTTAAATCTTCATTAACGTAACCACTTACAATAATATAACCATTATCATCATTTCCATCTCAACTGTAACCACTTAGTTCGCAGCAAATGGGGGAGTCTCAACCACTTTATCAGTCATATCCTCCATGGTTATCGCGTCAAAATGGCGGCGGA
This sequence comes from Gryllus bimaculatus, assembly GCA_017312745.1. NCBI lineage: Eukaryota > Metazoa > Arthropoda > Insecta > Orthoptera > Gryllidae > Gryllus > Gryllus bimaculatus. The sequence goes on along the minus strand of BOPP01000051.1, from coordinate 6,109,380 downwards.
GCAGAGGAGAGAGATGATGTAAGCAAGTGGCGACATTCGTAGCACGCATAGCGATATCGACGGCCACGGACGCGATGCCGCTGTCAGAGATACAACCAAAACAATATGTAACACCATTATTAGAGTCCGCCGGTCAGATGGCCGAGATGGTTAAATTAGTAGTGTCGTAGCGGCCTCGGACCAGAAGACCGCGGGTTGGAGACCCGCGTTGGGCATAGGGGGGATTTGTGTAGGTCTGTATGTGTGTGTGCAGTCCTGTCATCCCTCACCATTACCATCATCCCATCGTCCATACCCCTACGGCTAACAACATTGGGGAATAAAAATCGGGATTCAGCAAAAAGGCTAAACCCTCTACCCCAGAAAGTTACTTGCACCTGCTGAAGCAGGATGCACGCGTGGTTCGTGGTTCCCTATATGTAAAAAAAGCAGAGTCCATGTGCAGTCGTTTTCAAAAACATTCTGTTCGTCTTCTTTCGACACATAAATGCAGTAGATCGAGGCCACTCATTGCATTATCTCTTGCTTTCCTCACCAACACATCCGACACTACCACTCTGACGTTGGCAAAATAAAAGAGGCGGAAGTATTTAAAACAAATTCACCATTCTCCTCAACGTGTTCCTGTCATTTTGAATTATCGTTTATTATTTACATAATAATTATATCCTCCCGTGAAAATTGCGAACAATAAGTTTATACTTCGATAGTAAAGCGCTATTACACTATAGAGACGAAACAAGTCTCATAGAAGAACATCTCTAAGACGCCAATAAAGAAAAACGTATATTAAATACATATCCTGTAATGAGACCGCCACCAATATTCGCCACGAATTTTCAGAATAATCTACTTTTATCATTGCAGCGGGCTGAAATCTAGAGAGTTAGAAAAGCACACAGAAGCTCGTCTTTGAACGGTAAATCGCGTCGGCATGCGCACACCCCGATGGTCTCCAAGATCGAAGCGAGGGGCCACCCCCAACAGGTACACATACGGTGCCGATAACAGGCCACCACACCCGAACAACGCCAACGCCACATGACAGACAACGAAAAAATGTAGAAGGGGTGACACGGCAACCCAATTGGTCGCCTACCTGCCACACCATCGCCTACGCATCTACGAGAAAAGACCGCTGATATGCATCACGTGACCAGCGGTCCCCGAAGGGCGCCTCTTCAAAAATCGTAGAGTTCTCTGGTATAAATATCATCCTCGGGAAAGGTTACAACCAGCATAGAGACCGGCATAATTTTAGGAATGAGAATAGTATGATACAGCTAACAGTACGGGTGTACTTTTATGTATTAACTTGACTTATAGAGAGCCGACTCACCGATCAGAGTGTTCAAGTGAGTTTATTCGTTCACGAGAAACCGGGAGAAGCTGCAGCCACTTTCGAGCAGTCCGCCAGCACCCCTTGCTCCAATCGTCGTAAAAGCGGAAAGTTCTTTCACAGAACGTGCTAGCCAATGAGAGCCATGCATCGCTGGGGGCACATCACAAGGTTGCTGTGACGTCATTTTCGAATAATCCGCTGCGTTGAGGGCCCATGACGGACCGGTAACAAGGATCGATGGACCAAGGGCAGCACTCGGATGGAAGGTCGCTGGGCAGAGAAGTGTGCATTGCTTGAGGGCCCACGATAGAAGACCGAGCCGCCGTTACAGTCGCAGCCGTCAACACCGCTGCTGATTCCCACAAGGGGATGGCCCCGCCTACATCGATATCAGGAGAGCCCGCTCTGCTGAGGTCAAGCAACCCATAACGTAAACCAGTAGGTTACGTTTGGCTCTAAAATTTTGTCGAGGTAATTCATTGGCCCAATAGTTTGGCGAGAAAATTCATAAGTTAAATCTATCCTAATGTTTTTCATTGCGTATGTATGACAAAGCCTGAAATCACGCATGATATTATCTACACACCATTTCAGAGCAGCTGGGTAAATCAGACCAAGAAGTAAGATTGTCACTCGTAAAAAAGCGGCAGCGATTAATGACTCAAAGGTCTCTTATATTTCATAAAAATGGACTCATTCTTTTATTTTTCACTTCCTATTTTACTTTCTTACTACTGTTTAGAAGCAGCAGAGAGAAAGTTATGTAATACTGCGCAAAAATAACAAATGTTTTAAAGATTAGAATTCTTTATAATTATTATACTACACTGACCTAATAAACACTACAATCTAACCCTTTTTTCTCATCTTGGTTCCGAACCGTATAGTTTCATTCTAAACAAGGAAAATTGTAAGAACCAGGTTTTACTTACAACTTACTCCAAATATACTTTTCCGTTCCCCTTTACCACTTCCGATTTTGTTAAACGCCTTCTCATCTTTAACTCAACCTAAATTTTGCCTCATACACCCTCCATTACTATTCCGCCTCCACGAACTTCTTTCTTTCCATCGCTGGGACGTGCGGCTCCTCCGCCTTGCCATGGGCGGGTTCCGGGCATCGTCCACTTTCTAAACCACGAAATCGTCATCGTCAATCGAAATCGTCACGTTCCGTATCGTTATCTTTCTAAACAACGCAAATTCTAAAAACTACTTACAAGCTATTCCTATCATGAATATACCTTTCCACTTTCCCTTCCCCAATACAACTTTTCTTAAACCCGTCCCTTCTTTGCCTCAACCTTAATTTCGTCGCGCCCTCCCTCCGTTACCAATCCGCCTCCGCTAGCGCTTTTCTTTCCGTCCCAGGCTCCTCCGCGTCGCGTCGCGTCGCCACGGGCGCGTCCCAGGCGTCGGCGTCGGCGCGCGACGCGGCGCTGGGAGGTCGCGCCGCGGGGACCTCTGCGCCGCGCCAGTGCTGGAGGCGGAGGGGAAGGGGAGGGGAGGGGAGGGGGAGGGGGCGGCGCCCGACGGGGGATTACACTGGCTCAGACGCGCCCCTCGATTCCCCCGGCACTGTTTTTCCGGAACATCGCAATATCTTGATGTCCTCGTCGGGAAGTGCACGGCAGTGGCGGCGGCGGCGGCGGCGGCGGTGCCGGTGGAGGCGGAGGAAGAGGCGAGGAGTCGCTGAGGCAGGGCGCTACAGAAGACTGGGGCGCACGAATCGAGGCGGAGAGGGTTGGAGTGGGGCGAAGCGGGGAAAGGTAAGGAGAGGAAAGTTGGGTAAAGTCGAGGCGAAGAAACACGAGGTTGGAAAAGAAGAGGTGAGCAAATTCGAAGCGGGGAAAAGCGAGACGAGGAAGGAACAGACAGGAAAAGGTGAGGTGGGGACAGCCGAGGCGGGGACGATCAGGTGGGGAAATGTGAGGTGGGAAAAGGCAATTCGGTGAAAAGAGAGGCGGAGGAGAGTCAGATGCGGAATCGCCAGGTAGAGAAAGGTGAGGAGCGAAAAGACGAGTTGGGGAAAGGCGATACAGGTACTATACAAGAGGATAGGAAAGACGTAATTACGGAAAGACCAGGTGGGGAAAGAAGTAGCGAAAAAAACGCGGCGAGGAAAAGCGAAACGGAGACAAGGGGGACGGAGAAAAGTGAGAGGGAGAATTACAAGACGGGAAAAAGGCGAGCGGGAGAAGAGCGATGTGGAGCAGGGTGTGACTGAGAGGGACGAAGTAGGAAAATACGTGGGAGGAGATGCAATGAAGGGCAGAGCAGGACAACACGGGACAGTGCGCTGCGAAACGAGGCGAGGTGGAGATTTGTGGATGCGATGTGTGGCGGTGTTGTGGGGGATGTTCGTGAGTGGTAGAGTGGACGGCGATTGGTGGAAAAGTTGGGAAAGAGCGAAGCGAGCGAGAAGCGTGGTGGGGTGGAGGCGACATGATCGACGCGGCACGGGGAAGAGGAAATCGGAGATGAGGAGTCAGAGTTGCGGGTGCAGCCTGGCGGGAGGGGGAGCAGGCAGATAGATGCAGAGAAGGACAGTTGGAGCACGGGCGGTCAGGCGGAGCAAGAGGCATGACGGGTGCGTGGCCAGTGTGTGGCGGGAGCGTGGCTGGTGCGTGGCGGGTGTGTGGCTGGTGCGTGGCGGGTGCGTGGTGGGTACGTGGCTGGTGGCGGGTGCGTAGCTGGTGCGTGGCTGGTGCGTGGCTGGTGCGTGGTGGGTGCGTGGGTGCGTGGCAGGTGCGAAGGGGTGCGAAGGGATGCGAAGGGGTGCGAAGGGGTGCGAAGGAGTGCGTGGCGGCTGCGTGACTGGTTCATGGCTGGTTTGTGAGGGGGGCGTGGAGGTTGGCTGGCGGTTGTGTGAGGGGGCTTCGGGTTAGACGGGGAAGGGCATAGAGGAAAGGTGGAGTGAGCCATCTCGTCGGGGCACCGTTCAGACAAAACGAAATTCTGTGCTTGCGATTCGGAGCAAAGACGCTACAGGCCCTGTTTAGAATGACTGTGCTATAACAGCACAGGGAATTCTCGAGGAAAATTAAATAAATTGAACATGTTAAATTTCATCCTATGATAGAACATTCAAATTGTAAATTCGTGTAATACTCAGCTTTATATTCACATCATATTTTTTCAAATGAAACACAAAACATTAACAAATTCACACAAAAACATAAAACAGTAATAGTTAAGAACGCAAATATTGATTCGTACCCATTAAACAAATATTTAGGATTTTTACTTACTGATTGGCATTATTTCTTGAAATAAAGTGGAGAAATTTGTTATTTTCACAGAAATACAAATTTATGTATGGTAGATTATGATAGAAATACGGTAAAAATAGAAGAATAACTGCTATGTTCTACTAAATGACAACATTTACTCGTAGCTATGTAGTTCAGTATTAATAATTCATTCTATATTATTCTCATGAAAATTAAGTGTAAACTCTTAACATTATTCCATTGTACAAGGATCAATGTAAACGAACTGTGCTACTAATGAATTCAAAATATTCAATCATACCCACACCTATAATAGAGGAAGCCAATAGAAAGAACATGTTAAAAACATGAATGGCATGTTGAAATATTTAAAAACGATGTTTGTGCTACTCGCACTTTGAGTTGATATAGGCCTAATACAAATCAATAGCATTATACTAATTAATATTAAAAATATATTTCTAAATTGAAAATATAACGCTTCATCACAGTACTGAATTACACATCATTAAATCCTCTCGAGAGGAACCATGTAAATTTTAATTTTATATTTGGTATTTTATGCAATACAGGAATGTAATTACAGCAATCAAGAATATTATCAAAATTATAATAAGCCAAATATAGATATTACATTTCCTAACATTTAATACATTTGGAACGTATACTAGTGATTAAGTTTTACATTTCAGAGCGAGATATATGAAAATTTTATCAATGATTATAAATAAGCATCAGATTCATTTATCTCACTTGTCACTATTAGCTCAAAATATTGTATATCAGAAAAATATTATGAATGGAAATGCTTTATAATAGATTATAAACAATATTCTATTATTTGTGATACTGTAATGTTCTTCCGAGAAATAAGAAACAAAGCACTATTAGTTCAAATTCATTTCATTTACAGTAATTATTCGCAAATCAGTAGTGAAATAGTAAATTTAATACTAAATATGAATTAAATACTTTTATTTTACAATATGTAAAGTTTACAAAAATTTGTAACATTTAAAAAATGATCTTTTGAAAGAGAACACTTAGTCTACATGGTTTAATACTGCATACTTGCTTAGTTAATAACACGTTTCTATTATTTGACTAACAGATTGAAGCCTACTATATTATACATGTTTTTATTGAGGTAGCATAATATGTGTCGATCGTTTGACCTATAGAGTAAAGCCTATTTTATCTTCTACACGTTTACATCGAGGTAAGCGATGCAGAGCAATTCTGCAAAGTGATTTGCCCCCTTCTAAGGACGGAGGTTCTGCTTCTTTGAGGAGTAAAGGAGGCGCACCTTTGATGCGTTATTGCTAAAATTAGGTTAACTTCTCAGCATTAACATTATAAACCGCACATTATTATAAGTAATAAGGTTCCTTTAGGAAGTTTATAAGCATCTCGAGGAATGTGAAGTTGAGTGAATCGAGTAAGGAGAAGCAAGATGACGTAGCATCTAAAATTTATGGCACGTTGTGGTGTAAAGTCAAACATGGGCTGCAGACCTCGTTAAATAGACTTATCTTTTATATATTAGAGCAATCGCAATAAGCATTTTGAGCAATTAAATAAACTAAGCATTTCTCAAAGCATATTCATTATTTGCGAGAAAATCAAAAATATTCCTTGACTCTCAGCCCTTGTGGATATGCCTTTGATGAATACAGCAAAAGGTTTTCTTTGGGCTAAAAATCATAACCGCGCTTCGTAAGAACGGGTATTTTAGTGTTTTAAACAAATAATATTTTTTAGATACTAGTGGAATGAGAACGTGAGATTTTGATCACCTGAAAGCTAACGAAGAAACTAAATAGTACCAGACTTTTAAAAAGAATTAACATTCAAATGAAATTGTTTCCGGAAGGAAGTATATATTATATTATTTTGCGATTTATATTCTACCAGCAATGTTGATGTTCTCAAATACCTATTTTGCAACGAACAAAATACGAGTACAAAAAGCATATCATCATCTCGTAATTTCCAACAAGTAAAGCAAAATCTTTCAGCATATCATCAGAAATAACAAATATTTTCTGAATACAATTTGAACTGAAAATTGTTGACAATAATCTTCCCTTCACGACTCTACGCCTCTTGTTTGTCTTCTAGGTGTGTGAAAATAAGTACTTCCCTTTCTAACTTTTCGAAGCAAAGAAAAACCTGGAAGCAAGCGGTATTCTTTCTTAATGAGTTTGATTTTATAGTGTTTTGTTTAAAAATCCTTTCTTCTTGAACCAAAGTAGACCTCATGGTTGCACTGCGCTTCATCCCAAACGCGAGCACACCTATTCACAGCGCTGGGCGAGCGAGGCCGCTGTATCGCCGGTGGCGCGGCGCAGCGGCCGCCCGCGGTTTGATTTACGCGACCTTCGGGTGCGAACAGCCCCGGAACCACGCAGCTGGCCGCTGGCCAACGCCAGCGCGCCCGCGCCGCCCGCGCGCCCTCACCTATGCCGCCCAGGCACCGCCCCCGCGCCGCCTCTGCGTCTCCCACCGCCCTGCACCCCGCGCTCACACCCACGCCACCCAGGCGCTGCCGCCTGCGCTCTCACTCACACCTCCTCCGCGCCGTCCCCCGGCCGCCCACGACGCGCGCGCCCCTCGCCGCCCGGCCGCGCCGCCAGCCCGCGACGCGCCTGCACGCCTCCGCGCCGCCCCGCGCGCCGCTCCGTTCTCACATCACCGTGCAACCCCGCCTCCAGCCGCTGCACACCACGGCGCACCAACCCCCACAGCTGCCGCACCCACGCGCTCACTCACACCGCTCCAGCGCCATCCCCTACGCCCACCGAACCACTCCATACCATTCCATATGCCTCTGAACCAATTCCTCCACCGCCTCCCGCTCTGTCCTCACCCATCGAACCACCCCGCACCGGCCACACATTTGTATCTCCTCCGCACCGCGTCCACAGCTAACGAACGGCTCCGCAACCGCCTCGCTCGTTCATCCCCGCTCCGTCCTCACCCATTCACCCACCCCGCCCAAGCCCCTCGCCATTTTGTTACCTCCCCTTCCCCCCTCCGCGCCGCCCCCTCACCGCGTCCCGCGCCACCCGAACCACTCCGCTCTGGTCCACACGCTCGCCGAACCAACCCCAAACCGCCTCCGTGTCGTCCCGTGCGGCACTCCCACGCCACTCCTGTACCGCCTCCCGCGCCCCCTCTGCCCTTCGCCGCCTCACGCCCTTCTCTGTATCGCCTAACGCGCTGTCCCCACACCAGGCTACTGTAGCGCTACCCCCAAACAACAAAGTTTCAATATATATTTAATTATTCACACTAAAAATTACTTTATATAAATTGTTACATTATATCTTCACGCTATTTTCTCCACATTGCAACCCTGTATGGGACATCTTGTTGTTGGATTTCCCGATCAAATATCGACATTAGATTAATTTGTGATATTATATCATTAATATGGATATTACTCTCGTGAAATTGACATCAACTACACTGTACTATATATTTGCTAGGCACTAATAAAGACGACATAGTCCAAAAAAGTGTACGTTTTTCTTACCACCTCCTCCATGCTGACCAATCACAATGTGCGATAATAAATTATAGGAAGCGCTGTCGTCTGCACTTGGATGGACAACCTAATATAATTAATATTCGGTGCATTCTGAAAAAAATTGAGAATTTATCTCTCATTCCCAGTGCAATCGGAGTATTACCTATAATAATTTGTCTTTCATTTCAATATGTTCAGGCTGCGAAATATTGGAAGAGAGTTTTGAAGAACTGTGTCGACGAAAACTGCTAATTAGCTGTCTGAGCTCTGGTCATTCGAGAAGATTCTGAAAACCGACAGGCATCAAGAATGTTACCTACTTCAGCGTAAGAATAATTAAGTATTGAAGAAATTGTCTGTGTTCGTTCCCGTCATGTTTAATGGAATTGTGGAGGTATTTACACGCCAACACTCTTGCTTTATGGAGAATCTGTCGGCTGGTGGCCTCGGAATGCATAGTGATATAACCTTCACTGCAGTCAATACGCGGGTATTTATTTAGCTTTTACGCTAGCGAGGCGATCTGCCATGAGACCACTCGTCTGGAGATTCTCAAACAATGCGTTTTTTTGTATGTAAAAAGAGCTGATTTCTGAGAACCTGTCAACAACAGTGCCCACTGTTGCCTTCATGGCGGCCGTGATGTGGTATGCTCTCACGGCAATCTTTAAAACAAGTTCAAAGAGTTACATGCGAGGAATGAAATTATTTTTCTCTCTGCAAGGTAGTTCTCAGATTTTTGGAAAAAATGAAGACTCTTTCGAGCGCGAGACGTTTGAAATGCGTGCTCGTTGCTAGTAATTCGCCACAAAGAATGGACATAAATAATTGTATTCGAATTACGGCGCCGAATATGAATTTATTTCGCTGAATATGTTCCAATATGTAACCTTACATCCATTTTATTTCTCAACGTAAGTTGGAGTCCATATCCCGAACTTGAGGCTAGCGCTACAACTTGCAATTGTTTTGGAATTTTGAAAAGAAAAAAGTTAATTCGCTCTTATGCGGCTCATTGATTTTCATGTCCGAAGTCTTTTCAGCATTATTTTCGTTCACATTCTTCTTGCTGTATTGTATACCAGGCGTCATCATGAGTTATCCTCACGTTAGTGCTAGTGAGATGCAAGTTTTCTACGAAAATGTTAGAAAAATTCCATGATCCTATTCCTATGTTATTATCTTTATGTTTAATACAGAGAGCCAATATATATTTCTTTAAACGTATGTCATTCTTTCACCTTCAACATCGCGATTGCTATTTTGTATATTTTAATTCAGAAGTTTACACGCAGCTATTGCATATATTACGACAACATTCAAAGCATGTTCGGTAACACTCTCTCTACAAACACCTGGAGCGTTTTCTCCTGCCTTAAAGCTCTGTATTTACGTGCGATACGGTAGCGCGCTCTACCACTTTCGCCTTCCGCAGGAACCAGCGCTTTCTTCCTCAACAACCCCCACCCCCACCCCCACCCCCACCCCGGGTCTCGCGCGGCGCGGCTGGCGACGAAATCCGCACGGAGCAGCCCTTCGCCCTGCCTGCCTGCTAAATTACTACCAATTAAGTTACGGCGGCAATGGAACGACTGAGGAGGAAGGGGCGGAGGGGGAGGGGGAAGGGAGGGGGAAGGCGAAAAAAAGCGCGGAGAAAGGAGCGAGGACTGCGCAGCCAAGGAGCAGCGAGCGCGCACGCGGCCCGCGCAAGTTGGACATACTTTACAAAAACTTGTTTGTACTAAACTGTAATACCGGGTGCGGTATAGGATTTACTTTATTGCCACCTAGCGCCGGCGGAAGAAACAAAACGACTCCCAAGGTCCCCGTTATCCCCTCTCCGAGGCGCCGCCGCCGCCGCCGCCGCCGCCGCCGCCGCTGCTGCGTCCGCGAATCTCCGTGGAGCTTCCGGCGGGCGAGCAGGGCCGAAGGACCGGGAGTTGCTCACTCTTCTCGCCCACTCTCTTCGTCACTCCCTCGCCTTACTCTCTAGTCTACTCTCTTGCCCGCTCGATCACTCGCTCTCTTCAACCATCCTCTTCCTCGCACTTCCACCCACTCTCTTCGCTCCCTCTCTCACTCCTCTTCGCCCCCTCTCTCACCCGCTCTCCCAAAATCAATACAAATACGACTAGAAATAATAATAATAATAATAATAATAATAATAATAATAATAATAATAATAATAATAATAATGTGTGGCGATTAATGCACATTCTCATTATATGAATTTTTAGTTTATTGTTTTACGATGATAAAGTATATCAGAAATAACGTTTATGCTAAGTTCACCAATATCCTATTATAGTGAAAACATAATAAGAACGATACCGTGCTTTCGTCTTTAACACGTCTCATTTAATGCTGGTGATAAACTTTTTTCTCTATACAAATTGGATTGTCATTTACTTATATATTTTTTAGGCTTTAAAGGCCCTTCAACCACTAGCTATAAGACATTGAATTCCATGAGTTGTCGTGGTATAATGAGGTTGTAGCGATTACGATGAGGTGAATGGTCCCCTCTTCATAATCAGACGTACATCATGATCCCGTTGGCGGGTGCTGCACGTAGTGATACTTTCTGTGAAATGTTTTTTATACAGGGATTCAAAAAAGTAAAGTTTATATATTATAGGTTGATGAAAACAGCATGAAATAAAACTTTGCTATTTTCCTCAAATTATTTGACCAATAAAGATTTATCACAGGAAAGCAACGCACCAGGCGTGAGAGCCTGAAACAACGAACTTTACCATTTTAGAAATACTATGAAGTTTATTTCTAAACTCACGTCGCACCAGTTGTAATATTAATAAATGTAAGAACACTAAATGTAATAATAACAGAAATCCGCACAAACATGCATATCTCTTTGTCACAGCCACTGTGTGATTAGTAACTAACTTCTGTTTCTAAACACTTATCTTAGCAGACGTACCGAAACCACTTTTGCTCGTTCTTATTGGTTACTCACAGGTGGTGGGCAAACACTTCACGAAACATTTGACTATTTTTTTCACAAAACGTATGAACGTTTCATAAAAAATGTCTTAAAAAAGTCTGTGCGCAACATGCATAATATGTTAAGAAAAATGAATGAGTTTGTTATCGATATGAATCCTCTTGAGTGGGTGCAGCGGGACACCGTCCGAGCCGGGAAAAACTCTAAACCGCTGACTGGCCTCCCCACATGTGTGGTAGGAAATGTATGGAGTGAACGAGTGTGTAAGAATGGGGTGGGAACAGGAAAAGGAAGAAGAAAAGGTTGCGCGCCATCCGTGACGCGCTTGTTATGGTTCTGCTTCGGAATTTGTGTGGTATTGATTGGAAAAAGTACGAAAAACCATTGATCAAAGCAGCCGGGCACTATAATTTTCCTCCAGACAACGTCTGAATTTGAACGAGATATCTAGTGTCAAAAATCTTGCCCCGTTTGGACTCGCCCTCTAATATTGTTTCGTTCTGATTCGTCTTCTGACGGCATAAACTCCGTGGTGGTAGCAGATATCTTGTGGTAATTCATAATATGGTAAAGGACGATTATTTCCTTGTGTTTTTGTGGACGATTATTTCCTTTACCATAGTCTCACGGCATGTTTTTCGTCTTTAGATGTTTTCCTTAGCCCTACCATACGATGATGTAAGGGAAAGACCAAGACCTTGGTGTCAATACCAGAATTTCATAGGATAGAATGATTTGGGATGTAGGTATTGTAATAATTTAAATGTCTCTAGCCTAGCCACATAGTATCACATTATGTAGTTATACATGTAATAATTACCTATTCAATAAAAATAAAACCATATAAATATTAATATATCAATTCACAACAAAAGATCAGTGTTTCGCATTCTAGACTGAAGATAAAATACTCCACCTGAGAATTGATCTTTATATATAAATAACAATAATAATTAAACGATAGTTTGTATCCAAAAAATAAATGATATCAGTTAACTAAACTAATGATTTTTCACTTTTTTAACTAGCAACATTCATTTTTTAATTGTACTTGTAACATTTCAAGCAATGCTCTATTTTACCTGTAGCATACATTCAATTTCAAAAACACACTTCAAGCATATCTGACAGCATACGTCAAACGAGATATCTTGGGAACATAAATACAATTGTAACACCACCGCGACTCTTGACCAACCGGCGGCATATTGCTTCCTCCCCCAACTGCCTCGTAGCTCAGGGCCACGTGACGGCCAGTTCAGTGAAGCCCCACTGCTCAATCGACTGGATTATGTCCGTCATGCAGACAACAGTAGGCATTACCCTCACCTTTGCTTATCTCTATACAATTTCTGGCAGTCTGACAAAACCCTCACAAACTACTCTGTTCCTTTTTTTAACAGCATTTGGTTAAAACGTCTCGAAAGTAGTCAATATTTCCTATACACTTCCAACTTTATCATCATCTCAATTTTCCACTGCCACAGTTGACTCAACTATCAGAATTTTTCACCGATACAACTTTCTCAACTATCTCAATATTGTTCATCACATCTCTTATTCGGTCGGATTCATTTCACTTCAACTTCTAAAATTGAAATATCTGACGTTTTCTATTAACGCAGCCAAAAAAGTCGAAACTATGAAATCGTCTTTTTAAAACTACCTCAACAACAAATACGTTGTTATTATTGTTACAGTTCGCATTAAAATTAAGTTATATAATGTTTACTAAATATTTCTTCAGAACACGATTGCATTGTCACCTCGTCTTCCTTCCGGAGCAGAATATTGAAGCATCGCCAGAAGTATAACTGCTTATTAGCTGCCACCAGGTTATGCCCAGTTGCAGTTCAAATAAATTTATTCTATTTATCTTTATATTTACCCATTTCATTACTGAAATCTGAATTTAAGTTATGATCGTAATCATTGCGTTTTCATACTTCTTTCTACAATCTCGGTATTGCCACAATCAGTTCGCTCGCAACACTATCGTACGAACAGCCCAAATTGCGTTCTTCTACAGATTTTTTCTTTACCCTTCTACCTTGAATAACCGATCTGCGACACAATTTGTTCGTCATCGGCGAACCCTGCCCCTTCGTATGTCGCCATCGCCGAATCCCTTCCATCACTGCTTCCATCGCGATCATGCCATCTCGATCGTTCTCCCACCTTTCGTAGTCGACCTGGCCCTTCGAGTTATCAGATGTACTCACCTCCGTCCGCTAGCGACAGCCACCTGAATAATGGCCATCGCTCACGAACGCCCCACTCACACACCCGCCCCACTCGCTTTCCCTTCCCCTCCCCGCCGCCGAATTACTCTCCGGAAGAATCAATCCGATGAAACTCCGACCCCGTGCGAGGCCGGCGATCCATCTCGTCGCGTGTTTTACCAAGAGGTTGAAATCATCGCTGAACCTTGCTTCTCCAGCGCCGATCGAATACCGATAAATCGACGAGAGAATTCTTCGAGCACCAAGTTTTCCCCTTCAATCCCTTCCTCGCCCCGACCCGCCCCCCCTCCACCCGCCTGCTCGCGCCCCGCCCTTTCGCGCCTCCGCGCCGCGCTTTTCGAGCCGTAAGAGCGTAGGGGCAGGGGGGCGGGTGAGAACAAAGTTTCCGAGCGCTCAGCCTACAGCCGCGGAGCAGCGACGTAGATTGAACAGGCAACACTTCCTACTCCTCGGGTGCGTTGCCGCGCGACATCCAGGGCTGCGCTCCGCTCCCCCAGCCCTCCACGTAGACGCCCCACCCAGTTGAGTCTCGACCCACTCGCTCCTGCGTCACCTCCGTAGCGCCTTCACGTCATGAACCGTCTCGCCACGCCCGCCAAGACATTTCTTGGTCTTACTCGTTCCCTCTTCCCCACCGATCCCCGCAGAGGTCATGCCTGTTCACACCACACCCGTCTCTCTGACTTGACAAGTCTTGAACTCACTTCGCACATGCCTCATCCCGTCCCGCCTCGCCCTCTCCAACACCCTCTGTGCCACCATACCCGTTTCTGCCCGCCGAGCCACGTCAGAAGCCTAGCTCGTCCTCTCGCCCCCGCCCTCGCCCGACCCCGAATTGCCCATCCCCGTCTCCATCACCCCTCTTACTCACAGTCAAGACAAATGTCGGACTCACCCCCTCACCTCCCCCAACCTCGTCCACGCCACGGCCCGTCCGCTCGCGTGAAGCCATGTCTGGGTCTTGACTCCTCGCATCCCGCCCCACCCCTTCCCCACCCGTCAACCGGCCGGCACCCCTTCCGCCTTTCTCACCCCGTGACTCCCACTCCAATTGGCTGCAAGCGCGAAATCGGGTTCCCGCACGCGTCTCCCCGCCGCTACGCCCCGCCCCGCCCCGCCGCGGGACTTGGGCGCTATTCACGTCTGCAGTTGCGATGATGCCGGAGCAAAATTGCAGCAGCAGACGGTTTTGCCGAAAAAAACGGAAGACGCCGTGAAATTCTTCCGGGTCCCTTCTTCTTCTTCCTTCCGCGGACATCCTCGTGTAAATTAGACGCCGTTTTAAGAACAAGGAACTGCGTTTGTGCGTAATAAAATTCGGCACTCGCGCAAAACCGAGACGCTCAATTCTTCTCCTCGCTCAATAACGTTCCCTTCTTTTATTCTTATTAGCGGTTTTGGGAAATCCGGGGCGCAAAGAGTACTACCGCCCCTGCGTTTCTTATGAACTTTCTTGCGCATTGCAGGTAATCAGCACGGCCGGGAACGGAACAACATTTCCCGTCCTTCTCGGATCTTCTTTAAGGAGTGCGCGCTCTCCCTTCTGGCCATCGCTCTCCCTTCTTTTACGCCTTCCGCTCTCCTTCTTTCTTTCCTTTCTTCCCGGCGTGCCCCAGCTGCGAGGTTGCCAGGGTTAGGACTGAAAGTGCTGACGTTGGCGGCGGCGGCGCCGGACGACCGCAAATTCAGCCTGTCTGTCGGCCCTGCCCGAGCGCATCAACAAGCCGTGAAATTTCTCACGTGCTCTGACGACAATGACGGCGCGAGTGTGACGCGAATGAGACAGGCAGAAGCTCAGGATGTGGCAATGACTCGGCGAGACGAAAAAAAAAAAGAAAAATGAGGCAGCGTATCTCAGCGCTTGCTAGTTGTTGGTAAATGTTAGCATTTTAACTATATCCAGTACCGTTTAAGCGAATTTTGAGGCAGTGTGAGTGCTTTATGATTGGCTGTTTATGATACAAAATGGTAAACCTCAAAAGAAATTACGATCAACGATTGTGAAAAATACTTTCGGATTTATTTTCAACAGAAATGATTTGATGAATTTATATAATTTATTAATACTAATACTTAAATGAATTTGGTTATTTATAAATTCAGAGAATATTTAAGTATGAAGAGGAAGAACAATAATAATTTATGAAAAATATGTAGAAGTAATTAACACTCAATAGGATGTTTCAAAGATAGTGAACGGGCGTAACCTGGAAGATATGAGAAATATTAAAGATAAGTCTTCTAAACTGAGACCAATACTGAGAAGAATGGGACAATTTAAAAAAATATGTAAGAAATGCATAAATATATTATAATAAATTCCAAATAAATTTCATCACAAATTTTACATTTACAAAGTTCGACTTGAAAATTATCTGCTGCAAAAGAAATAAAACTCTATTTACATCAATAATCTTCAGATCAAAAAGAGCACAAACCAAGAACGTTCAGAAAAAAATATACCATATTAACAGTAAAAGCAATTTTCTAGCAATTTGCATAATACTGAAAAACTAATCAGTAACATGCAAAATACTTTAAAACCATTTATAGAAAGGAATTTAATACGATTTTTTCAAGCATAAATACGTAAATGTATAAGAGAAATAGGTAAACGCGAGACTCTTTCCATGGACGTAATGTAGAATGGACGCCGCAGTCGGTACGGTGACTTCATATCCTAAATTCCTCTATAAAATGACCTTAGCCGAAAGATGAATGCGAGCGTGGGTAAAATTTCGCTTAATTGAAAGCTTTATGTTTTCACGTTGCTTTCATTTGGCCGTTTCCGACAGCGAGGGCTGCGGTGTAAATCCGAGCTCAACACGCTGTATTTAAATGGATTTGTCCCCCGTCAGCAGTGTGTTTCCATTTCCATTGAAATGCACATAACCAATATTGAATTTAAAATAGAGCGGCCACCCTGCACAAGAGCGAGACGAATACTGCTTCAAGCTGTTTGAAGGGCTCGCTTCACCGGGAACAGGAGTTTTTACAATGGCTATTCTTGGAAAGAACGTTGCTATTGGTTTCGACCAAATGTGGAGATATTTTATTGTATTATACGATATAACAACACGAAAAATTTGATAAACCGCTTGTTCTTGGGCATTGAGAAGCTTAGCTATGTACAGAAATTATCGGGGGAAACCAAAAGAGATTTGTGTCAAGAGCGGGATGAATTCACAACCACAGTGATTCGTACCGAATATCCGGAAATAAAAAAAGCACACATATCAACAGAAATATTCCGTTGTATTGAGACGATTATTGAAAGATCTGGATTCATTTTTAAATGCTACCCTGAATAATATGAACACCATTAAGTTAATAGAGCATTACTAAATCAAATGAACAAACGAACTCCCTATGCTAACTCAGCAGAAGGTTAGAGAAGTACCCGCTCAATGAGGGCTGTAAGTTCAAGTACCCAGTAAGGTATTGACTTATAGTTCTATCAAGAGGGAAATGGATATCAAAATATCGTTCAAACATCCCTTATTGTTTCAGAGTTGCCTCTTGAAGCAGAGTACTAGACCAAAATCTTTATTAATAACACTACAATATCAAAAAATTATATAAAAAAACAATTTAATGAATCGTTTAGGCATCATTGATGAGTTACAACATGTTCTAAAATATAATATTAAAAAATGAGTTGGTTCAAAATTACATTAAAATTATAAATTATTTACTTATGGGTCACTGTATTAGAGATAGATAAAAATATTTTTAAACTAGAAATGTGAAAAGTGTTTAGAAAAGCGTATCGGTATTTGGTAATTGTATCGGAAGAAATAAGGTCTCTAGCTTAAGATGATTTTCAAATAAAAATGACTGAAATAATGACAATGAAAGAAACCAATGCAAGAAAAAAATTAAGACTACAAAGAGTAAAAAATTAAAGAGTTCATTTGCACTGACTTCTATTGAACTGATCATGATAGGAAAATCGCTTAATACAAGTCTAGAAAGGGTCGTTTGGGGAATATTGGGGGCGCGTGATCTGTGCGTATGTGCGTGCGTGTGTTGTCAGGCGCTGCCAGGTACAGAGCCTGTTGTGCGTACACGCAGCAATTGCCCTTCGGCACGACATCCGCTCGGAGAAGCCGTTTCCTTTGAGTCAAAGAAATCTTTCTCAGGTGCGTTCGAGCAGTAAACTTAGTTGAACCTCCCCGTTTTATTTTCCCCATAGTGCAGCAGAGGAATCCTTAACTTTGTTCGTACGCCCTTGCACAGCTGGTGAGAGATCTTTCTAGGTCGTAGGCATAAGCCATATGGGGATGAAGAATCGACTCCAATGAAGATTATCAAGACCAATTGTTTAAGGTTCTGCTTCGGCAACTGGCTGACAATAATTAGAGGAAACTACGAAAACGATGAAACATTTCTGTGTACACAACTTTCATCCATGTAGTGACATCGAGTCATAATTTATTGGTGTCAAAATATAATTTTAGAACGTTTCAGGGACTGGCCACTACATATACCATGAATTCATTTTTTTTTCAAAACCATCATCGATTTCGGATCAAGGGATTGAAATTTAGTCAATCCGCAAGATTCATTCAAAATAAATGTATGCTACTACATTTACACGTTCATTTAACCTTTCTTTTCTGTTTCTATCATGTATCAAAGTTATCTACCACTTTTCTCAATAGCTTAAGAATAAACATTTTATCTACATACCTCCAATTGCAAAATTCTTGAAATGATGTCAAAACATTTTCATCTCTGGATAATCATCATTCTAATATTAATAATTCAATAATGAGAAGAAAATGTTCTTTTGAACTCTATTTTTTGTAATTTTTAAATTGTATTATGTACTGTAGAATTTTACATGTATGCACAAACGCGAAATTTTGATTTATTACTTTGACACCTTGATTTCAGGATAATCATGAAAGTAAATTTTCTAGCAAATGTTCAACCGATTGGGCGCGTCCGGTAATTATTTAGTTGTCTTCAAGAATGGTATTTTTCGTGCGTACTCTTTCGTTCCATAGAATATGCAATTTCTATAATAATTAAATATAAATTACTTTTCGTTTTCTTGGTAATTGTAAATCCACAATGAATTAAATGTTTTGTCAGCCTCAATAAACATGTTTTTTTGTATTGTCAGTAGTATAAACGTGGATAATATTTATTAACTAGTACTGTTAGGCCGATTAGATGATTGTGTATCGCAAATTTAATGACTGTTTAGACAACTAAACAATAAACAATTAGGGAAGAAATAAGATAAACGAAAAATAACATTGTCCAAACACAATTTTGCAAGTAAGTGTGGAAAGAGAGAGAAAAATGTCAATTTCAGATGATCTTGAGGACAAAGACGGTTCGTTTTATAAGACGTAGACTGATTGTAATAAATGTAGACAAGAGAATTACATTTAAATTCTGGAGCGATGTTTCGTCAGCGCAGTACATATGTCTTCGCTCGAGATATCTTCCTCAATCGAATCAAATTCTCGTTTCCACAAATACGAGTTCGTGGGAGAGCGGCGAGGGAACGCAGATGTCACGAGACCAAGTTCTTTTTAGGGCAGAGAGTAAACACGAACACAATTCTTTGCACGAAGCGGAAGGTAGAAAAACGCGTAACGCTTACCCGACGAGAATTATTGATTGCGGAGAGAATGAAAAATGTATTCGGAAAACGCGAGATATGACAGACGAAGAAAGGAGTTCCTAAGAGAGGAAAAAAGGGCGAACACGTTTGTGAAAGCGGGAGCGGGGGCAGGGGCGCCGGGGCGGGTGGGAGCGGGGGCGTGGTTCTTGTAATGACAGCCGTCACAGTTGCCACACCCTTCCAGCGCCACCCAGCGGCTCTACTCCAGCATTGCCATTGCCCTGGACGTTCGCTATTGAAAAGGGTGAAAGAAATGAACTGATTTAAGTGGAGTAATTTTCAATTAGTGTTAGTTATTCAAGTAATTCACTTTTGAGCAATTTATTTTGCTTTTGTAACATTCTAGATTTGTGACTGGTTACAATGTGCTCACCCATGATACTGTTCATCCAAGAGTTGCATTTTCTTACGGAGGTAGTAAATAGGTTAAGAGTAAGAAAAACCTCGTACTTGCATATTCCGCAATGCATCTTAGAAAACATTTACAATTCAATAATGCAATTCAATATAAACTATAACACCTCGATTTTCCATTAAATAGTATGATCATCTCTTTGTGTTCCTACATATCGGCATAAAACTAATGAATTAGCTTTCCACATACATGGGTAATAAGAACAATAAAAATACCGCGAACTTAGTTTTAACTCATACTGATATATAGCATTGGGGTGAATACAGATGCAGTTCTTTTCACATCAGTTTGCCGATACATTTATTAAAAACTCCAGCAGTATGTCAATGAATTTGTTTTATTGCATAAACTCAGTTGTTTTATCATTAAGATCGTCGTGATCGTAAACCAAACTAAGCCAAATTTTATATGTGGCCAGGTGACCTCTACATGTCATTGCTCGCGAGTTCATTAATGAACAAAATGTAGCCACTGCTCTCCGCGGTGGGCAATCTTCCTCTTCGTTAGCAAACTGACTGCATGTACGCGGCCAATTACTACGCATAGTCAAGAGTCAAGTCTACTCTTTGAGTGCTTTGCCTCGTGCTAATTAGCTGCTGAAACATTTGGCGACCTGTATGTCTTTCGGTTTCTATTAGCGTAGAACAATTAATAGTTCACCATTACGGAAAATCGAGGTCTAAATTAATTTATAAAACTGCACCGCTTTAAATTGTTTATGCATTTGTGATTAAAGAGATTGCTTCTGACGGCAAGGCTGTACACTCAACATAGAGCCACATCGGATCTGTTTAGTAAACATTTAACATCGGTAGTCAAAACCAAATCTTAACATGTGCAAATACTACTTCATTCATCTGTAGATAATCAATTCAGACGAGAAGCAAATGTCTTCGAAGAAGCGAGAATTCATTAGTAAATGGAAACTCGCGTCGATCAAATGAAATCATGTCAGATATTTTCAAACGTCGTTAACAGGCTACTCACCTATGCTTACTAAAGCTGGTTAGCGTTTTTCTTAACAACGTGAGCGTGCCTAAAGACTAGAAATCAGTCATTGTTGTACCAATAATCCAAAGTGGTGTGCAAATTTATGGAACACGTAATGTTCTAATAAGCCTATACTACGCGAACCGGAAGCAACAAATTTCTTTTCCAGTGCAACATGGGTTTAGAAATGGATTATCTTGCGAAACTTAAATTATTTCTATCTTTCAGGAGGTAGGTGACGCAGTTGATACGGAAACTGGTAGATGCTGTAATTATTGATTTTGCCAAAGCTGTAACTGTACGTGCTCATATGGTTTTATGCCCTCCAATTACCCTCTGGCGATATATGCATATGTATTTGTTTTCATCCCAATTGTTCTCCAGCTTGAAATTAGATGTAGCATTCATGCGATTTAGCAAAGACAATGAGACAAAAATATATTCTATCATCTTTAACTATGTTTGATGTGAATAATAAAAATCATTTGGTGCCCATTAAACTAATTACAATTTACTGACAATCAATACGTTTAAATGTTTTATCGTGATGCCATTCGAATTATTTCCTGTAATATCAAGTAATTAATTTTAACAATATTTGGTTTGTGAACCTTCGGTTTTCATTGTTGTCTTAACATTCTACTTATCTTACAGCTAACTACAAGACCATGAGTCCTGAAATTAATTTATTTGCTTACTTGAGGCTTCCTTGTTTTACTGAGATTCCAAGAACTAAGAGACATGATGGTCTTTCTTGTTTTTTATTTGATTAGCTCGAGTTTCAAAGTTCAATGGGGGGGGGGGGCAAACATGTTCTGTTAGGTATATGATCAAACCTTCACTGAAGACTAACTCAGACTGATCTCATTACCAATGGGCATCGAACTTAATTTTCTTCTGAGCAGATATTTTCGAGTTTTTGTCTTTCAAGCCAATACCTCTTTCAGACGAATGCTACCTACATATTGTTATATTACTATTTTCTCTCTAATTTATTTACTACCCCTTTTTGGGCACGTGCTACCTTTTTGTGAATCCTGTCAAATTAATTCACATCGCCACTCATTATTCTCCGCACCTTCCACCCATCTGCATTCCAGAGGCATGAGGGGGGTGGAAGGAACAGATTGAATGGGGCGCTGTTCAACGCTGCCGATGCGCTGCGCGCCGTCGCTTCCACGGCGCTGCTGTCGAGGGATCACTGGTGCCGAGCGCGATGAGTGGGGCGGGGCGGTGCCGGGAGGGGCGGGGCGGCGAAGGACGGAGAGGGCGGGAGGAGAGGGGAGAAGAGGGTGAGGAGGGGCGGCGAGTTGTGGTGAGGAGAGGGGAAGGGCGAGGAAGGATGGAGAGGGGAGGGGAGGGGCGTGAAGGGGGAGTTTAGGTTTAGGGTTGTTAGGGGGCGGGAATGTGAGGGGTGGAGAGGAGATGGCGGGGAAGGGAAATGTGGAAGGGTTGGGGAGAGGAGGGGAGGGGATGGGGAGGGGTGGAATGAGCGGTGAGGGGCGAGGAGTTGATGTGAGGTGGAGGGGAAGGGCGGAGAGGAAAGGGGAGAGACGGGGAAACAAGGGGTGGAGAGGTCAGGTGCGGGGATATTAGGGGCGGGGCAGTGACGAGGGGAGGGGAAGGAATGGAAGGGTCGTGGTGGGAAGAGCAGTCGGGAAGGGCAGGGAAGGGGAGGATGGGGAGGTGAAGAGGGGCGGGGCGCGGCTGGAGTGGCAGGTAAAAGGCTTCGAAGGGAATCGATAGCCGGCCCCGCGCGGCCCTGAGCTAACGGAGACCAACGGCCACCGCGACCGGCCACAGATGCCCTAATGCCGCCGCAAAGAGGGGGCGAAGAAAAGAGGGAAAGCAGAAAGAAAGGAACGAAAAACGAAAGACAAAAGACAAAGAAACAATATGAAAAATTGAAGTCGTGATGTTTTTGCTCTGAAGAAAATGTATTATACAAGTATATATCAATATAGAAAGGATTTATATAGAACTGTTGCAACTCGATAAACCTACATCGAGGTCCTTGAAAGGTAGGCAATGTTGCTACACGGAAAAGAAAGTTTCAACAGTTAACTGAAACCATTTCTATCTACTTCTGGCTTTTCGAACTACAAGAATTTGGAGAGTGAAAAAGTAAAGATTTTTTCCATCAAATTCCGAACGAACTGTCGTGTATGATTCTTGTGGTTACAGCAGCCGGCTCCTTTCATATCGTAAAGTTTCTGGTAATACAACTGAATCAACTGAATCCTGTAAAAGCAACTGTGATAAAATTATCCCTGTGATGCTTCACCGATAAAACTCACATGCAACGTCCACTACTGCGTTCCGCAAATGGCATGTAATTTGAGGTTGCAAGAGAAGGGGGGGTAAATAAATAGTAACACAATTTATTATAACATTCTATATCTTTCAAGTAGATGACGAGAAGCATAACCAAAGCTTTCTTTCTAAACCCTGATACATATTACGTCCACATTGGCCGTCATATATACCCCCGTATACTTTCTTTGGGACCTCCCTGTACGATTAGTAACTGGTGTTACAAAAAGGAAACACATTGGTACCACGTGTCAACGCTTCGGTGAACTGGTTCATCTTCTTTACGTCTGCAATAACAATTACCACACCATTAATAGTTAAATTATATTTTATATTTTTATCAATTCTATTCAAACTCTAACTTTACTTCACTACTAACAAATTCTTCCTCTGTTGTGTTGAAACATTAAATTCGTAGACATTAATGAACAAAGAATAATTCATTGAAAACGCTAGTAAACAAATTCCTTTTACCATAAATATTATTGTGTAAGAATATCGTTATTCCGTGATACTTCATAAATCTTTGAAAAATACATTTTATCTCATTTTATAATTTACTAATTCCCTGTAATAATGACATTGATAACATGATAAAAACACGAAATGGAATTTCCTTAATACACATAAGGTTATTTATTATTCTCTTCTGACAGAGTTCAAACTAGTTGGTCTTACTTTAGTAATATGAAAACGAGGTCAGCTTCTTTGTAGGTATGTTATTGAAATACTAATTTTTAAATTATTTTAATTACATTAAAATAGTCTTTAGAGTATCATTTGTGTCACTTGAGTTTGATTTCAGGTATATTGAGAAATTTAAATAATACCTTCCTTTAATACGTATTTTTAAATAACTCCCCATTGGCAAACAGCAGTTCAGAGCTGAAGTTCGCAACTTCTAGAAACATCAGTCATCCCCGAGGGAATAGTGGAAGTGAGGTCGAACAAGAAAAGTGATTGTTGCTAAGGGTTCATGGAGCTATGGATGGAGGAGGGGAACGCCCGGGCCGAACAGTTGAAGCACGGAAGTGCTAACGCAGCGGACTAAGTTGGTACTGAAGTATAGCCTAGGGTTGTTTACGTGGTCAAAAGGGAAGATCGCAGCAAGTAGCAACACGGTGTAGATAGTCAGAAAACAGTTCGCCAAGCATGTAACTAATGGTAGAATACTTAATGCAGAAAAGAAATTCTTACCGTCCTCTGTTACTGCATGGCCTTACCCAAACATTTTGAACCCTTTAGCAACAGGATATTACAACATAATATATCTCGTAATACACTCGATATTACACAACATTTTAAAATAAAAAGACCTATTAATACAAAACTTCAGTTTACTTCAAAAAGGTTAATAAAGCAAAAGCTATTAAAATTCAATGCAACATATGTGTAAATTTTGCAAGTTATATATACGGTGAATCAACATTCAGGAAATATATTCCGTCAAAAATGCTTTACTATGACTTGAATATGACATTAACATCCCTGCGTCTCTGCTTTCAGAAGTCACAAATTCATACTTACCAATAATAAATATGTTGCTTATCATGAGGGTAATATTTAATCATAATTGCACGCATTACAGCGCATTTGAGACACCGAGAGCGATTTTACATCATATTCTACTCTGTCTCAGTTGCATTCCTACTGCGTAATCAATATATTTTAATTATGCAGTAGGAAATTAAAGAGATTAAAGAAAAAAAGAGAAGTAAGCCTTAAAGAAATCATTTAACTTAAGACTGGTGAGATAGTTATTCTTCATTACTGAAAGATACAATGAGCACTATATAAGAGGGGAAAATTGCCTCAATTCTCGCGTCGGTAAGAGCGCCATGTAAATCACTACTGTGGACATAGAACAAAAATTGCATTACAATCGTTTCTCATGGACCGCCGTCTCCACACACTTTATATTAACGTTCACAAATCTTTACTGACAATTGCTATCGGAAATATTTCGGCCTGCGATGTACTAACAACAGAAACATGATCTAACACACGTTAAAATGCAGAGGTCGAGTCGGAAGGAATAATCCCTGTTCTGGGCATCAGTTCCTTTATATATTTAGTAATCCCAATATCATGTTGTTTACATTCACATGAGATAATTTACTTATGAAAAGGACAGATAAATTGAAAAACCGTTAAAATTAAGTAAATAACAAATGGAAATGTATTGTCTCACATGCACATTTCCATCATCCGATTTCAAAATAGACTGCGCCTGGAACGTCTCTCTGCACCGAGCCGAATCAGGGCATCATATTAAAAATTGCATTTATGATGGTAGCAAACATAGCACTGGAAACAAGTAAGGGGGACAACACTTCCACATTTATTTTGATTATGGTATGTATAGAATTTTCGTTTGACACAAGCCGTAGTTCTTGCTACCGACTTTATTTCGGTTGCAACCTGCAACCCTCTGGCCAGAAAGATGCCACTGCGGACAGATCTCACCCGCGCATCATGCTCCCAGGGGTATAAACTCCTGGAAAGTGAATCTTGAGACAGAATGAAATGAATGCGTCATGTCAGTTAAGACAGTTCCTTACGGTGATTCTGATGCTGACCACTTAATAACTTACGACGACTTAATAATAGTGTACGATCTCCTCTAAAAAGCCCAATACATTCTGCATTTAACTGCCCAATACTTGGAGGTGTCCAACCTACCCGTGGCGGAGCGCGGAGCCTGAAAGAGATTTGACGCAGGTGCGTGCGGATGGTGGTGAGGGCCGCGCTGCTCTCACGCACTGCGCCCCGCACGCACCGGCCCGCGCACGCACACGCAGCGGGGGCGCAGCGGGGTGCGTCGCGTGCGTGCCGCCACGCCGCCTCCGCCCCACGCACCGATTGGTCCCCGCGGAGGTCCTGTTCGCCTCGCCGCGGACATCCGCCCGGCCCAGATTGGGCTTAGGCCGCATGCCAGGCGACGGGGGCGGGAGTGGCGGTGGCGGCGACGGCGGGGGCTGACGTCGCAGGGGTGGCAGGTGGCCGTGACGGTGGTGGCGGGACGGCAGGGGCGGGGTGGAGGTGGTGGTGGCGGTAGCCAGTACGGCGGTGGCCGGTACGGCGGTGGCCGGTACGGCATTGGCCGGCACGAAGCGACGGTGGCCTGTACGGCAGTGGCCGGCACGGCGATGGCCGGAGCGGCGGTGCAGGAGACGGCGGTGCAGGAGACGGCGGCGGTGGTGACGGCAGTGGTAAGAACGGCGGTGGCGTGGACGGTGCTAGCGGTGCCGGGGACGGCGGGGGCTGCAGTGTTGGAAACGGCGGCGGTGGTTTTAAACTTTTGTTGCTTTGTTGTAAAAACCTGTTTCCACACGAAAACTTTCCACGAAAATTGATGAATTCGATGAATTGACGAATTATTCTAGTGATGAATTTGAGGGTATTTAAATATTAAGAACTTATTAAGTTTACAATATGAATCTGAGCATTCAATGGCAGATGATAACTGAGTAAATATAACAATTGACGAAAATTAGATGTGAAAGATTTTTTTTCGACAATTTACTGTAATACCTGTGAGTTATCTTGATAAGTCGTTTGGGTTACTCATCATGCCTGATGTTAAATCAATTTAATAAATCAGGGCGATGTTAACTGATCACCAATATGAGTTCTTCTGACCTTCAAACTTAGTAAATATGATGTAAAAACGTGTTTTCACGTATCTCAAGGATGTCTATATTTCGTATCTTTAAAACACTTTAATGACTTACTACTTTCAGTAATATCAAGTAATCGCCATTCACCGTAGAAATAAATGCAGCGAATGTTATTGTAGAAAAGAGGTAGAATGTGGTCAGTGATTGCTGAATAGCGTGAATATAACACGTTTGAAGGCAAGACAGAGCTCCGTTTGCACAACGGGGAACATTTCAATTCGAGTTTCTTGTAGCAGCTCCAGATCGTAGCAATTGCGTACGAGTGTAAAGTCAATCAAAATTTCAAAGAGCTAGGCAGAAGGCATTGGCAGAAGTAGTTATGAAATATGTGTCAAATACATAAATGCCGTTACAATGGTTTTATTATTTGTTATGTGTCAATATTAAACCTCTTAAATGCCACAATATTTTTTTTATTATTTATTATTTCTTTGGTTGATAAACCAATTCAATGATAATATAAAATTCACGGGCTCGAAACCATTCAGACATTTGGTAGCTAAGTAAACGTATACTTGGAACCCTTTATTTACTCACTTTTTCAATAAAACAACGCACTACTAAGAACGATGTTGTGCAATCTACACAAAATACGAGAACTCTATTTTCAGTCATGATGACACACAAGTGACACTTGTGAAAAGTACTGGGCTCCCTAATTCCATGTCATTTATTTCACAGATACGGGCGCGGCTATATATTCCCTTTCGCAAAGCGGGAGATCATTGCCTTTGAACAAGCTGCGCCTTCACCAAAGCGGCGAGAGCCACCGAGTATATCACACACAATCCCGGAGGTGTGTGTTGATATATGCCAGTGCGATGCAAACCATACCATCACGGTAAGCGCTCTATTTTGAAAATGTCGGATCTCCTCCAACTTTGCGACCCTGATGCAATCGAAAAGGGGTGGCGGAAACGGCAGAGCGTAGAAGGTGAAGGGTTACACGTTAGAGCTGGGATAAGGGATGAGAATCGAGATGTGACAATTGGTTTTGAATGAAAAAGGAGGTAGAGATCAAGGAGGGAAAAGTGAAACGATGGTGGAGGCATGCTTAATGAAAAATTACAAAGAATGCTGGTCAATACAGAAGCATTGATAATTTAGATGTGAGGAAAACAATAATGGAGAAAAGAAAAGAAGCATGGGTTTGAGATGGTGAGCGTATGGTGTATATAAGAATTTGGGAGAAAAAAAAACATTTTAAGATGGTCCAGCATGAGGAAAGAGAGTAAATTAAAATTCAGTAAAAATGTGAATCGTGTTTTACAAAATGAAAAAAGCGAGCGTTCAGAAGTGGTCGAAAATTAAATAAGTTGCTGAAAAACGTCAGACATTTTCCGTCCGTCCATAATATTGCAAGGTAACTAAAAAACTTCAATTCAGTTGTGCATTATAGTAAAATACCCTGAAAATGATGACTAGAAAATAAATTCAAATAAAGGTCTAGAGAATGCAGGAGGTAGGTAGATGTAATGATTAAGAACCTAAGAGAAGATAGAAAAGAATTAGAAATAATGAATCGAAAAAAGAGTGATAAAAATGTATAGTTCATTACATATTAAGCAATTGATTAAGCTGTAGCTAATTAGCACAAAGAAACAGTTGAGAGAAAAGAAGTGAGAAAAAGAAATAGAAGAAAAAGCATCAAGACAGTGGAGCAATAGAGAGAAGATACACATCAGAGAGATGAAGAGCTAGAGAAGAGAAGAAGAAATAGTGAGAGGAGGATAGAGAATACGATAAAAGAGATAGAAGACAGAGTGGAATAAGAGATAGAACAATGTGAAAGAAGAGATGGAAGAGCGAGAGAGAAGATAATAAGAAGAAAGAGAGGAGAGAAGTGCGAGGGAGAAGAAGAGAAAGAGCGAGAAAAAGGAGATGAAAGAACGAGAGAAAAATGTGGAAGAGCGAGTGAAAAGAGATGGAATAGCGAAAGAAAAGATATAGAAGACAGATGTGGAAGAGAAAGAAATGAGAAGAAGAAATGAGAAGAAAAAAATATGAAAGAGAGAGGAGGAAGAGATAAAAGAGGCGGAAGAGCGAAGAATGAGATATGCAAAAGTGAGTAAGAAGAAATGAAAAAATGAGAAAGAAGAGAAAGAGAAAAGAGGTAGACGAGAAAGAGAGAAGATCTAGAAAGGAGGTGGGAGAGATATAACAGAAAGGAAAGCGAGAAGCAAGGAGAGAAGCGAGGGCGCCTCGGGAGTCCCCCAAGGTCTGACGGCGGGCCCCGGCGCCAGGCCCGGCTGAAGCGCCGTGCGCCGCGCGCCGTGCAGACGAGCAGCTCCTTACACGGCCTAAGCCAGGATTTTATGGCGGATTGAGGGGGTGCTCGGATTCCTTTGTCATCCGCCGCCGGCGCGCGCGACCCGGCGGCGTCTGACGCGGCGCGACGCGACGCGGCGTCTGCGTGAGCGCCGCCTAAAGCGCTCTCGACCTCTCCTCCTCGCACTCGCCCTCAACGGAAGCCGCTGACCGCTGCGACTGCATGCATTAAGAACAGTGGTAAGGAAACGACAGTCAATTATTTACTTATCACAAGTAGTATGTTGTAATTAAAAATTATTTTTAATTATGTATTATAATCACAAACTAAAAACTTTGTAGTTCGTGAATCGTAAAACATGTATAAAAATTAAATAAAATTCAGTAACACAACATTCTTTTAGGACCATGAAAAAACGATTTATCTGTAGTGTCAATAAATACAAGCTACTTCTTAGCTACGCTTTCTTTGTTTAATTTTAAAGGAAGCTAGAATGACACATAACAACACAATTTCTCAAGTTACTGGTCACGGTTATATAATATTATAAAGCGTAATGTTAGTCCCTTTAAGTCGTCACTTAATACACTTCTAACCAAACGAAAAGCCATAATATCTTAAAATTCTGAGGAAGAAATGACTCTCTGCTGCTGAATTCAGTGTATTCTTGTACAGAGTAATCATGCGTTAATTATACTCGTTATATATACTCGTCGCATGCCAATGAAAATTGTCTGCGTATATTTTAGCCAAAAATAAAAAAAGGTAGTTCAATGCACGAAGTAAGGGCGTCAGCTGCAAGGCCTCAACAGTTCCCTTCTACGCTCGCTGCACATTTGCCACAGCCGCCCTCAGTGCACACAGTGCTGTAAGGAATCTTTCAATGTAGTAACGACTCGTTCGATTTTACACTTCAAAACTAGCGGAGTTCCAACAGCACACACTTTTCGTGTTAATTATAAATTTGTGACTTTCAAAAATTTCCAGAGTAGAAAGGAACTAGCACCAATATGAAACAGAACTAGCTCAAGTTTTTAAACTTTTAAACATATGACGAGACAATTCAAAGAAAAAATTGGAAGTCAGGTTTTAAAAAATAGATGTTTAAAAATTGCTGAAATGTGACGTACAATAACGCGCAAACTACTCATCTTTTCTAAAAATTGTCCATGACCTTATTTCAAGATGTGTCTTTCATCATCCAAATTTATCAAAAAAAAAAAAAAAATAAATATTTATCTTCAAAATTGTAATCAGAGCAAGTAATGCCAACACCAAAGTTGAAGGCGGGTTAGAATTAGGGGGAGCCAAAGAACTAGTACAACAGGAGGGCGATAGAGGGTGAGAAGTAACTGATGAAGGGTACGCGATATAAGGTAGAGGTAGAGAGGTAGAGAGGTAGAGAGAAAGAGAGGTAGAGAGGTAGAGAGGTAGAGAGGTAGAGAGAAAGAGAGGTAGAGAGAAAGAGAGGTAGAGAGAAAGAGAGGTAGAGAGAAAGGGAGAAAGGGAGAAAGAGAGAAAGAGAGAGAGAGAAAGAGAGAGAGAGAGAGAGAGAGAGAGAGTGAAGATGGTAGATTAGTGAACCCGGGCACGTCAATAATTAAGAGCATTTGTCACGTAAGTGTAGTACGTGATTATTATCGCGGGAATTGTCGGAAAATTTCCTCTGCAGGATGAAAAGATCCGGCGCCAACCACTTCGTTCTCCAACCCGCCGGTTTTCCCCAACCAGGCATCACCCCAGTTGGAACACGCTCTAAGCTCGCGACTAGTCTCCCGGCATGTGTGGTAGTGTATTGCATGTATGTGAAAGTAAAGAGAGAATAGGACAAGAAAGAGAAAGGAGATATTACGCACGGTCTGTGGCCCATGTATTAGGGTATTGCTCCGGCATTCACCTTGCGTTGATCTTAGCAACCACGTGAAAATATCAATGAGAACCACCCGCCGGTAGAATTCTCCTCCAGAAAGCGACTGAATGCGACCTTCAACGCAGCTATTGTCGAAAAAAACAGCCACCGTTGGGACTCGAACCCTAGGGCTTCCCGGTCAGAGAGCGGGTCAAAAGAAGGAAGAGCTCAGACCAAGAACGGGATCCTGGGTGAGGAATAGGTGGCGAGAAGTTTCAGGATCAAGAGAGAAGGGTACAGGTATTGGGTGCAGACACGACCGAATAGCAGCGATCGAGTAAGAAGTTTGGCTATAGGAAAGACGACGATGAGTAGAAGGAAGGCGAGCGCAACAGCAAGGGCTGCACAGCAAGGCGGCCCGGGCCCGACGCGCGCTCAAAGCAAGCCCAATCGAACGACTACGCAGCGAGGTACGAAATCCAACCGCCAGGCGGAGCCACCGCCGCGCCGCCAGGAATGCGCCGGTTAACCGCGTGCGCGCCGCCCAACTGCGCCGGAATAACGAGGTAACGCCGCACAGCTTGATCACCCGCCGTCGTGCGGTGACCGGAGCGGCGCGCCTGGCTCGATTAGCGGTCCAAGCGGCTGGTAGGAGCGAGTGGCGGGCGAGCGAGCGAGTGGGGGGGCGAGTGAGCGAGTGGCGGGCGGGCAAGCGCGCGTTTGGCGGGCGAGTAGCGGGCGAGTAGCGGGCGAGTAGCGGGCGGCGGGCGGGGCATGCGGGTGGCGGGCGGCGAGCGTGTGTGTAGCGGGCGAGTAGCGAGCCGAGTAGCGAGCGGCGGGCGGGCGCAGTGTGGCGCCGCGTGTGGTTGGGCGACGCGGGGGCGGCTCGAGCGGGCGGTCATAAAGCCTTCTGTGTAAAAACCGGCGGGCACCGTTACGGGTGCCTGGTGCTAAATAAGGTGGAGATGTCCGAACCAAAGCGACGCGAATCGGAACATGCGGTCGCGTCCACCGATCGAACTGGATCACGCTAACGCGGTTTCAATCGTTCTGCAAGGGGATGTGCGCTCGATTTCCGCATAAGGTATGGAGCTTTTTACGTAGTAAATATTGCATGAAAAGCAGTGACAAAGTTACTATGAAACCTGTATATTTAAATACTTTTTCATTATTGATATTTTTTGCCAAAGAAATTCAAGTTTATATTATACGTACGCAGGCCGCCAACACTGTTGTAATAGTAATAATATAAGCAATGTACAGAGAGCATGATCATATCTATGAAGTTAAAATATCCCATCGGCCAATCTCAAGATCTTAAGCTGCTTCGGCTTCAGCCACTCGCAATTGAGTATGTGTATTCTAATCTCACGTAAGGAGTGGGTGTTTTACCGCTAACATTTGGCGTACTAAGCTAAGAGATATAACCAAGAATCCTATAATTTCATCTACCGACATTTTATTACCTAGCTAAGCCAAGTTTTTGATGTCAGTTCTTGACCGCCGTCATACACTTCCATACTACACTACCATACATGCCAGGAGACCGCTTCGAGCTTTGCCCGGCTGGGGCATTGTCCCGCTGGTGGGAGGTACCTGGTTTGGAAAAACCCAGATAGGGGAAATAGTTCAGGGTCAGATTTCGCCACACAGCGTAGAACGACCACTACCACCTCCCAAGCAAAAACATGCACTAATCGTACGGCACTAATGACCCTATTAGTTGTCGCGCCCGGAATCACTATCAATGTTTTTTATTAGAAACGAGAGTTGTATTTGTTTTATTTCGATATTTGTTAATTGTGTTAATGTTGAAAGAGAATATTAACAATATTTCCAGAACAAAGTCAATAAATTCACGAACTTCAAATACATTCCATAAATCCATACTTAAACATGCAACATTTCACGTAGAAGAATAATCACGTGATTTCAAAGTCTTCTGTATGTGACGAGTAATTTGTAGTGGTTCTAGAGTAGGATCAAACAGAACGCGATAAACATCTACAAACCTTTTCGAAACTGCGGCGCCCATTTCCGATAGAAGTGAGTGGTTGGAAAGACCAGAGATGACGTGCCCGTGCGTTGGGCGAAGGGCGCGCACGTGTTGCGCGTGACGTGCGGCGGCCGTGACTGACACGTCGCAGCGAAGGGGCGCCGGTCACGCGATAGAGCGACGAGCGTGTGCTGCAGCGCAGCGTCTGGGCGCGGAGCTCGGGCAAGTGGATGAGGTGCGGCAACGAGGTGGTAATGGCGGCGCAGCACCAGGAATAGGTAGAAGAGAGGTTGAGACTGAGAGAGAGAGAGAGAGAGAGAAAGAGAGAGAGACAGAGACAGAGAGGTAGAGAAACTTTATTCTACAACTGGGTTTATGTTGCCAGGTGGCAGAATGTAGAAGCATGAAAGAACAATTACAATTACAAATACAATGTTATTATATATATATATATATATATATATATATATATATATATTATATATTATATATATAATAACAATAATAAAACATTCCTTGTCGTATCTAGCATATGGCATTTATATACTTAATATACCAATCCAAATAAAGATATACTAACTTTGAAATAAGTTAACTACATTCTAGATTAATGATCATGCATACATACATTATACACCCACCCACCCACACGCGTTTGTATATTATTATATATATATTATATATATATATATACTATATTATATATATATATATATATACGTAGATCTATAAACCTTCTCATATACACAAGCCTTCTTCACCTTATCACTCATAAGAACATTTAGACAAATATGGGTAAACATTTTACCTGTGGTCTATACCAGAATACGATACTTATAATAATTATTGCCTTTTCAACAAGTAAAACCCTCGTCGACATAAATAACTAAACATAAAATAATGACGTTTTAGATTAGCAAGATAAATAGAAAGTATTGAAATCACTACTTGACTTCACTTCTCTACACCGCACTACATATCACTATACCTAAATATTAACTACTCAATACGTTTTAACTCTAGACTACCTAATAATCGCACCTTTCGCTTCACTTCACTACATGTTTTCACCCTATCGACCAATTTAATATATTTTTCCTAAAATCTCGCGCTAAACAAGGAAAAGGCTCAAAAACTACCACAGGCAAATCATTCCAATCTACTATTGTTCTGTTTACAAAGGAAAATTTGCCTATATCTGTTCTTTGTATTCGAGTTCTAATTTTACATTTATGATCAAATCTATTTAAATTTAACTGCCAACATTCACTTCATTAAAATAACAAAACAAAGGACTGTACCTAAGAGAAAAACAAATGATCAGAATTCAAATTGTGTTCTTATATTTGATATAGTAGTAATATTTATGTTTCAACTCACGTTTATTCTCAAGTCAAAGGTTTTCAGTTAATTAATGAACGCATTTTGTTTCAAGTTCTATTAATAAGGCATCTAGACTGAAGTCGAGAAGGCATGTAGACCGAACTACATTATATAGTAGAGCCAATCAATGGCTGGCAGCTCAACGTGGCAGCTCAAAACAATGGTTGGCAGCTCAATGTGGCAACCATGTTTTCAGGTGCGAACTCGATCGGCGTACTTCAAAGAAAAAGATACGACGACAGAGAATACAATGAAAGTGCATTAAATAAAAACGAAAGTGAAGCACTCATAACTGCACATGCGGTACTTTTATTTACTATTTTCAGACAACACTCAAAGGAGACTCATTAGATGAAACACCATCTAGGATAGGGCTCCGTTTTTTAAGCTTTCATCTACTATTTTATCTATCTTCCGTGAGTGAGTCCATTGCGATAAGCGATAAGCAATATGTCTTTACTATAAAAAAAGTTAAAAAGAATATCAATATAACACATCACATTTTTCAAATTGCACATACAAAAGATAATTATTTGACATAATAGAATCTCGCCCTGAATCTACCCTTCGTAGGTAAGCGTGGGATTTTGTGCTACATACGTACAGATTTGGAATAACATGCATGAATATGCATACAGAAATGAAGTCATAAAAACAATGTTGTACATTTAAATCTTTATCTCTGGAGTGTGTTTTCATTACATTCAAACTGACGGTAACAAAAATACAGTTTTACATTCGTGACACAGAATTAGGTTATCACATTCATTTCCACCACCGGCCAGCATATTTCTTTCACCCGCTGGACAAAAAAATAAGCAGACGCTGTCTCTCTAAAGTCTGGCTCTTCTCTCTCCCTGCATCAGATTTCACAAGTGATTCTATATAACCTAATTCCGTGGGTACACAAGGGACGTTACAGTATTCGCAAAATACATTATTGCATAAAAAGGTATTCCAAAGCTTTTTACGGAATTAAAAGGCGTTGTGCGGGTGTTTATTTACCAGTCATGTGTTATAATCAGCCTCACTCGTCCTGCTCGTTCCACCCACCTTGCTCCGCACGCCCTGCCGCCCCCGCCCCTGCTGCACGCCCCTGCCGCCGCGCTCGTGGCCCCGGATCGCCCGGCACCAACGCCGAGCAGACGCAATGCTTGAATGATTGATTTTACACGAAACCTTTTCCCCCGAAAGCTATTCCCCGTCCCATAAGTGTAGCGCATGTTTTACCAAGAAGTATCTGTGATATTCTTCCACTTGATGATGAGATCCAGCGCCGACTCGCACGTTGCCTAGTGGAGGTTTTCCTCATCCAGGTATCTCCCACCAACTGGGCTCCGAGCCAAACAGGACAAGCTCGAAGCTCTCGACTGGTCTCCCGACATGTGTCATAGTGTATTCCATGTGAGTGTGTGTAGGTAAGGGGGAGTAGAGCACGGAGGAGGAATGAAAGATCGCGCATGTCCCGTTGCCCTTTAGTAAGGGGACTGCTCCGAGATTCTCCTGGTGTTGATCGGTGAAACCGCTTAAAACTACCGATCAGAACAGCCGGCCGCTAGATCCAGACGACTGAATCCGAAGTGGTGTGGAAGTGTGGCGAATCATGCCACCGCCGATACTGGAACCCTAGGATCCCCCGGTCATAGTGTCAGGCGAAACGTCGGCCCCCAGCCAACGACGCGGCGTCTCCCGGACAGCCGAGATTTCATGGATTCGAGCCGCGGAAGCTTACGTATACATGGTGTCATCAGTTGAAGACCTGAGCCATATAAGCCAGTCAGAGGTAACACGAGTGCCAGAATTTCTAGGAACAATTTGTGGTGTAATCATTTTTAAGGTATCAGTTGCGAAGGTTTTTTCTCGACATTTGAAAAGCTTTCTTAAAAAAATTTAAAGCTATCGCCCCATTGTCTCAAAATATTTTTGTGGAATAAAGACACCGACACTTACATTTTCGCATATTTTGAATTTAAGTTTTTAAAATGAATGACAAGATATATTTTTTCTAACAAAATTGTCAAATTGCAGTAATATTATAGTTATCTCAGAAAATGAATTCATAAATAATTGGTTACTATAAGATTTGATGATTGTCGCTCAAAAGAAAGTGAAATTGCCATTAGTTTGAGAAATAGTTTAATGGTACCTACGTGGTAAGTACATTGAATAAGGAGTAGTTAAAGTATGTCATATGTTACAAGACTTCCCGTCGCAAACGTAGCAACGAATCTTTTCACACCGATTCTTCTCCCCGGGCATGCCAGACTTTGTGTTTAGCAGGTCAGAGGTCGCCGTTGAAGAATCAATTCTTCACAGATATTTTCCACCCGTTCTTTATTCCATGATCCGCTGGAATGCCTGTATAAACCTTCAAGGCAAGTACTACATATATCATTATGTTCATTCAATTCACATCTCTGTATAATGTACGCTTACCACAATGATGATATTCAATTATTGGTCGTAACGACAGGAGTATCACTTTTACGTCTACGCTTGTATATTTACTATCATATTACAACCGTTATAACCTAAGCAACACCTAAGTAGCGCAGGTTCAGATTCTGAAATTATTTACTTGTCTAGTAAAAAATGTGAGAATTTTTGTACGAATAAAATGTTAACGGACGAGGCGACGAAGGAAAACGAGTCCAGCATTTTGAAATGAATACAAATACACTCTTATACGATTTGCGTACAATATTTTTTAGTAGGAATTCATAAAATCTTACAAGTATGGTCCCTTAGGATCATTCGCAGTATGCGACGCGGAAACACTGATTCATTCTTATCGCCCGTGTTTTGTTTACTTAGCAGCAAACACTTGTTTTACACGGCCATGTCTTCTTTGCGTTTCGCGCACAGTACAGTCTATGCTGCCATACACAAACCGCAAAGTACGACTTTTCAATCAAGAAACAACGAGGGTAAATTCCAGTGTTCAAGCGCGAGTGCTGAAAAAGAGATGAGGGACTTAAGCACAAGGGATATAAATGTGGTACTGAGAAAATCGAGTTCAAAGTTGAGTGACTGTAGAAAATGCTATGCAATGCATTTTCTCTCCACCGCCAGCACGCTGAGATACTAGAAAACCAATTGTTTACGAAATAAAATTAAGTTTTTATTTTCCACACCTACTCTTACGCTTAGCTCGAAAGTTCCCCCAAACGCACATCTACCCTTTGTGCCGAGGACCGCGCATATCTTCTAACGTCCCCTTGCACGCGGCGCGCCCGTTTCCGCCCACCCGCCCAACCGGAAGTCGGCGACACACGGCGACGCGCGGGGCGTTTCTCACGCGTGCGCGGGCACGTGCGGGGGAGGCGCACGCGCGAGTGTTTGCACGCCCCGGACGCGGCCTGCGCGCGACCTCAACCGCCCACGCCCCGTGCGCACGGCAACAAACAAACGCTTTGCAACCAATTACGCCCGCCCGCTCGCGCGCGCACGCCCACAGACGCCGTCAGGTGGAGCCACCGGGCAAAACAACATCGGCAAACAACTGACTGCGGGTGACGCGCCGCAGCGGCAACGCCGCGCCGCCATAAAATATTCGGCGCACTTGGGCACGTATAATAGGATTACTTCAGTTTTATTCGCGACAATGACTGCATCAAGTTTAGACTATAAAATTGCCTTTATTTGTGAGTACTAAAAATTAATTGAATCCGTTCCCGACTGCTCATTAAAGGAACGTTCATAATTTAGATTGGTTACGTGAAATCGATGGAATACTCGTGGTGTTTCTGGTAATTCAGGAGAGCTATATCATCATCGATAATTTTTCAATTGCATTTCCTGAAGTTGCATGAAAAAATTAACTAAATCGTCCTATGTAACGAGTCCATTTGTACGTAGTTTTGAAATGATAATAACTCAATAAATTGATTAATTTTGGACGCTGAGAACTGTTGAGATTTTAATAACACTAGTGCCTCAATCTCCAATTTTCCACACAGAATGAATTGACGTGCAGTGAGAAATTCCACAAAAAGACAGTTTTATCATTTTTCATCAATATAATATTTAGAATTATGAAGAAACACATATTAAAGATAAATGAGGAGACAATACGAAATTTTAAAAACAAACCATAAACGATAATAAAAAAGACAAGATATTCATATTGATAACTCCATTTGGTGTACTATTGTCCGTAACCAATATCAGAAGTACAGTATTATTAAGTATTCTGTGATATAAAAGTTAATATATAAATACCTCATATTTTGTGACACCGATTCTCCTGATTCCAGTTGCAAAGCAAACAAAACAACGTGCAATGGCTTACACGATTTTTCGTTTCGCAACTTGTATCGTCAGAGGCTTCAAAGGAGGCTTGTTTTTCTCTTGTTGCCAGCTGCGAACAATATTTCCAAACACGTCACCCGACGCTTTGGCGTCGTATGCGCCAGCCGAGTACGGTGAATCGAAAAACATATCAAATTATGAAAGCCGAGCTCAAAGACAAATTCTTCGAGCGGTGGAGATTCATATTGCATTAGCGGGCGCAGGTAATTGTGGAGCTCCTCTGTCGGGCGAAAGCCTTGAGATTTGGGGGCGAGCACGCAAGGGGGAGGGGCCCGTAATTACCCCGACCCGACCCGGCCCGACCCCGCCCCACCCCACCCCTCGCACCACACCTTGGGCCCCATTGATCGCCTCCCGCTCACGGCCCCCGAAGCTGCCTCTGCCCCTCCACGCCTCCCCCCCCATGCAACTACAGTAACAGAAAGTTACGAAGTAGCATGAAAATGGACAACGCAACTGTTTAACAATATTAGTGGTGCAATGAATGATGAATAATTACGCAAAAGTTTAAAGAAAAAAAATGTTCTGATTTGTTTCCTTTGTCTCTTACAGGCAAGAACTATGTGATAAAAAATATTCTTTCAACTAATATTTTTTTAACTATTCAATACTTTCGAAAATATTGATTTCTGTAACACTTGCAACTGATTCGTTTTGTTACGAGCGTTGGAAACGTTTTTGGTTTTGGTGATTATGATGGTGCACATCCATTCTCGCTCTTTTTGTTTCTAAACCAAGGTGAACCAAGATTTCTCCCACACAGCAAGTCTGAGAAAGAAATTCACAGCTCGTTGAAATCGCCATACAAGTTCGTTACAAAACTCAGAACCTGCGATTATATCTGCGACCATCTGCTGCAATGGCCATCTTGCCGACACTTTCTCAAATTGGAGCAAAAAATGCATTCATGATGACTGATTGATTGACGCATGTGTCCATGCACGTCAACTGGTGTGATTCCGTTAGTGTAGCGAACGATTTTCCCCGGAAGATAACAGTGTATATCTCCTGCTAAATAGTGAGATCCGCCGCTGACACACTACAAAAGTCAGCTTACAGGGATTTCTACCTCCAGGTATCTACCCTCAGCTGGGTTCCATTCCAGCCGCGAAAATCTCTAAGTTTCTGCTTGGTCTGCCGACATGTGTGAAAGAGTAGTGGATGAAAGGGTGAGAGTCTAAGGGGAGAGGAAAGGGCAAGGAAGAGGAAGGAGAGCTGCCCGCGATCTGTGGCGCGCTTCTTCGAGTTACCAGTGTAGTTGACGGGAATTCTCCTGGTATTGATCGAAGAATCCTTGCAAAATTACCGCGTGGAGCAACCGGCCGCCCCAATACTCCTGCAGAGAGTGGCTGAATTCGATCTAGCTACGAGTTTCTAGCTAGTGTGGAAAATTCGGCGTCTGCAGGGCGCAAACCCTAAAACCTTTGGGTCAGAGTCGCAGGAAAGACAGCAACAATGGGGATTCTGTGATAACTCAGATGGTCATTACGCTTGACGTGATGTGTTTCAGTCATGCCTAAAAATTCTGCTGTTTCATTTAGCAATAATTCGGCTATTTTCCTTCAACGTCTGAAGACAGCAGTATATTCTGGGTATGTATCAGGTGATATGCTAGACCTAGGCGAGAAGCATCTGTGCCATGATACAGGGTTTGGAAATATTGCAAGCCACACATACGCTTGCTCCCGCGCCATACATACGTGTTCACTCTGAGTTTCCATTATGCGATGCATTTCAAAGAGCCTTTTTACGCCTTCAGAAGACAAAAATGTAAGAGTCAAAACTCTTCTTTGCCGAAAGTGCTTCATAGGCCTTGTGTGTAATATATACGTATGTGCAGGCATATTAGTAAGAATGTGTTAACATGTGTGTGTAAGTGTATGTATGCAGATTGCATGTAGAATAAATTTATTTTCTATATTTAACTGCTATAGTAGCGGCAACGTCTCATCTCAACGCTTCTGATTCATTGTGAACACTTGTTTTACCGCACATTTCCGACATATTACATGAAATCACTTTAAGTTCAAATTCGTTAAAGCAAAGTTGTGTATTTTGATTGACATACGCGCACAAACCTTCATATAGGAGAGTATATTATTTTCTTGTATCTTTTGACAATTTCTGAAATTGTAAAAGGAGTTTGACCAAACGAGAAATCAAAAAGGTCTGCCAAATCTCCTCTCCCAGAATCAGGATATAAAAAAAATATATGACTTGGTATTAAACACAACTAAGTAAATCACAAAAAATTAGCACTACTAAAACTAAACTTCACCATTTTGTTGATATTATCAGATTGTGTACTAAATATTTCAAACAAGGCAAATTCTGCTCGAAATAATGAATTTCAAACAACTATTCTAACTAAACAATTACCCCAAAAGAATATAAGTTC
Source organism: Gryllus bimaculatus (assembly GCA_017312745.1). Taxonomy (NCBI): domain Eukaryota; kingdom Metazoa; phylum Arthropoda; class Insecta; order Orthoptera; family Gryllidae; genus Gryllus; species Gryllus bimaculatus. Next base: position 6,068,820 of record BOPP01000051.1, on the reverse strand, counting down.
AAACATTAAACTACCAAAACGCATGTCGTTAGTTAATATTCATCTCGTAAACTTTAAAAGAATGGTTTGCTTCATTAACATTGACTAGGAAACATACTCATTATCCTTTCCCAATATATTATCACCATCATCAACTATATTACTTTCATGTTTGGCATCGTTCATGTCCACAATACAATGAGCCTAACCGTATTCAACTACTGTACCAACCTGTTGCTAGACAGCAGCATTCTCGCCTGATGCAATTCACCCTCAAACGAATCTGATCGACCTCCAAACCAAGACTTGCCTTCTAAGTTTCCTTTCATTGCCTAAAGCTCCTTTCATTGCCGAACTCTGACTTACCAACAACATAAAATTTCACTCCAGTAAATCAACAAAATATCATCGAACATTTAAAAAAAAGCACACACATAAATGGGTTCCAACGCTCTCACGTAGATTGTTGAAAAACATTCCAAAAATAAAACGTACAACTAAATTCTCCATTTCGACGAACGAGTTGAACTACAACCTACGCGCAATAAGAGCAATGAACAAATTTATCTTTCACCCTGTTAAAAAAAAATGAACTGGAGCACGAAATACCTTGCAAAAATCTACATGACATTCATAGAATTTTTCCTCTCTCGCTGATTGCCCTCCATTTTATCTCCAGGGTGGTATTGGAAGCGCTCCTTTCTGCCCCCGCTGCCGCTGGGGAAGCGGATAAAAAGCAGCATTCGGCGCAGCGCGACGCGACGCGCGCGCGCTATCGACCTGCGGACACGTGGGGGCGTCCACGAGCGGCGGCCGTGGCGGGGAGGAGCGGGGGGGGGGGGCGGGGTGCGGCCGAAGAAAAGGGACGCCGAGTGCCCGGTTGCCCCGTGCAAGGGTTCTCGAAACCTCCAATTTCCGACGCCACCAGCGACCGCGCGCTGGCCTCGCGGGCGGGGATGGGGGCGGAAGGGGACTGGGATGGTGGGAAGTAAAAGGGCCAGGGGCAGGGGGCGGCGGGAAGGCAGGAAGGGGGAGGGGGGCAGCTGGTGGGGGGCCATACGTTACGGGCGGAGGGACGGGAAAATGAAGGGTTGAAGGTGGCGGAGGGGACATGGGAAAAAATGGGGAAGAAAATTGGGGGTCGGCTGTTTTCAGGGTTGGGATGAAAATTGCGTAGATTTGCGGAGGCTGGTGTGGTGACGGGGGATTCCGAGGGCTCAGTTGTCAGTGAGGTAGAGAAGGTTTTACTCACCGTGGGCGTGCGTGGACCCACTGCGCATGAAAGCGGTAGCGCTAAGAGAAAGACACAAATAGACTAGACAATCGTGCGCTCTCAGTCAGACTGCAC
>BOPP01000051.1:6039903-6050158 GCA_017312745.1 Gryllus bimaculatus | reverse complement strand
GCGCAGCGGTCGGGCGCGGCCGCGCGGGACGGGGCCCGCCGAGGGGGTCCGAGAAGGGCACGAGGGGGGGCAGGGGGCCGGCGAAGGCGCAATCAGCGCGCGCCCGCGCGGTGTGTCGCCGGTATCGCCGCCCCGACCCACCCTAATTGCGCCCGAGTACTCCCTGCATATATACATACCCGCAGAGATCCGCGATGATTAACTTCGCTACGGGAGCAATTTGCATGATCAAACCGCCAAGTTTATAGGGTGGCGCAATGAATATTAATCTCTTGTAAATAGCTCCTAAGTTTTCTGTTACAGACAACGCTGCCTGGCGCGGCTCGGGGATGAAACTATTTGCTTGTAATGGAATCTTAGCTTGTCGGGCATTACGTACAGATTCGGTTGCTTAAAGGTGATTTACGAGGACTAAACGGAGGTAGAAACGAATTTGCGCCCCGGAAACTGTTTAATTACTCGGTAAGAAATACAATTCTGCTGCGTGGTGTTTCGAGTCCCACGGGCATTCTCTGCGTTGAGATCTGGAGAATAGCCTCTGTGGTGAGTTCGTCAGGTTGCGTTGGCTTGAGTACAATCATTTTACACATGCAGTGTAAGTATCATTATGCCAAATGTCCTTAAAATTAGATTCGTCAATTAGAAAATAAATCGGGTAAATCAGTCCATTCTGGTTTTGACTCAAGCAAAATCGGTGGATATTTCGTGAAAATTCTGATGTATCCTGTAAATTCTGGAGCATCTGTGATTATTGCCCCTCCTATGAAATGTAAACAAAAAGAATCGTTAGGTAAGCAATTCTAAACATAATTTAAATTACGACAGTTTGGACTTACTGCAAACAACTCTGGGTACTAGTAGCAAATCCAATAACCAAATCATCCAAATATTTGAGTCTAAAGTATTACGAAACAATGCCAATTCCCCCTGGCATTTTCGAAACAATGTGATTCACACTGATTTTAAAATGCCAACAGTTAATTAAGAAATAAGAAAAGAAAATGTAAATATGTTCAAAAACTAGAATGCCTTACCAATACTTTAACCATAAATTTGTTAGACAAAAGTATAGAAATAAGAAGACATTAGTATACATTCAAGCCTATTGATTCGTCCATGATATTTTGAAGTGTAGTTATAAGTGTATAAACTTTATTAAAGGAGAGATACTAATGATTATCTTCTTTAATCAATGAAAAATTATGGGAGTCAACATATTTACTTATTATTCGCATGTATGTACAGATTTTTAATCAATTTTTAATAGAAAAGGGGCAGTACAGTATAGATATAATATAAGTTCTTATGGAATTGTAATACGAAAACTCGCTACCACTATTCTTTCACTTTGTTTAGAATGTGCGGCTTCATGACCCCACTGGAAAATATTATGTCGCAGGTTACAGAGAAGCATGAAAAGAGGCCATATTTATTTATTGATTTTTTAATGTTAAAATGTATTTGAACAGTTATTCTAATCTTCATTATTGATAGAGAGTTAAAAACTATTTCCAAGACGTTTTACCTTTTTTGTGTAAGTATAATGCGCATGTATAATAATTTTCAGTATCATACACATAAGAAAGAAAAATAATAAATATTGGTCAACAATTTCCCCTGATCCGAGATAGACAATTCATAAAAAATAATGAAGACGTACTTTACGACTGGAAGATTACAAACACGTGAATAATAATAGGTTGAATTGTGTCTTTGATGTACTGTGTTCCATCAAATGATGTTTTTTACTTACAAATCTTGATTTCTTTGCATAATTTGTTCTCCAGAATTTTCAAGTACTTACCTGAAAAAAAGAAAAGACAATTAAAACATGCATTTCAGAAGACTCAATAAACATGCTTATTAAAACTCACTCATCACAAAGATGCGCATTTTTACTAATTTAAGAACTGCAGCTGACATATGGAAACCATAAATTAAATGAAGGTGAAAAAATATAATTTGAATACCTGAATTATCGAATCTGAAAATAATTCTGTTCCAAAAGAAAAGGTTTTTTTAAAGTTAAGTATATCTTTATTTGTGTTTTTTCTTCGTTAGTATATGTAACTTTTTATATACTGTTTATCATTAATTCGAGTTGTATTCATGTTTTCAAGTTCCATATTTAAAGCATTCAAGAAAGTATATTGACTGCATGTTACTTCGTCAGCGGGTGCAGAAATACAAGAATCATGCACTCTCACACATAGTGAAATACATGAAGGGGAAATTAATACAGCAATATATTTCTTCTGTAAAAATTTTTAATATCTACTTAATCCGGCAACAAAAGCATTTTAATTTAAGGAGTTCAATATTTTTTTATTTATCTTAAAATTGTTTCGTAATGTGTGAAATTTTTCGAATCGTAATGCCAGCTACTTTTATTATAGCATAGATAATTGACCCGCTTATTTGAAACTGTATATTGTCAGGTTTTGCTCTAAAAATTTCTTCAACAGCTTGGGTAATGCAGGACATGCGTCAAAGAATAATTCCCCGTAAAAAAAATAATTATTGTTCCAAGTACTCTGCAAGTGGTCATATATCTGAGGAGAAACAAATGAGCTTTGCAATAAATGGTAGATTTGGAGATAAAGAACGTGTATCGAAAAAACGTTGGCCAGAAGTACTCACTAAGCACATTAAATGAGTGCTTTCGGGTTTTAAGATGCCGCGAAAAAAAACTACGACAAAATAATCTCCCAACATACACTGAATGTCGGCTGAGATATATTATTGGCTGAGTACTCTACCGCGACGAAATCCTTATGTTCCAAGGCTTTAAAAGTCGTAAAAATGGCAATTAAGGTTTCATTTATAAGGACTTGTCGTGCCGAGTCCATTGCAATCTAAACGTTTAACATCTTTCGTTCGAAAATGGAAGGAATTAACTTGTAACACAGCACAGAGAGGACATACACAACGCTTTCAGATGATTTGTTAATTTACATTTCTAGAAATGCAAAGTGCAAACTAAAAGAAAACTACAGACATAGTTGTAAATTTTTCAAAATTCTATTGTTACTATGGGATATGTAATAACATTTCTAGACTCCTTCAAGAAATGGATACATTTCAGGATTTACGCATTTGATATTCACAAAACTTTTAGATTTAACTATGAAAACACTTCCTATTGATTACTGGGCAAGAAGTGTGATTCTAGGAAATTTTCATTTGTTGCGTGAAAATATTGTTGCAAACCCTGTGAATATGTTTTATTCTTTATGTTGAAGACAGAAACATGTTTTAAGGTAACTGTTTTACATCAATATATTACATGTGATACATAGTAGTAACAGCAAAGTTTCGGAAAATAATTATTCCCATATTCAGGCTTAAATGTCGAAATAAAAATTTATGTAAAACAGTTACCTTAAACCATTTTTCTCTCTTTAAAATAAAGTACCAAATACAACCTGACGAAATTAAAAAAGCTATAGTCAGAAAAGTAAAAATAACTTTAATACTAATTACCTATTGACTATAATTTCACTGTAGTTCATTAGAACCAATTGTGTCTCAAAATATAATTATTTTTCAATGTAATTTGAAGAAAATGAAATAAATAACATTTATTTTTTAGTGATACGTTATACGTTATTGCCTTTGATACGGAATTCCATATACACTGCATAACTTTCCTGGATCGAGAGGATTGAGGTTACGAGAAAAATATGAAAACAGTTGAATTATGCTACATGTTCTCTTTCGAAGGAAATAATGGACGGTAAATATGAAAAGACCAACCGAGTCAAGTTAACGTATAGTTAATTAGTAAATAAGTAAATCTGAATCAATAAAATGAGGTAAAAAGTAAAATTATATACTACCACGGCAGTCAACTGGTTCTAATGACCTCGGGTGACAAAACGCCTTCAGGGCAAAGTCTCTTGAATGTTTTGTCGCCATCCGATCATTATAGACCCTAATAACGCCGTTGGTGCATAAATAACTAACGAATACATTACTAATATTTAGTTAATCAAATACATCTCTTCATCTACATCTAAAGATAGAACATTCAACGCATCTTCGTTCTGCACGGAGAACCAAACTACTGATCGTTGGTCACGTACGAATGGGGTTCGGGGGCGCTGGTTGCCACCCCTGCTCAAACGCTTTACCTGCCTGGCCGGTTGCTAAGATACGACGTCCGCGTGGGCGGTGCACTGCCCGCCTGAGCAGTGGGTGCTATTTTCCCCGGGTGCATCTCCATTACAGACGGTATCTGCGCAAAATAACGCGCCGCCCTATTAGAGGCGTCGTGTCGCCCACCCCCACCCGGGGTCTATATTTAACCTTCACCCTTGACCGCAAGGAGGCTGCGAGGCTCGTATCTCCCGCTGCGAGGACGTACGGGCGACGTCGCCGCTTAGTCATACGCTTCCCCTACCGTCTTATCTTCACGAGGTCTAAGTGCAGTCTGCTACCCCCCCCCCACCGCCCCTCCCGACGCCCACGTTCGCTTTCACTTCTATGCATGTTGCTCTGCTTTGCTTCCCGTGAGCCTCTGGTTTTCTGTAACGTACGTGCACCTTTCTTTCTCTCTCTCTCTCTCTCTCTCTCTCTCTCTCTCTCTCTCTCTCTCATGTTCGCTGCTATTCCTTCATCTATCACACGTAATCAATTCACTCCTTCCCTTCATCTAGTCTTTGTCTTCTCGCACCTTACCCTACATACCATTTCTACCACACTTTATGTCCTTCATTTCTCCTTCCATAACTATCATGCTTTTATAATATTTTTTCCCTTTATTTATATTTTTCCGCGCCTTCCCTTCATTTCCCCACTGATCTATGCCTCTCCTCTCCATTCCTGCCCTCTCCATTCTATCCATCCTTGTCGTTCTTTATCATTTCTTACTTCCACTTTCATCTTCCTTTCGTCTCTGTTATTTCCATCTTTCCTCACTTCTTCGTACTTCCCATTTCCAACCATCCTCTTTATAAATCATTCATTTACAAGCAGTCTTTTTACAACCTTTTATTTTACATTCCTCCTTTTCGTTTTACTTTCTTCCTTCCATTACCAGGTCCTATTAGTCTTCTTTCCTCTCCCGTTCTCCTTCCCTTCCACCCCGTGCCTTCTCCAAGTCTGGGGTGGGGTGGGGTGGGGGTGGAGTGGGTGGCGTCCGGCTCGCTGGCTGAAGGGCCGCGCGCGTGCTATTTCGGTGGGCGAATTATAAGATCTGATAGCGCGAGAGGGATTGCGCGCCGCGGGGGCCCGTGTTCGATGCCAGGTGGCGACGGCCGCGGCGAGGCCCCACGCGGCACGCGCTCTCACGCCGTGTTCAACACGCGTTCGCTCGCCAAAGAATACCCCGGCGATTGTTTCTCAGGGTGCACACACAAATACCACGAAGAAAAATCTGGTAACGTATGTGTAATAGCATACACTCACGGGTAGGCTCTCTTCGGTCCGTCAATTGAATTCAGAGAGATGTGTTTCGATCTCCTGGAAGAAAACTGATAATATTTTTCCGAATCCTTTCAGAACGTTGTAAGATATTTCTCGACAAAGAAGTATTTTTGGAGGTTTCGAGGTATTTAAAGAGATTATCTATAGATTTTCCTTGGTCATATGAATCTGATGTGATTTACATTGCCAAAGTACGGAAGAAAACTGTATATATGAAGAAATACAATCAATTTGCCGCTCTTCTTTCTCTAGAATATGCAGAAAGATTCTTGAAATAAACGTGTGTATTTGGTTCATCATAATGGCGATAATTAGAACTGATTTGGTAATGAAATATTCATTATTGAATATTAATTTATATCGATCCTTTTTCTGTGACTGTACCCAGACTTGGATGAGCCAGGCAACTACATGTTTACATTTCTTTTTAATTTGAAATTGCATAGCATAAATAATTCGGAACATGAGCTAGAGGGGCGACTCTAAGCTAACTAGTTGTGCTAGGAACGAATTTAATATTGTTTTTTTAAGAACTTGAGAAGACAGAAGGGGTAAGGTTTGTCCACTCTTTTCTCGCAAGAGCAACGCTGTCGCTGCAGTAAGTTGTAAATTTAGTGAGAAAATAATAAATAGTCCTTCGATATATGCTGCTGTAAATTAAAATTGATTTGATGTTTAATTCTAATCAAAATCTGAATTTTGAGTACACGAAAGGACAGTTTAAGTCGGGAATAATACGAAGTTAACTTTCAAAGTAAAGACATCATAATGCATTACCTGATAAGGTAGACGCGACAAATATTTTTAAAACATTCAGTCGTGAGCTCACAATAAAAGTTACCAATTCATGAAATAATTTTGGACAACGTTAAATGGGTGAGGATTCAATTTTATAGATTTTTAAAATTTATAGCTCTTTTCGTATTATCACGAAAAAAATTGCAGCATTTTGAATTGATCGTTGACAATTGCAATAACTCATGACGCTTTCACATTCTTTTAATCGTTACGTGTAAAAATGTCTTTTAAACGATACATAAATGCGTAAAATTTTACGTGCATTCAATAAAGATTCAATGGTAATACTATTGAAATAACAGGTAACAGTACATTGTATAAGAGATAAATATAAAGAAATGAATGGAAGGGATTGCGTTTTGTCTCCCAGAAAAGTCAGAAACAAAAATACGTTTTTTAAAATGAATTTATGATTCAAATAGAATTTGTGTGTGTCCTTCAAATTACACATCATGAGAGACGAAATTGATGTGAAGGATGATATGAGAGCTAAATGCTAAATGACGTCAATAAATCTGAGATGATTACATCTGTACTAAAATGATTCACTCACAGTAATTGATGTTATGAAATTGAAAGTTATACATTTTTTTTACAAGAACAGCTAATTTTCCTTTTGGATATTGTTTCAGTGATCTTATTATCTTACTGATACAGCACCTAATCTTTATTGGAAACTCGAAGCTGACTAATATCAGCAATCGATGACAAAGTTATCAAATACCCGATACATTAATAAGTACTAGGCAGCAAATTGTCTATTATGGACGTCGTTTGCATAAATACACAACAGAAAAATTTCCGTCTCTGTTTCGTGCCTACTACACTATCATAATTGATTCCATTATTTAGTGCACATACCAATAATAAACCAACGTGTTGACTTACCACTCTCTCTTCTTCATCAGATGCTTATCATCACGTCAATATCAATTCCGTCGCTGGAAAGCTTAATACTATTTCATCAGCAAATTCTCATCCATTCTTATCGATCGATCTCTGTAGTATTTAAGCGAAAAGGTTGGCGTTTCCATCAATTAGAACATACACTACAATAATTTTCTGAAATTTTAAAATTTCATTATTTTGATTTAGATTTATTTTTAAAAAAAATACTTAATTATCCCTCTCTTTATTAACAGCGAATCATTGTAAGACATTATTTGATTTTTTTTCATTTCACGGAATCCATGATGATAATCATGATTTACTGTAAACAATGTAATCATCATAATGTCACAAAAGATTTTTCAAATCCACCCAAAGGTGCATAGACTCTGTGCCACCACAGCCGCTCAGGGACGGACTTTGCAGAAAGGAAGTTCAACATCCCAGGTTCCAATTATCTACAATTTTCCGTCAGACATAGAGAAGTGAAATATCTAAATTAATTTGAAATATTCTCGCTAAGAAAATAAAGTTGAGAGTAAATATACTTTATTTTCTATTATTATTATTATTATTATTATTATTATTATTATTATTATTATTAATTATTATTGTTATTATCATTATTATTATCATTATTAATATTATTATTATGTGCTGACTCTGCAAATGAATGCCGCATCCACCAATCTAAATCTTCAGTCATAGGGCCCCAACTTAGGGACAAGTTCTTAGGCCGACACTCAAGTTGTATGGCTCAGTACCTTTGCCGTTTATATTGCGTTAATTGTAAAATATATGAAAAATTACACACATTTAATGAATAAATGCATGCGAACAAAATAAGCATACGGAAATCAAAACACTATTATTAAGGGAAAATAATTTGGAGACCTCGTTATCCAATCGTGCCCTCTCTAACGATGCTCCTAGAGTTCTCATAAATCCCATTCGCACCTCTACGTAGCACCCCAGCCACACGCCCCTCGTCTTCATCGGACGTGCGCAATTGTGATTCGCGGCGGCTGTGGCAGCGGCGCGCCCAAGACAATAACCCGGCGGCGGGCACACAAAGCGCTAAAAGTTTGCAATTGTAGCAGGTACACCCGCGAGCGAGCGAGCGAGCGCGGGCGGCTGTTATGTACACCGGCGCTCGCTGAATGCGCCCCGCCCCGTCCCGCCCCGCCCCGCCCCGCCACGAAGCGCGAAGGATGGGGGGGGGGGCGTAAAGGCCAAACAAATCCTCTTCCGGTATGGTTACGGTTCCATTTATCCGCGCGCCGCCATTGTGCGCATACGTGCGCTTCCGCGGGGAAGTTCCCTGCGCGCGGAGGGGAAAACGGAGGGGAAAGCAGGGGAGGACACAGAAGGCCGACGGCTGCAGATGCTCACCTGATAGAGGTGGGAAAACAGCCCTTGCGAAGGGCAAGTGATGGAGTACTTCTCTGCAAACTCACGAGCATGGTACGGAATAATTTAGAACGGGTGCGTTGTTTTTTTTCTGTTTCTGTAGGGTAAAACACATTTCGCAGAATTTTTAGAAGGTTAAATATATCAAGTTTTTTGATTATTAAATTCAGGTCCCATTTTGTGGTGAGCGGAATAAATTTCATCAACAAACCAAAAAATATGATGAGTCCTACGGAGTCTATTAATGACTACTAGTACAATGAAAGGCATTTTCCGTATATAGTCTTTCATAAGTAATGAAAAATTAGTAGCATATAAACGATACATTTTTAACTTTGCTGACAGCATACTTTAAGTTAGTACTTAGTAGTTTGCACTTTTCCGAGAACTCAGCAGAATAACATTCTCAGCAGGATAAGTAAAATGACAAAACGAAATACGAGTTATATCTAGCAGAGATTCCTCACACGTAATTTGAAGAACGAAAATATTCCTGAAATAAAAACCATGACAATGCACACAAATACTATATGAGAACACAAATGAAATAAATGAGTACCAGGAGGACGACAGTAGGAAGATCTTAATTGTGTATAATACTCTAAATTTTAATATACTACGTTAACGAATAAGAGGAAGATTTAAAAATTAAATGCGGCCTAAAACTTTAAATATACGTACAATTAATGAATTGATTGTGGATTGATTGTTTTAGTAATTCCGGGCACGACAACTGCCAGGGTCCCGTAAGTGTAGTGGATGATTTTGCTTGGGAGGTGGCGGTGATCTATCCCTCGCTGGATGGAGAGATCCGGCGCCGACTACCGTCGGCTAGCAGGGTTTTCCCAAACTAGGTATCTCCCAGCAAAGGGGCACTGCCCATGCTTCGCATGAACAAATGGAAAAATAACTTGTGAGGCGATATTTCGACCATATTGGTAGGCTGAACGTAACCTGAGCACCCAGCGTTTTCATCACGGTCAGAATCATTTTTGGTCACAGTTGTCGTATATACAGGATGAGTCACGTAACATTAGCGCCTCCCATGCTACAAGAAAATATTGTAAAGACCGGAAGGCAATACGACCAAAAAGGATATAGTCCCTCTGAGTGTATGAGGAAAGAAAGAGATTGGATAGATGCTCTAAAATGTCACCTGGAAACCTCGATAGAACGAAGAAGAATTAAAGCGCGAAGAGTTAAAGGGGCATGAATTGAATCAACTTCATGCCCCCTGGATGTATTATTTGTGTCGAAACTAATAAAGAAGAGGGTACTTAAAATCAAGAGTAGATAAAGAAGGGCAATGACAGATCAAGGGAGGACGCACGGAACATTATCGCCCCCACAAGCCAACATTCCTTGTTTTTTTGCAATTTTACTACAATTTATGTAATTACCAAAGGCATCATCATATCAAAATACGTTTTCCCAATGAATAAATATACTCGTACATTTTATATTAGAAGCTTGCAAAAACTCTTTAAAAAATGTGAATGGGTATGCCAATCCGAAATTCCTTCCCCCAAGGCATTTTCACCCCTGGAGAAGAGAACGCTGATGAGATCATGGCCATCGAATGAAAAATTCGAAGAAAACGGACAAATGGCCGCAGGCATCGCCGGTTGGTAGCTGCAGCGAAGAAGCTCGGACACTGCAGCGAAGGCACGGCCAGAGAGAACGGACATTGCGTGGGAGCCGTGCAAATTCTGCCTCCTCCCCCCTCACACAC
>BOPP01000051.1:6000699-6039227 GCA_017312745.1 Gryllus bimaculatus | reverse complement strand
GCCACACTCTTCCCGGCCTCGCTCCCTTCGTCGCTCCTCCCAGCCCCGCCCTGCCTTACTCCACTCCTGATCTGTCTGGCCGCACGCGGCCTTTGCCCCGCCCGCGCCTTCCTGCACACCTCTTCCCTCCAAACCCCGCCCTGCTCCGCCTAGCCTCACTCACCCCACCCCCCCAACCCACTCTCCTACCACGCCCCTCTTCCCGCCCTCCCCTGCTCGCCTATCCTAGTACCGTTCCATCTCCGTCCCCTCTCTAACCCTCCTCGCCAAGCTACGCCTTTTCCCGCCACATCCCACCCAGCTCACCCCGCCCGCTCCCACACCTCCTCCTGCCCCGTCTCTACCTGCCACACCTCTTCCCGCACACCCCGCCGCTCGCCCCTCCCCGCCGCGCCACGCCACTTCCTACCACACCCTTCCCCGCTCGCGCCAACTGGCTTGCCCCGCCCCGCCCGGACGGTGGGTGGCGCGCGCCAGGGCCGGGGCGGGGGAGAAGGCGATGGCAAAGGGCGGGTCCTGCGCTCTCGCGATGCAGCGGGGCGGGTCAGAAAGAGCGAAACGGAAAGGAGGGGAGAAGAGAAGAGAGACCAAGGTCACTTCGCGCTAGTTTGGAAAACGGCGGGAGGTCTTCGCCAGAGCGGGCTTGTGGCGTTACACGTCGAGAACACCTTCAAATTGCATCTAGTTGTATGGCCTTTATTGAACGGTTGACCACGGAACGTACTTTTCGAAATGCACTGAGAAAATAATCTTTCTAGAGCATGTTATTTAAACTAACAAAAGAAAAATCCATTAACAAACAAAAATTGTGAAATATAAAATCTTTATTTAGACACATGCGAAAACATAATATCTTCATCAGACTAGTCAGAAAGAAAAAAAGGGTTTAACCGTTGAAAGTATAGTCAAAGTAATATTAACCCCTCCTTCGTTTTGGCAGCGCTTTGAAAGTTGCTCCCGAAAGGTTTGCATCGTAACTGCCGCTCGATTTGGGGTGGTCTGCGTTGTGGTGTGGTCGCAATGTGGCGGCTTACCAAACCTTATTGTCTCCCAGAATTAGAGAGACGCTTCGCTGGTTGCACTTGTCTGGACTCTTTGGTCGCGGATCTTCAGCCCTAGGGCCAGCAAGCGGTTAATGTAGACAGCGACTGATAAAAGGAGTGTGCGCAGATCCGCACGACGTGCAGCGAGGTTATCAGCAGGTAGAATTTCACTAGCGGGAAGGAGATGGAGCTGCCGTAGAGGGAGAGGAGAGAGGTGTCGACGGGAAAGAGACGGCAGTGACGGAGCAGTTAAAGGGGAAGGAAAGAAGAGGCAGCGAATGATGTGGCACGATCGATGGATTTGCGGCAGAATGAAGGGAGGTTGGCGAATGGTTATGGCGAGTGATGGTGGTAGAAGGAAGGCAAGTCCTTGTTAGCAGAAGTTAGGGGCGGTGTCTATATCTATATAAACGGCCGTTTCAAAATGTTTTGGAGGGAGTGTGTCTAAAATGGAAGCGGAAATCGGGGTGGATACACTAACACCGGAGGGCCCATAAAGAAATTAAGCGGGAATAGAAGTGAAAGTGAATATGATGACATATGTGAAGATTGGAGCAGGGAAGATAGAACTTTTGGCGGCGGTAGAAACGTTGGCGGAGGGTAGTCAGAGGAAAGAGAAAGTAGATGGAATAGGGATGGCTGAAAAGAGATGAAAATGAAGGTAGTGAACGTGCCGAATAAAAAAGCATTGTCCTTGTTCGAGGCAGTTGCATACTTAGACAGTGCGGCGTATGTGGATGTTGAGTAAAGGGTAGAGGCAGAGCCAGTGGTGGCGGTGGCTTTGAAGCGTTCAGTTGAGCAAGTGGAAGCAAGCAACTACTAAAAGCTCAGCGGAGGTTGAGAGAAACAGATGTAAGAAAATAAAAGTGAAAGAAATAGAAACAATTTTCTTTTGAAGACGAGATCTTCTATCCTTTCTCCACAACATCTAAAAGAAATGACCGAAGCAGGTAAAGATCTATCACAGGAGATACCTCGAACTCCTCAGAAAGTTAAAATGCAAATTATTGAGAACGTAGTGAAGGCATGACTGATTCTCCAGAGATTGGCATTGCTTCATAATATCTAGTGGCCGATTTCGTAACCAAACCCCCACTCTACCCGCATTTTTTCAATACATCGTTCAAGAAAAGTTGCGCGAGTTTATTTATTTATTTACGTCAAAAACAGTTAAAACTGTGTGTGACGTGCTGTGGGGAGAAGTTAATTTGAAGTTACATTAATAATACTAATAGAGTAATGCTAGCAGTGTTGATGAGGGTATTGGTGTGGACGGAGGGCGTGAGGCGGAGAAGGCGGTCAGCAACTCGGAGGCGTAGGCGGAGTCAGTGGATGTGAACGACTGGGCGAGAACGGCATGGGTTGGACACGAGAGTGCAGGGAGTCGAAAGGGGAAAGACGGAGAGGATCCGAGATCTGGGAGGAGGTTGCATAAGGTTGGAAAAGGCCGGAGTTGGACGAGAATGGCAGGGGTTGGAAGGGAGGCATCAAGGATAGGATGGGGGCGGCAGGGGAGGGACGTTAACACGCAGGGATGGGACGAGAATGGCAGGCATGGGATGAGGGTGGCAGGCGTTGGCCTGGAGCGGCAGAGTAGGGCAGGAGGGAGGGGTGAACGGGAGGTAGAAAGCCCGGAGCGGCGGGATGAGAGGGGTCGGCAAGGATAGACGGAATCGCAGGGTGGACAGGAGTGGGAAGGGTTGGACGGGAGCGACAGAGGATGGCAGGAGGGACAGGGGTGAACAGGAGCGGCTGGGATGAGAGGGGGGCAAGGATAGGACGGAATCGGCAGGGGTGGACAGGAGTGGGAAGGGTTGGACAGGGAGCGGACAGAGGTGGGCAGGAGGACAGGGGTGAACAGGAGCGGCTTGGGATGAGAGGGGCGCAAGGATAGGACGGAATCTGCAGGGGTTGTCAGGAGTGGGAAGCGGGTTGGAACGGGAGCGCAGGAGTCGAAAGGGAGGCGGCCAGGGTGGTGGGAGCGGCGTGGCAACGGCGTCGGCGGCAAGCGCTTCGTGCCGCGTGGCCAGTTTTCCGTGCAAGTGCCGCTAATTTCGTCAGGGCGCTGGTCTGCGCCGGGTCCGTCGCCAGGGGACTCCGTCCTGCCTCGCAGGCTGACGTCACTCGCTGATAAGACGCGCACCTGACTTACCCTCCCCCTCCCAGCACCCCTATCGCCTTGCATTGTCGTGTCTTGCACCTTCAGAAGCAAACATGGCTGGCAGCTCCGTCATCGAGCGAGCGATCTCATTGTGTGTGTCGGGGGCGGTGGGCGGCGAGTATCTAGCACACAATCCGTCCCTTCCTCACTGTCATGTTCCTTTTTGAAAACTTGGTGTTGGTTTTTGTGGCCTCCTGGCGACTCTCTTCAGGCCTTCGGTGGACACTTCCCTTAGCAAAACCTCTCCCTGTATAAACTTACTTTTTCTTTGGGGTGTACTAGAAAATTGCAAGTGACTTGGTTAATCGATGTCAATTTCCTATCCTACTTCCTCCCCTTCTTTATGTATTAGGGTTCATCACTGCGCCGTCATCGACAAGCACCTTCCAGACGTTCTTTTGTTTTTTTGATCGGGACAACACTCTAAAGTCGTGCCGCCGTCTTCGAGTCTTTGAGAACCTCCGTTGAAACTCTTAGGAATATTTTCTCGGTTCTCCCGTATTTTCTTGCTATTTATATCTGTTTCTAACACTATCTTAGCCTCACATTCGTTTATACGTTTGTCATTTGAAGACGTTGTTTGACACTTCATTTAAAGACGTATTGATTACTTGCCCTATTTAGAGATTGGACGTGCACTTATTAAAGGCTGAATTATTATGAGGAAATTGTGGAATGGTTATTCATTAAGGATTATAGAGAAGAGGAATTGTAAAACAGCTGCCATTAAATCTTGAGACGTCAGCGGTAAAAGATCTTTACAAACAGCCATGCAATTGTGAAAATTCTTCTTCTTTCTAGGATAGTTAATCTTAATATTATAGTCGATTTTTGCATATTTATTTCATCCACTTGCGATCCGCAGTATACGCTGATAGAAGTAGTCATTTTTTGAAATTCCTTTGATATTTGACTTGTAATTATTTTGGAACTAAATTATCTTTGCCCGACATCTAAAGACAAAATAAAATCTTCTTGCTTGTTTCCTTAAAAAATTTTTTTATTACTACAAAGTCTTTCAAGGATAACAATGTTTTTTCGCATATTTTTCAACCTTTCATCAGGTTTTTAAATTGTAAGAAACAACTGATTACAATTTGTCTTAACTTTGTTAGAAATTTATTTGTCTTTAGATATTGCCCAAAGATAATATGTAGTTCAATGGCCATTGTACTTGTGCTTTTATCCGCTGACGTGGAGACAATCGTATGAAGCCTTCAATCAATTGACACGGATTTGAGATATTGTTCGCTTCAGTTTTTCCACATACTCTGCATTATTGTACTTGCTCCGCGGCACCTGCACCTGGCCCTCGCCACTCGCCGCCGCTTGCCGCCCCGCCCCCGCCCCCACCCCGCCGCCTGTCTGTTTCCAGAGGCGGTATCTCCCCGGAAGGGGCGCTCGATTCACGGGGCTGAGGGCGAGGGGAGAGGTGTGTGCGGCGTTGGAGCGGGCGCAGGTGCACAAGCGCGCCAGCGGAGCGGCGCCGCCAGCGCATCGCCCGCGGACGATGGGTGGTGGAGAGGAGTCGAGCGAGTGAAGGCGGAGGGATGCAAGGAGAGAGGGTGGGGGGAGAGACTGGAGATGGGTGGGAGAGACGTTGGGGCGAGTGAAGGCGCGGTGGAGGCGAGGGATAAAAGAAGAGGAGGGTGGGGGAGGCTGGAGATGCAAGGACCGGGGTGAATTTGGGGGTGAGACGGAGGCAAATGGAAGTAAGATCGGAAGAGGTGGCGGTGAGGGAGCGAGGGAATCATGAAGAAGTGGCGGACAGTAAAGGAATGCCGGGGGCAGCAAAATGGTTGAGGAGTTTGCGGCGGCGGGCTGGAGAGAGGAGGGAGGGGCAGTGATGGCGCTCCAGAGTGGGTGGAGACGGCGAGCGGAGGGTGCGAGTACAAAGATGCGTTTATGTGAGAGTGGGGGTTGCGATAGAGGAAGAAAATGAAGAAGGATTGGAGCGGGATGGAGGAGAGATGGCAAAGAAGGGAGGGATTGGACTGATGGGATTGTCGAGTGGACCTGAGTGGTAAATGGAGGCGGGAATGGCGAGGTGCGAGAATAGGGGAGACGCTGAGAAGGTGCAGGGTGAAGACGCCAGCTAAGATACGTACAATCGATCTGCTCGGTGCGATACGACGAACGATCGACTTCACAATTATGAAGAGAAAATTATTCCTTCAGCGGCCGACGAGGCAAGGTTGTGCGTGGCAAAAGTGAGTTATTCAGGTTTCGATTGATGGAAGGGGAGGGGCGAGGCGCGCAGGAATGATGAATAATTTGCGTGCGCCAAGGTGCCGGGCTGCGCTGCATTAAGAGCCCCGGCGCACGGCTGGGCCGGGACCGCGGAGGGTGGGGGGCGACGAGACGGGCACAGCGTTGGGGAAATTGCGGCCGCCGCTAAGTCGCTGCCATGGTCGGCCGCTCGGACCCAGCAGTCCCGGACTGCACTGCGAATGGTCAATCCCCTCGCCCAAACCGCCCGGCTCGCGTTGCCTCTGGCCTACACACTTCACCTCCCCTCGCCTCACTATTTCACTTTTCCTCCTCACCTCATGCTTCCTTCCTCATCTCATATTTCCCTTCTCACCTCACACCGCTATCATCATCATCTCATCTTGTCTCTTCGTCTCATCACTTCCACACCTCATCGCTTCCCTCCAAATCTCATTTCTCATCTCTTCCCTCTCTGTTCCTCTCTTCATGACTCCTGTACTCCTATCTTCCCAGACTCCTGTCTTCCTGTTTCATATCTCGTCTCCTCACCGTTCATCTTTAACCGCCTTTAAAGTTTTTTCTTGGAACCTCTTCCCGCCTCACCTTCCCCCGGCTCGCCTCTTTCTGCCAAAGCCGTCTCGCCCAGCCAGACGCCTTTACCTGGACCTTTTAGTCGTCTCGCCTCGGCCTTGCCCCAGTTCTTAATTTCTGCTTGGTGCGAATCTAAAGAATAGAGAGCATTGGCTGTGTGGGACTCCGCAGCACGAAATCCACGTGTAATTTCAGGGAGGTAAATCACACTGGGGGCACTTTTTATTTGAATTCTCTCGTTCTTTCCCTTTCCATTTCTTCCTTTTCGTTTTTATAAATCCTTCCCCCGTTATATTTTTCATTACCCCATGTTTTGTATTGGAAGTAAAGATTTCGGTACCAGAAACCATAATTAATATGCGTAAATAAGCCATCAAATAAATCATCGTACCAATTCTAACTGCTGTTGCGTCATTCAGCCCCTAGAGACAAACGTTAACTCAGTGGTGACACAGGAGTTTGTATGTGTGTGTGTGTGTATATATATATATATATATATATATATATATATATATATATATATTTATTTCTCCGTCTACTTTGTGGATGCAAATTCTGAACATTCTGCACTTTATTTCATGCTCTACTTACATTACAACGGCTGTGACTAACCAATACATTTTCGTATATTCTGAGATTTCATTCTGAGATTTTCTTTTTAGTGATATACTTTTCTCTAACATTTTCTTAACATGTTTTTGAACTCTTACTCTATTAAGTATTGATACTAACTCATGCTTCTAGTAATGTTTTTCAATACTTTATTTTCTCTCGTGCAGTAGTTTTGATAATAAAAAACTTGCTTTTGAAATTTTATATTAACACCAAGTCTGCCACGTAATTCATGGATGGGTAGGTAATTTCCAGTTAACTCGTAGATTTCTCATTGATATTCATCTATTGCCTTTCCGCACTCACCCCGACAGTTCTAGCTTGTATTGAATTTTGCGCATACTGCGCAAGGGCGAGAAGTTGATGGGACAAATATCGCAAAAACGTAGCATATGTTCCCGCTATTTTCTCCACTTTTCTTGTGCATTCTACCTGTTCGTCCTCCCCGATTCTCTTTAACGTCTGCCGCTCAATGGGTTCTTTCTGGAGGTGAAATTTACACAAACCACCTGATATGCACTACCTGGCTCCATTCCCCCAACTTCCCACTCTCAATATATTATCTTTCGAATCTGGCTGACCATCTCAACGTCGTCTTGTCCACTACACACTTCTCTCGTTTTACAAGCAATTGTGCTTATTTACAGGCTCCGACCTACTGTTATGTTCTCGACCAGGGCATTTGAGGCGCTCTAGAAAACGTACGTAACTAACGTTTAACTCTACCCTCATTCGGATTACGTCTGTCTACATCTCGCTATCCTCATCCTCACCCTCATCCTCATCCCATCTGGCCACCCCCTCCCCCTGGACCCGCTCTGCGCGCTGCCACCGGTGCATACGCAAAGCTCCATTAGCATGCAAAGTGCGCCGTTCTTTCCCAAAGCAAATTAGCAAATTCGGTTATCCCACTGTTGCGTATGGGTGTGCGTGGGCGACTAGTTTGCAAAATAGTGATGACCTAACCAAGTGTGAAGAGCAGCCGATACCCCCTTTAGAGGTGCGGCAGAGTCGGAGTTCAGAGGAAATTATGTTACAAAAGCTCTGTCATTAGCATATAGATAGTCTGGCCGGCCGCTTTCCGTGAGCTAAATTTCAATGAGCTAGGCTTGTACAATTTCTGTTCAGCAGGATTCTCAAAAGAAAGATAGCCTTGCGCTTTGAACTGAAAGGAAAGGTAATGGCATTGGGTTAAGTGCGACTAGCTTTATGTTGTCCTGCTCTCCTTGGTGTAATCCACCTCCTCATGCGTTGCTGAAAAAGAGCTATTGTAAAAAGATTGGCGGTTAATACACATTGAATCTGAGAATTGTGATAATTATTAACTTTCGTTAGTAATAGGTTATCTAAAATAAAGACAGGTCGAAAAACAATGTGAAAAATTAATTTACATTTAATCTTTTTGATTTGACGAAAACACAAGCTGTTGAAAACAAAATATCGCTTTCTGACAGACGTGACCACTTTTTTGAGACATGTTATTGTATGAATAAAATTGCGAAAATTAGTAAAATATGATGAAGACTATACTGCTTCAAAAAGGAAGCGTGTTTAATAAAAGCTAAATATTCTGTAGTAGCGTCATTTTATCGCAACAAAGTTGAAATTAATTCAATTTTGCGTATAAAATCGAAAAAAGCTGAATCCTAGAACCGAGTTTCAAAATTATTACTTTTCGACGCGCGTTTTAGTGTTTCATTATAAATTTGCATGCTTGTTACGTAAACTATGTTTTTTAAAAATATCTATGAAACTTGTAACACGTATACACTTATCAACGTTTCTGTATAGAGCATATTGAGAAAAAACAACCTCAGACGCGTGAGGTCACGAACCTAAATAAGTAAACACGGAAGTCGAGAATGGATGCATGAATAATGGTATGCGAGGCGTTAAGGCAATCAAATATATTTTTAATGTGCGTAAGCTTGTTGAATATTGTGGTCTGAGAGCAAACCTTTCAGACCGCGTGATGGATGTGACTCACATTGTTTGCCCATGTAATTAGGATCACACTTCCAAAAGTTGATGGAATACATAAAGAATAGACGTTTTAAAAAACCAATGCTGTTGTATTGAATTCTCCCAAAGTGCCTGTATTGGAAGAAAACCTAAACTTCTTATACCCATGTTTTTTATTTGTCACAGCACAATTGTGTACAAAAATTACTATCTAAAAATGATTTTCTTTTCCTCTATTTATCATAAAGAGTTTTGCAATCTTTTTGTATAAGAATTTTTTTAATAATATAAAGCAATGAATTGTTGAAATTTTAGATTTGTGTACAAGGCAATATTGCGAATCTGCTTTGAACACCTACACTTCGAATTTTGGATTCGTTGTCTCACTCTACATTTCTCGTAATTACTGCGTACCAAAATGTACTGCTTTATCCCTAATTGAGATAGTGCAAATAATCAGTTGACTTTTTTCTTTCATCAACGCAGCAATGACTATCGATGAGATGGCGATAAGGAAAAAAATCGCCTAACCACAGCACTTGAGGTTCAGTCTGACAAGGAAATATCGAGTCACTTCAGAAAGTGGGTCAAGGTGCCTGGTGACGTATGGGCAGCCACTGGGGCGCGGCCGAGCACATGTCTCATGCGGGACCCCACTTCCTGCAGAGAGACACTAACACCGCCAAATTGATTAAACTACATGAGAGGGAAATTGGTGCTTGCATGAAGGCAGATCAATGGTTATTCACCTTTCAAGAGTTCCTTGAATTACAGCTAGTCAGAAATCAAATCGATACATGGTAGGCAATTTTTGATGAAACCTTTTGCACTAAAATCCGTAAAACGTTGCGAAAATAACTTTGGTCAATAGTTGTTTAACTACATCTTTGAACTTTGTACGCAAATCATTGTATACCGATTTTACAGTTTAATCTTAAACACCCTTTAAACATTTAACCGAAAAGAAAAGAGTGAAAAATAAGTTTAATTTAAAAACTGGAGATACTGAAGAGCACATACTTTCTCGCAATATTTTAAGTTCTGTATGTTTTGAAAATTTAGAAAGTGCAACAAAAATAAGACTTGTCCAATTTTTTAAGCGTCTTTTACTGTATGAAAAGAAAACGTTTGCTCTGATGTTTACTCTGAAGCTATTCCATTCTGTCAGAATTTCAGTTTATGTATTAAAAACTGGACTGAAGCAGAGGGAAATATTTTCAACGTAGTTTTCACAAACAAAGAAGAATTTTCGTGAAAATGTTTTGAAAACATTAAAAACACAGAACACAAAAGTATGAACTCGTGAATTATATAAATAAGGTAAAATGTATTATCGTCCCCAAAGAAAATATTATCACGAGAAACATTTAACGCTTAACATTCCAAGAACTCATTGCAATGAAAATGTATTGTCACATTTTCATTATTCTTTACAAAACCATGGCGATTTTTTCGCCTTTATTCGAATAATAAAAAAAAACAACACATTTTCTACTATCCTGGCAACGTTTTCTCAAACCCAAAACCTAGAATGTTTTTCTTCACATTCGAGAAGCAAGCGCCAGAAGGGTACATGCATAAGGCTGCCTATTTGTTCGCATTACAACACGAAATTGAAACGCAGATCTCGGTCCCCGCTTTCCTCGCGTTAGACACGCTACGCTGTAGCGAAAAAGAAGAAGGGCCCTTGTAATATCATAAGACTGTCGGCCAGAGAATTGAACGGGTTCGGGGCGGGCCGGTGAAAGGTATCAATAGGATGGCGTGATAACGCCAAATTGAATTGTGACCTTCGGAGCATAAGCTATCAGCCTTTGAACTGGCGAGACGACGATGATGCCACCGCCGCCGCCGCCGTCGCCGCTCGAGTGTGAGATCAACGGCGGGTCTAAGCGGAGGGGGGGGGGGACCCAGGCGGGATGTGAAGAGGGTGCCGAAAACGGGCGTCCGAGATGAGGCGGTTTGCAAAGGACGGACGGTACGTGGAAATAGGTAGGCAGAGAAACGACGTCAATCCATATGAGATTAAAAAGAAGCCCCAAAGAAAACTACTAACCTAGGTACTGTACTTCGAGACGAGATAAATGTAAGGTTCCCAAGTTTGCTTGTACTCTAAATTGACCGGCTGTCGGGGAGTGCACGTTATTTCAAACAGCGAAATTCTGAAGTAGTAAACCGCAGAATGTATTTCCTACATAGTTAACCGTTTAGATGTAGATTATTTTTGTTGTGATTGTATAGGTACAATCATTTAAGCAGTGAAACTTAAGATTACTGTAGTATTTTTGTGACTTTGAGTGAGGAGAGATGTGCATTAAGGAGCGATCATTGTGACTTTGTGTGAGAGGGTGTTGTGCAACTTTTCGAGAGTGGTCCAAGAGGGCTAAACGTGTGTGGGATGAGGGCTGCGGCGGCGGGACATTAAAAGAGCCAAAAACAGTACATCAGAGCTGCTGCGAGAGGAGGAAAGAGAGGAAGCGATAGAGACGGGCGCTAAAGAGGTGCTAAAGAAAGCTAAACGGGGCATCGTAGCAACAATGAAAAAAGTTAAAATTATGACTAACTTTCGAGTAGGTGAATATGAATGAAATGTAAAGTAACATAAAAATTAACGTACCAGTTGAAGTAAAAACAGAATTAAGAGCAGAGAAAGAATTGAGAAAACTATAATATGTGTGAGAAGAACTCTAAATTAGTTAGAATCGTGTTAGGTATGGTTGCGTAGGCTTCCGCGGCCGGAGTTTATGTTGGCTGGGCTATCCGGGACAAGCCGCGTCGAAGTCATGGTGGCTGACGTTTCGGCCAGCCTCAGCAGTACGCTCTGAAGAAGGCCACAATACGCTGGCCGAAACGTCAGCCACCATGACTTCGACGCGGCTTGTCCCGGATAGCCCAGCCAACATCGTGTTAGGTAATTCTCTTTAAAAGTAGGTATCTTTATTACATGGTTATAGTTTCTAAAGTATGCATGAATTTAAGTGACTAATTACTTTAAAACGTATCGTCTCTGCGTCTAATCGTGCGGAATCTTTTAAGTAATAAACGCTTTTTACAACATTTATTACTACCCGCATATGAAAGAAAGCTGCATTTGGAGAGAAAGATCGGCGACGATGCGTACGGTTGCGACGGATACGCAGTGAATTCCGGAGACAAAAGTACGGATGCGAAGGATACAATAGTGAATTATGAAAGGAGCTAAAAGGAGCAGGAAACTTCACGTGTGGCAGTTTGCTTCAAGAGTGAACATGACGTGAAACGAATGGATTGAAGAAATCAATTCTGGGAGAAAACAATGATTTGCGAAAATAACGTTTCAACAAAAAGTAATGAACAGTGGCAACAGAAAAGGGCACGGAGTTTCACAACATTACCTTGAACACAACGTCAAGGGAAAGAGCATAGGAATTAATTTGTGGTTAATACATGTTGAAAGATAGTGCACAATACATTCACCAGTTTAATGCCGTAAATTTTCGAATAGAAATTTAGATAAGAAATTGTACCTTTCAAATCATCGTTGGTATTCATGGTGCTATAACTTTGATGGCATTGATGAAACTAAGAAATTAACCGACAATGAGGTGCAAAAGGGAAACTACGTCAGAGAGGGAGAACGATTTAATTTCATCAAAGACAATTCAACCTGCTATGGATTTCACCTGTACGTTCTGGGTAAAAGCAACGGGGAGATTAAAATAGATCTCAACCCCAAACAAATTGACGGAATGTAAAGCATGATGTTATCGAACAGGAACGTTTTACATTTTGCTCTTTTTTTTTACTGTATCATAACGATGTCAGTCTCCATTAAATACGTTTGGAAGTTTATAAAAATAAGATCGCTTTGAACTTCAAATGAACTTACATGTGATTCATGTTATGATTTGATAACACGCGCTATACCAACTTAAGCTAATCATGATTTTGTTATAATAAATTAATGATGAATTTTTTCAACGGAGCCAGTATTTTTTCAATATTGTGTTATATTAACGCAAAGTTATAGCATGAAAATTAGCATGGCGAACTCTTTTTCCTTTTCTGCGATTTGACACTTCTAATTTGTGGCTATTCTTGGATGTTATTGAACCACCAAGCTTGCTTTCTACCTATTCCACACCAACGTTTCTTTCCTCGCTTCTCTTTTCTTTCATTATAGACGAAGATTGTAGCTACTGCCCGACAGAATGTGATTAAAATAGACCAATTATGTGAATTAGAATTTTATGAATAAATATGGGGTCTGATTTTTTCAACACATATATTTCTTACTCTCGCAGCTCCTAATAATCTGAGCATTCTTGGGTGGATACTTTTCTCATACGTCAACCTTCTTCCTTTTGCCTATTTCAACTTTCACACTTATGTCCCACAGAGAAAAAGAGTCAACATACAAGGCTTTGCTAATATTTGTCGTAATCTACATATTTAAAACATTAATGGCTTTCGATTCTATTGAAATGTGAGCTTTTTCCTCAACCAAATTTCGTGATTCTTGCTTTAAATGGAAGGTACAGGGCTCCAGATTTGCTATCACATGCTTTTATTACCAGATTTTACAATACAGAAACTGAATTTTAATATCTAAAAAATTAACAGAATGCATATCATTTGTCATTGCGTCATATTGAAGACAAATTAGATTACGTAATTGGAATGTTTTTGGTTTCGGTCGTCTAGTTGTGCGAGTTGCAATTGCCCTATTCAAATGTAGTGGACTATACGTGAGATTACAGTTAGCGATGCAAACATAGCAAGCGTTTTGCGTTCAAAGGTTGATCGTTTTTAAAATACAATGTTTAGTTAGCGCATGAAAATGTAACGTCCAACAATCGTTTGACACATATGACCCTTACAAACAGTTTTAAGTGTTTATATTCATCTGAAGCATTTGTTTAATCTCTTCAGAACCAAGAGTAAGATTTTTTGTTCACAAACGATTATCTTATTTTTCAGTACAATTCTGATCTACTGAATACACGAGCGACATTGGTGGCTACAATAGTCAACTTAAGGGTTAACAAATCAAGTCTATGTTTCGAAATAAAAATACTTGCATTAAGTCACGCAAAATAAATTTCGAAACTAAGGTGTACATATGTGTACTTCTAGACTGCAGAGGTTAAGTACATTGGATAATGGGATTCTCTGGGATGGTCCACTACATCTTATATGTACTATGAATTATCACTTGTGCGGGGCGACCACCGTTAACCGCATCCGATTGATTACCAGAGAGCGTGAGAGAGTTACAGCCTGAGCTTTCGCACAAGAATTTATTTGATCTTGGAGTAGTTCTTAGCAGCTAGTTTTAAAATGCATCTCTTTACAGCTCCTTTATTTCGAAAAAATACTTTTCAATTCTACATGTAACATTTTTACGTCAATTTTCAAATTTACGATATCCTTTTCCTTAGTGCAATTTCGTGGTGCGTAATGCGAACGCCTTGGCAAGAAGAGAGCACGGCAAGGCACGGCAAGGCACGACGGCACGGGAAGGCACGGCAAGGCACGGCGAGGCACGGCGAGGCACGGCGAGGCACGACAGGGCACGACAGGGCACAGCAAGGCACGGCAAGGCAAGGCACGGCAGGGCATGGCAGGGCAAATACGCCATCCACTCTACGCTGCGGAGCACGTGATCCCTGCGCCCTACAAAGGGTCCTCGCGGAGCGGCCCAGCGGGCGCCCGCGCACCCTTGGACGGGCATCACACGGGTCCTCGCCGCCAAAAAGCACGCGGTGCGGGGGAGGAGGTCGGGAAGGGAATGATAGAAAGGGACGGATGGAGAGGCGCGGGATGGAGAGGGAAGAATTGATTGGGGCCGGATGGAGAGAGGCAGGTCGGAGTGACGCAGGACGGGGAGAAACGAGAGAGAGGCGGGGATGAGAAGGGCGGATCGGAACAAGGGTGGTGCAGTGAGGCGGGGCGTGTTGAGAAGGAAGCTTGAAGGGATAGGGCGCTGCGGGGCGGCGTGGGCCGCCGTGGGGCGGACGCTGTCGAGTGTCGGGCCAGAGTGCGCCAGCGCGCGCTGCTGGGATTGGGTTGCACCATCAGGGCGATCACCAGCCCCTCCTCCTCTTGTGCTGCTGTGGGACGATGGCTACGAGGCGTTGGCGAAATGCTGTGAGTCTCTCATAATGCGGCTGGCGCTCGAAGTGGGGGTCATGCGAAGTCCGTGGGTCTCATAGCCATTCAACTTTTCACAGTGTAGGGGAGGAAGGGGTCTCTCGATTTGGTGTCCTCCTTTTCCCACGGCAGATGGTCAAAGTAATGATTATCCACTGTATCTGACTTCCACTGTAGAAAGACAGGCATGATCATACAGTGTGAGGATTATGAATACGGACGAATGATTATGATGTTCATATGTGTTATATGTTGGTACGAGAATCCACCGTGGAACAATTTTGACGCCTGACTCCAATTTGCAGAAATAGGTTAGGTATATTTAATTTGTAGTCCATGATGTACAATTCTCCAATGTTTTTGCGCAGCCAATGTTGGCAGACAGAATATTATTCGCCTCTAGGTGCCAAATAAAATTGTACTCGTTTTTATGTTTAAAATCGTTTCTTGGTTTATCTGTTATTATTTAACAAATTTAAATTTCACAGACAGTCATTATAATTGAATTATGTACAATTCTACAACCAAGTGTATTTATTAGTTATAAGTTTTTAAGTAAACATTCCGGATATTTATATTATTGATAGCTAAGACAAAAAATACCAATTTAGAAAAGATATTAAATGTATTGTTTAAATTAGAGTAAAGATTTTGTGAACGATTCTTAGCTAGCACGTATATAATTCAAAAATAGTCATATAACATCCAAAAATAGTTGATTCAGACAATGCTTCTATTCATGGATGGAAATTTGAAGAGCGAAACGATTTAATGAAAGAGTTTTTGTCCAATCATAAACTATAAATTTTCATAGAAACATATATTTACAAAAATTCTCCAAACTTATGTAACTACTTATAGATCATAATGAACTATAAGAGAAGAATATTTAAATTTAATAACATGACACAATTTAAACACTTCTAAATAAATAATAAGCCTTTCATTATTTAATTGGCTGTCCAGGTGACAGTGGAAATGGTCAATGGCAAAAGTGCCAACGTTTCGGTTGATGGTCGGCAGATGTCGGCAGAAAGTCGCCATTTTGCGACTTTCCTCCTGCCGACGCCCTGAGGAAAGACGCAAAATGGCGACCGAAACGTCGGCACCTTTGCTACGCACGCGGCGTAAATGCTGACACCGGCCGCGGAAGCCTACGTTCTCAATAAACCTTTTTAGAACATGTCGGAAAATGTCAACAAAAATAGGCATCAAAATTTCCATGCCAAGGAACGAGTGGGTTGTGCAGTTATAATCGGCAACTTTCTTGTGGATTAAGAAGCCAATTCGATATTCGATGCTTTACAACCATCTTCTAATTTTCTTGATTCTATAGACCTCCATTTGCGTACGCTCCCCTCCACCAGCCAAACACAAATTCCGTTTTGATGCTCCCTCAGCTACAGTACGGTATCCCCCAACCGGCGGGATCTCGGCATTTCCTTCTTTCGCATTCCTAATTTCCCTCCCTCTTCTACACCATTCCCCTCTCGCTCCTCCCTCCTTCCGTGCGGCCGCAATTTTCCCTCCCCCTGAGGTCCCTAGGGACCTCGAACGCTGTGTCTTGCCTCAGATTCTATCTCAAGAAGTACCTTCTGGTGTAATAGTACCTCACCTGAAAATTACCATTATTAATTTCATTTCTACCAGCCCCTCTTATAATGGATGTAAGTGGTAGAGTCTCCTACAATGTCTTTAGGTCTAATAGAGAATGGAACTAAGAGCGGAACGCTAAAGATGAAGCAAATGCATCTCCTAACAATAATCTTGATATTAACAGAAAATGAGGTTGGAAATTCTAGAGGCCAAAGTATTCTTAACTGATGAGATTCTAAATACATTGGGTTCCTATCCACAAGGATTCAGAGAGGATACATAACGATCTATCATCTACACAAGTATACATAAAAATCGAAGCATTAACGCATTAAGATTATATTAGGGTAACCAGCCTCTTTAACATCTTTTTTTATTTAGCTTTGCTAAATGTTTCAAAAATCAATGAGCTACCAACATTTTCTTCAGACATTCAAATTTATGCATCTCCAATTAATGAAGCTGGCTCGACTTATACCAAATAACATTAAAGTCTCATTACCACAGTTAAATATCAATTTAAAATCTATCTACAGCAATAAAAAATTCAAACTAACGGCTACTCATTTACAAACCCGCGCAGCACGAGGTATTTGAATGCAGATAAAAGGCGGTTCTTGTGCTACGAACCCTCGTAACGATAACGACGCCGCGACGACGCAACGCGAGACCCGCTCCTCGCCGCAAATCTCGACGTGCCTCATCCCCAGTCGCGGCTCATCCGCCTGCCTTTCGTGTGGCGGGCTCATCTCGAGGCACGAGATAATGACCGTCATAAATAACGCCGCCATCCGACACCAATGAATAATTCCATTGTCTTAAATAATGTGTTTGTTTTGTGCGAGGCAGCGTGCGGAGTTTTCCCGCTCCTGCCTTCCCCCCACCCCCACCCTCACCCCGACGTCTCAGTGCGGTGCACGCCCGAAAACGACACCGCGTCCCATTCACGAGGACAACCCTAGAAGCGAGCGCGCGTAGATGAATGCAACCATTACGTCCGCGGGGGGGGGGGGGAGAACGGATTATTGTTTGCCGGCGCGGGATAAGGGCGGCGCGCGCTAAATGAACAGGCGGCGGCCGACGAGGCGCGCGCCCGGCAGGTTAACCGGAGCGATTGTGGCGGCGCGGCGCGGCGCGAGGGAGAAGATTTCTTCCGGCGTCGCGCCTCCGCGAGGTAGGACCGCCCCGGCGGGGAGCCGCGGAAGGAGAATACAGGCTGGGGACGAACAGAATTCGCGGCTGGCGTTTCTCGCCAGGGGAACACTGCACTCTTGATGGAAAGACGCGGGTGAGCTATTGCGCAGAATACGCAACTTCAGCTAATGAGCTTCAGGCACCAATTTGCGTCACAATATTAACAGGAATTTTAAATGCAGACACCAAAATTACCACCTTATTGCAAATCATTGAAACAGAATATTGCATCTTGTATTTCAACTACCCTTTATCGTTTTATTTGTGATTGGTCACCGTTGGAAATTACCCCTTTATGTCACTTTCAAAATGTATCTCAACACTTCTCACTCTCCGTGCAACATGGCGGTCAAGGTATGGTGTGGCTTTTCAAAGAAGTTCCCGTGTTGTGGTCACGTGGCTCGTGACGTAAACTGGTGCTGCACTGAACGTGCAGAAATCGCGCTGTGCGCTGAAATAGTTCCACCACCTCTTTTCACCAATCGCTGCTCTATATTATAGGTACGATTACTGGCTCGGATGCAGATTCGTACAACCACTGCTTTAATTATTTTTCTTATGCTTAATCTGTTCTGATCGTTCGTCTGTCTGTTCGTCCGTGTGTGCGTTGCGTCTGAAAAGAACACTAGCACCTAAATTGTTGACAGGATGATCTTCTTTCGTTGATTCCATTGATTCATTAAACAAGAAACCTTTTAATTACCTGATTGACATCCCGTATAAAGAATTCAATATTATTAGCATTAGGGAATATTTCCTGGAGAAATCCATAGTTAAAAATAAAATCCATTTGAATAAAGCAATATGAAACATAGATCAAATTAAAAGAAGATATGTTCATTTAGCACATCCACAAAGTAACAAAGAAATCAAAAGAAAGACCATTATCAATATCAGATATAAAGTATATTTAATATATTTCTTAAAGATATGAAAGATTTATGTTAGTCAATGTAAAAATAAAGTAAGTTTGCGAAATTTACTTATTCGATTATCAGAGATCTCTGTTAAACATTTATTTAGTGTATAATAAAAAATGAACTTAAACAGGTGCATTTTGTTCACTTAATGCAAAGGTATTGTAGTGCACGATCTGCATTACTTATTACGGTGTTACCTTTATTAAGGTTAAAGAAATAAATACCTCCTTACAGATAGAAGATATAGAAGGTATCAAAAGTACGTTAAATTATTCATATTTAAAAATATAGATAACAATTCTCTAAAGAACTGATTTGTTAGAACACATTTTGTTTGGCCAAAAATCTCTATCATCAACATTGTACTTTTGAAATGTTAATTTTCTGCAATTTTAGAAAATATAGAGTTTGCCGAAAGTCGGATCAAAATCACTTTACTGTTCTTTACTTCATTTTTTCTTGGTCTTTTATCCAGCCGCCAACCGTCTACCCTTTTCGCCCCTTTAGGCATCCTCTAGACATCATCCACTAGACACGTTAACACTCATGGACACCTCTGACCTGGGGTCAGCAGAACGTGGTTCCCTCCACGAGAACACATTCATGGGAGACATGGGGATAATAACCATGTGCAAGGCGAGACTCGAACACGCACCCTTCAGACCGAAGCACCAAGTAGGTACACGCTCCAAGCCACCTCGGCCATCCGGGTCGACTTTACTACACACGAGGCAAGAATTTAAAGGAAAAATTTGGATCCGTTGTCTAGACTACAATTGTTTAAAAATTGCCTATATTTCTTTCAAAATTGTGAAAAATTTATATATTAAGAAAAAATCTATGGCTTCAATATCGTAGTTGCAGGAAGACTCGAAATAATATTTTGATCTTTCCAATTTTCAAAAATTCTGACTTTAACCAAAATGTGACTCTTCTTTAACCTTCTTTTCCTCCATCTGAGGGAGAAAAGTGAGGGACAAACGTAAGACCAAATTTGAGAACATTTTGAAAATGATTTTGAGACTTCATGTAAAACACCGCCGAGGAATCAGTCTGATTGATTGAGGAATATCAATATTGGAGAATATGAATTTTGGTGAAAATCCTGGTCACGATTTAGCGGCTAGCGGTGTTTACAGAGGGACGGACAGTCGTTTTGCGGTAAATCCATAAATGGGTATTAATGACCCACCAAATGAGGACTCGGACTACATAATGAGTGAGAGGAAGTAATTTACCATCATTACCAAAAATTCACAGAAACAATTATCAACTTTTTTGTCAATATTTAGCTTTTCTTCCACTTATCACCAATTTGCTTTTCTGTTAAGAATTATCGCCGTTTTCCCCGCTGCATTACAATATATTCTCTATATTACGTAAGCAGAATGCGAGAAAGTAAAAAAAATAATCCTGTTTACGTTATGGAAACTGAGTACATTTCAATACTTCAAAGTATCATTTTAAGAATTTTATGGGTTATAACTCTTATCATATAAAAGTTGAACAACAAGCCACCACTGATTTCTGTAAGTTATCTGTATTTGAACATTGCACAGCACAAAACTTGGAGTTCCCTAACTCTTTCGAATGTGCTCAATCCGTAATTCATATAGATACCCACCACATATTCTAGATACCCACCACATAATCATTATGAACATACTATAGCAGCTTTGTACTAATATACTATAGCAGCTTTGTGTTTACTTTAACTTAAATAGGTTTTACTAAAAAATAAACTGTCATACAATTAATTATCCCTTATTTGGATTTCCAAGAAGCAACAGATTCTCTACACCGTTGGTTTGTTTTTTCATTACTATCCCTCGCAGGCAGAATACTAATAAAAAAATCTGGCGTCAACTCAGGGTTTCGGAACCTCTGTTAAGAACATTTACCTTTAGAAGCAGTTGTAATATATTACACTCGGCGTAACATACGAGTATTTTGCCTCATGTACGAAAGAATTCACTTTATTCCAACATCTTGAATACAAAAAATAAATTCTAAAATTATGTAAAACGAAATAATTTTGTCAGAATATATTTAATCAATAATACGTTTATTATTAGTTTGTTTTATAAATAACTCCCAAATGGTCAGAGACCTGAAATATGGAACCGGAAGCCAGCCTATTACTACATAAGACCTACTGTAAAACAATATTTGTTATCCATATACAGAGAGATCAATAGTTCATGCGTAGCATGTGAAGCAAATGCGGGACAAGTTCAGCTGGGAGTCATTTAGATAATGATCTCTTGGACGAGAAAATCTCTTAAATAGAGTATCATTTGAGTTTATTAGATTTAATAAACGGTCCATTAGTATCACACGAGAGAAAGAGCCTCTGGAGTAGCCCTAATATGTGTTGTATTTTCTTTCGGTTTTTCCGCGACTACTTATACCATAAAACATAATTAGATTACTGTTCCTCTTTTTTCACTTCAAATCAGTAATGTTTTGTATTGGTTACCCATTATCGTTTTAGTACGTTACACACTAATGTGTAATTTACTTTTCATTGCCTCTGAAGTGAGCATTGAAGTATTATGTATTAATTTCTGTTATGGTTGGGGAAGAGGGAAGGGTTGCGGTGGCGGGGGCGGGTTGGGCGGTTTCCGCGTTTTGGGGCCCGGCGGGTTTTTGCGTTGGACGGTTGGACGGGTTGGACGGGGTTCGACGGTTGGGCGGGGTTGGCGGGGTTGGCGGGTTGGCGGTTGGGCGTTGGGCGATGCGTGGAGTTGCGCGGGACGGCGAAGATGAGAGAAGTTTGACGGGTTCGCGGGGTTGAGCTGGGTTGCCGGGATTCGCCGGGTGGCCGAGTGAGGCGTTGCGAATCACTGCAAGGCAGAGGAGTGGCGTTCGCCCGGCGGCGAAATCCAGCGTCTGAAGTGTTGCGGGCGCACCTCAGGGTGAGCATCTCGGGCCTAATTATGTCCAACGAATGAAGCTCCGCGGCGCCCCTTTGTCCCGCCCGCCGCAGAGCGCAATCCGCAGTCTTTTGTCTCGCTCCGGCTGGGGCGGCGGGTGTGGTGACGTAGGCGGAGGTGTCACAACTAGCAGACGTTATCCGTGAGCTCTCTTCCTTCCTCTCTTCTCTTCCCTTCTCTTCTCTTAACCCACGCCCGGGCGACCGGACTTCTCGCGGGCTTCGACTAATATATATCTTTCAAAAAGGAAAACTCGGAAACAAGAGAAATCTTATCTGACTTGGAAGATGGAAAGGAAAGGGCGGGGGTGAACAAAAAGAAACGGAAAAGAAAAAAATGGCGGAATATATTATTCAACTTCAACACCGTTAAGAAAATTAAAAAACGCTGGACTTGAATGTTTCATACCAAGGAAGTCTGTCTTTTTCTCTGACGTAAATCAAATGTTGATATTCACTTTTTGTAATGTTTCATTCACAGTTTGTGTATCGGCGAAGTAATGCATTGCATTAGTGTAGTGTGTAAGAGCAGTAAGGGTTTTATTAGATACTTCCAATGAAATAATTATTTGAAGCTGGGGATAATTATTTGAATAAAACTTCGCATTATTTGAAGATAATTTTCGAATATTAAAAAAAATGATATTCGTTTTAAATGTGCGAATTTTTAATGAAAATTTAATAAACTCTTAGATTGTGAAAATGGGAGTTTCATTGATAATATCGGTTAAACGTAGTTTGACTTGCGAAAAAGAGTAGGTTGCAACTCCGCCGATTCCCCCAGGCTCCCTTTCCTATCCTCTCCAGCCACCTATCCAGATCCCCCTCCTCCGCTAAACCCACAGACCTTTCACTCCAACGTCCGTTTCTAAACGTGGCTCCATTTCCCATTCTGTCGCTCACCGTTCTAGGTCTGCCTACTTGCATTTGTACTAGACTTACCATTGCAGCATGGTTAAACTAGATACAGTTCAATTTTATTTAATTGACATAGATTTACGTTTACCCATATACATTTTTTTTCGTATGTCTCCCTATGCGGATATTAAATTATGAGGTGAGTTTGTGCTCTATCCATACTCTACTTTGTGTTTGCATGCGTTTACTCATTTACATACTTATTTTTATGTTGCTATCTTTGATTTTGCTATCTTAGCTTTGAAGTTATCCTCCAGCCATAGATGATAATGTATCTGAAGAAATGTACGCATTAGTACACGAAACGTCTGCAAAATAAAATGCGTTATTCTACACTTTCAAAGCATCAATATACATATTATGTCTAGATTTAGACTCTGCAATAATTGGCTATAATCTTAAGATACCAAAAATTCAGAAAAATATAAACAGACACGTTTTCCGGCTCTCGCTCATCTTGACAAATGAGGTGTCCAAGAAAATTAATTTGTCGCAGAGATGACGATCTACTCTTTCAGTTTGTGAATATTAGTTTCTTGAAAAACATTTAATTAGGAAGTAGCAAATGTAACCGCGCATCACATGTCCGGCTTATATGTTATTTGACCTACATCTTAATTGAAAATTTGAAGCCTCAATAATAACTTACATCATAATACTCACACCATAATCTGCTATAAGATCTCTGGGAGCAATCTATTACATTATTGGGATTTCGGATATTTAGGTCTCATTTCGAACGTGGAAATGTAATGTAGTCGCATGCAGTATCTAAACTTTTGTGTTATCTTGAATTCTAGGTAAACCTGTTTCATGTGAATGTCCTGAAGATGTAGCAGAAAGAGAGGGATGTCGAGTTTGTTCGTGAAAATTCTCTGTGATAAAACACTTCTTATGAATCTACAGAACATTTTACTGAGAGGTCCACAGTTGAAGTTACACAACATTTATTTCAAACTACTCTTCTACTTCTTTTGTCTTATTATCTACAATGTCAAATTATTATTTGGTGTTTCCAATCGCGACAATGGCTCTGGCCATTAGTTCTCTTGGTTTAATTGTATGTTTTATAACGGGAGGTAGCTGAGATTTCCCCTCCGCTGGATGCCGAGATACGGCGCAAACCTACACGCAGGGTAATGTTTTTGTCTTCTCTAACCAGGTATAGCATACCAGCATGGCACCACCACACTGGGGCACGCTCGAAGCTCCCGACTGGTCTCGTGACATGCGTGGTAGCGTAGTACACGTTTGTGTGTGAGCAAGGGGTGAGGATGAGACAAGGAAGTGGAAGAAAAGATTGCCCGCGATGCGTGGTCCTCTTGATAGGGTACTGGAAGTCGGTTGGTACGGACAAATCATAGAAAACCACCGAACGAAGAAGCCGGTCGATAAAATTGTCCTTTAGTCAGCGGCTGAATTCAACCTAGGTACCAAGCCCGTGACAGAAATCATACCGCCGTAGACACTTGAACCCTAGAGCCTCCTGACGCAAGGCACTGCAGCGACATCAGCTAATGCTCTGAGCCTCCTAAGCCGATATCTACAAAGTTTATATTACTGTAAAGCTTCTAAATGAGTTAACTATGTACATGTTAAGATTAAAATCAGGCTAAGCTGACAATTACATGATAACATTTAGGGGTGCAGCCGAAATGTAGTAGATAGCAACAACGTAACCGCCCATGTTGTTAATGTATCTCAGTTTTAGTTGTTTTTTACTTAACATGGGTAGTAAGTTCATTTATTAATATTATATAGTATGTTAATATTATTCCCTTGTTTTGGTTTTGTAATATTTTATACTGTTACACTAATTTTTTATTTAAAATGTGAAATTAATAATTATCTTTTTAATCACTCTAAAAAATCCACTGATGACGGGATTAATTGTCTCAAAAAATTGTTTCGCTATTGTACAAGTTTAATATTTTATTAAAACATACACATTTTTCGTGGTTTAATTATTTCTGAAAACTCATTCTAATTACAGGTGGATATGCGGAATATTGAATGGATTTGTCTCAGTAAAACCTACAAGGTCGCTTCCCACATCTACCGCCACTCACAAACGTAGAACTTCAGACGAACGAACCGCGAAATGGCGCGTGTCCTAGGAATTGCAGGTGAGATATCTTTGCGCTTTTTCCGCCTTCGCAGAGGACTTCCTTTCGCCCGAACGTGCCGCGGCGGACATTTTGAAAAGTTAAGTCGCTCAGCTCCGGCCGCCCCTTGTTGATGGCACCGCGAACTAATGGGGCAAACGTAACACGTCCACAAAGGAAGCAGCGCCGCTGTTCTGTATGCGGGCGTCGGGAGAAGTGCACCATTCGCAATTTGTCAATTCTACTTTTCTTCTAGCTTTGACGACTCTCTAATTGCTTCAATTTGTTTTCGACCAAGTTGGTTCTGCGTCTTTAAGAAGTAATTAACTTATCGCGAAGAATCGTTAGCCCGGCCGCGGGGACCGTCCTGGTACACCCGCGCCAGAAGCAAATGATTGATTTGCCCCGGTGGTACCTGCGTTGGAAGTCGGAATAAAGTCTACCCCTCGCGTGGGCTCTCGTTTGATTGCGACGCCAAAGTAAATTAGAAATAAGTTCCCAACGTGCACGCGGTGTAAAATATAAATGTGAAAACGCGAAGAGGATCTGACGTACGAATCCAAAGTTTATGACCCAACATTCGAGTCCAGCCTTGGTTTCGGAATCGACTCGCATAATCTGCTAAACTTTGACGGTTTGTTCAACGGCCTAGCAGCACGCGGCCCGTGCAACCGCCACGCGCGTGGGTTGTTGGTTGGTTGGTTGCGCAGTCAATAACATCAACAGCTGGTGTCTGATTGATGTTCGTGCGAGGAAGCACGTGTGTGGAATGGGTTGAGGGGAGGGCCCTGCCAGGGGAAGAGGGATGGTGGGCTGAGAGAGGGGGGGGGGGCAAGTTAGTTGCTAGCTGGTGTGGGTGGCACATACTCTCGCGAGTTGGAAGTGCGAAATGTGGTGCGCTTGTTTTACGACAAAGTCTCTCGCAAGTTGCACAAGCTACGGTGTAACGCGAGAGGCAAAAATTTTACGTCCCCGACGCTTGCTTGCATAACAAACTTGTGATTCGATCGATATTATTCTTGTTATTTCGCTACAAGTCGTAAAAGCGTTTGCAGAAATGTACACAGTTGTGTCAGGGTTTGCGCGCTGAACGGAAATCTCGAGTAAGACAAAACAATATTGTGAGCTGTACAGCAGTTCGCGTGGGGCTGTAACACACAAAGTTTCTGATCATTTTTCGGGAAGTATCCCCGAAGGTGTCGCTTACTTCCAGTAAACTGGAATACCATATATACCATATGAGTGAGGTATTTTATCTTAAGAGTGCATTTGTATTTAGACTTTAAATCTGCAAAAACTTACTTTAAATACTTCATTACTTTCACTTCCACTTCACAACTATTATTGAGGGTCCCCTCAAAATACGAAAAACAGTAGAAAAAGTTGTTTTGATACTTATCTGAGTCATAACCACTGCTCTGTAATACGTCGATATCTCTGTTTTCTACGATATTTGTATTCTTTTATTTTGATGTTTTTGAAGCTGTGCGTTGGCTCGTTTTCCAACTGAAAGTAGTTAAAAAATTAAATAAAGAAATAAAGCATGCTATTAACAGATAAGACCAGAAAACAATTAAAAGAAGACATGTAAGACGAAAAAGAAAAATAGGGGAAGAAATTCTGATATATCATTACTGTGGCAATTCTAGGAGTAAATTTCGACTTTTGTTTGTTTGGTATCTTCAGTAACACTTAATAAGAAGGAACTTGGCAGAATAAATAATTAAATTGACTATGTTGTGAGGTGATGAGTTCAAATTCCATATGTGTTTCATCGTGTGCAAGCCGTATTGCTGAATTCAGTGATACACATTTTCTAAACCAAGGACTTGTCATTGAAAGAAGACTTTAATGCTACATCCAGGGCACAGAGAACCAGGAGTGCAGTTTATATACCTGCAAAGAAGCTACAGAGAACTTCAAGTTGAACACCCCAAAGCTCCCAATGGGATCAGAGAATGTATAGTTAGAATATATAAAGAAATATGGCACGGAAAACATTCAGCAATGATGTGTGACGATTATATGTAACCAATATTAATATAGGATTTTAATTTAATATAAATCAAACATTTTATTAACCTCTTTTTCTTCGTGTATTTACAATCAGCTATTATAATTAAATTTATAATAAAAAAGTAGATCTATGGTCTTCTTTCTGTAGTTAATGTGGGGTCAATACTAGCGCAGTTCTGTTATTGAAGGTAAACCACTTTCATATAGACTACACTATTCTATTTCATCAAGCTTATGCATAGTTTCTAACGAGGATCTATACCTCAAGCAAGCACCAACATTGTATATTCCATTCAATATGGACGTGGAAAGAGAACATATGACTAAAGCTTTACGGTGTATGGTGAACATTAAAACCTTTTTCCGAAAGTAGACTTCTTGTTGGTGATGGTCAAGGTGAAACATCGTATTTCTAGTTATATTCTCGATAATCCTGTAATTATTTCATTGTTGTAAACTAGTTTGTTCATGAAACAAAACTTAACATTTGGAAAAATTACTTCAAGACGAAAATTCGTTTTCTAAAATTTTAAAAATATTTCTTAACTTAATGGGACAAAATTAATAAACTGTATGAACACGCCTATTTATAAATCCCTATTTTCGTTTCGAGCAGGAGTTCATGTGTTAGAAATGCGCGGCATAATTCCCCTTAATAATATAATTCACAACTACTCAAATTTTAAACTAGTAGTGCTGAAACAGCACATACAATCTCGCAATATTTCTAAATTTGCAATTTTAGAGAATTTAGATTGTTCAGTTAAAATGATACCTGCGTCATTTTTAGGCTCTATCTGTTTAAAATAAAGAAACCCTTGGAGGTGTTTCACTATTTTTCAGAAATGATTTGCTTTAACTTTAAATATAAATTACGCAAAACGTTTTGCATATCCTTTTTTAAATAACTAATTTATTAAATAATTTTAATTAATTATGATTAATTTTTGCAATTTTTGAATAAAATTGAAAATAATTTTTTAAAGAAAAAGTAAGGGTCTTTTTGAGAAAATAACGGTTTAAACATTTCCTATATTTCACGATGAATTACGCGAAACCTACATACATTTTCGAAACATTGGACACAAACTAATAGCAAGATGTCTTTGAAGAAATCTCGCAAGGCTTAATTTCGTTCATATATATATATATATATATATATATATATATATATATATATATGAGAATATCAATTTTGAAGATAATCATCTGAACGTTTTGGCTCTAACGTTGATCACGCACAGACAGACGGACAGATAAGCGATTTGCAGTCAATATATTTTTGGGTATCTAGGACCATCAAAAAATGGCTTCGTACTACACACTGTGTTAGAGGAAGTAATGTACTACATTACTACATATTGCGACAAGATTTATCCATTTTTTCGTTCCCTGGCTCCAACAGTTTTTCTTTCGAATAAACGCCGAATTCTGCATCACAAACTTTCTCTTCTTACGAAGTAGAGCGAGAAAGTAAAACGTGCGGAAAGTATTTGAGGATCTAATATTGAGAGATAAATGGAATTCTCTCGCAAAAGCCAGGTGCAGGACATTTTCGAAAAATATTTGAACTTTTCAAATTTGAAAATCGCAAAATGCAAATCGAAACAATAACATAATTTAAAGCTACTTTCTGCATTTGAACAAAAATTCAAAAGAAAAAAATAATTAGAATATATAAATGTATGATTCAGTGTAACATTGTATGGAGCAGAAATGTGACAATTTCCAGAACAACAGAAACTAAAACAAGAATCAACAGAAAAAAATGAGATCTGTTGAAATGGATTTGCTTACAAGAGCTACAGCAATATCTAGAGGAGAAAGGATTAGAAATGATCGGGTTAAAGAAGTAATTAATCTGCAAAATGATATTATAGAGGAAATACTACAAAAGAAACAACACACTGAACATATACAGCGAATGAACGAGAAAATGCTCCCCAAAAGATCATTAGAATGCCAACCAAGTGAAAGGAGATAACGAGGAAGACCAAGACTAGGGTGAAACGAGCTGAACAGAAAGAAAATCGAGAAGTGGAAATAACATCGTGATTCCTGGAAGAACAGAGAAGACTGTAGAAGAAGATTAGGTGCCAGAAGGTGCGAAGTAGCGGTTAAGAAACCAACAAGAATAAAAATAAGAAAAAAATCAGCTATATTTTTGGTAATGTCACGAAGGGTTCATGTAAAACGTGGCCCCCTCTAAATGAAAATATTTTAATTATCCCCGGAACCGGAGCACTTAACTACATATGATGTGTTTACCACATTTGAGCTCAAAAGCTTCCAAATTGAGATAGTTATGTATGAATCATGAAAGGTGTATTGATACTAGTATTCTTTACAATATCATGAAGAGGAAAAACACAATTAGAGTTACTTTTTAGCCAAATACATTTAGAAATATATTTGACTACGAAGAATGACGCAAGATAGCATTACGGTTATGCCGACCAGCTGTCAAATTTTCTGTATTATAACATTTAAAATAGGTTTTATCTATTCACTCGAATTTGGTATAGATTGACGACAAATTTTAACTATACGTTTTATAAATAAATTCAATTAAAA
Source organism: Gryllus bimaculatus (assembly GCA_017312745.1). Classification (NCBI taxonomy): domain Eukaryota; kingdom Metazoa; phylum Arthropoda; class Insecta; order Orthoptera; family Gryllidae; genus Gryllus; species Gryllus bimaculatus. The sequence continues at coordinate 6,010,257 of BOPP01000051.1, read as the reverse complement.
TAATTTGTTACAATTAAAAAGGAATACGAAACTTCGAATTTATGTCATTTTAATCCAGACAGCTAAAATCTCAAATCAATTTCACTTATTTCTCATGCCAGTCTCATCATGATAATTCACAGAGCTCTAATACCTCTCGCTAAACTTCCATACTTAGGTTGATAAAATCTGAAAAGAATAAACTACATTTCGCTTTCATGCACGCTTTTTCAAATATGACGTGCTTGCTGGATAAAAAAATGTGCTGCCACTTACTGCGATAAATATGGGACACATTCCCATCTACATTAGAACCTTCGTTAAATGTAGAAAACCTTGCATGAGAACACTTAAAAAGAAAATCCGTGTTTTCATTGTGATGTTCAATCACATCGTGTTTACATTTCCCAAAATATATGGTGTACGATCGATGAAAATTAACAGTGACATTGATAACAACATGTGGGGAACGTCAAGAAAACAGTAAAACTAGAAATCACAAAGAATTTCCCGGAGATCTGCAATCTGACCAACATTCATAATATTCAAGATGCATTCTCTGAACATATCTTGACCCTCAATTTGTAGATTTTTATATTTCTTCTCTATCCCGTAGTATCTTTAAAAATGTTCCCGTGGCTTTCGCGGTAACACAGTTTTGATATAGTTCTAACTAGTAATTCATAAATAACAATTTTTTCATGTATTTTGTGCCACTAAACGTCTTATTCTGTTGCGTATTTTATTAAATTGTTTATTCTATGAAGTCTCTGCATTCTCGAACGCCTTTCTCCGAAGCCTGAGATAGTTCCTTCTCCTCCCCTTTTCGCCCGTTTGAATATGGAGGTAACCAATGGGAGAAGGAGCTAACCCACAAAATTCAAAACATCAATTTACTGACATATTAAGTGTGTCTGTAATCGAATAGTTCATAAATCTATATATCTTGAATTTTGTGGGTAAGCTCCTTCTCTCACTGGACAGTAGTGCGGGGCGAAGAATTACGCGGGACTCAAACCCACAACTTTCTGATCCGCGTACTTCGACGACCGTTCAGCTTTTACACCACAAAGAACAGCAGCTTTCCTTTAATTTCTATTTTTGTTCTTTAAATTTTATTGCATTCTGAAAGTGTATAAATCACTCTACACGTTTGAAGTAGAAAAGGTTAAAAACAATTTACACAACAAAATTACAAATAACAAAGCATTATTATTAAAATTATTTATAAGCAGGTAGCGAAAAAGTGAGGAGGTTCTTCCAAAAAACGTCAAAAATCTCGTCATAACACATGATTAACGTGAAACTGATTTCACACTGGGAACCTCCTTTATTTATATTTTATGCGAAGCGCGAAGGATTGTTAGAGAGGTGGAGGATTCAAGGAGGGAAGATGTAAGAGTAAGATCATATATTTATGTGATTTGTGGCATCAAGGTGGTGGAAATTGATTCTAGTGTGATTACTACTGGAATTTTGCAAGTAGAGTTTGGAACTAGGCACGAAATTTAAACTTAACAAATTTTTTGTTACAGGAGACATGCTGGGAAATAGGATTGACATTCAATTCTCTCTAAAGCTGTTTATAGGAAATAAATGAGGGAGCGTTACCCGAAGACCGGAAGATTTTTAAAAAATATTTGAATTCCTTTTAGTTGTCATTGTGCAGTATTCCCCCGAACAGGGCAAGCACAAAATGTGATAAATCCATAATTGGCATAATCACATATCCTAGCTACACTAAGGGATAAAAGGTTTCATCCATTACCTTGAGCGGTGGATGGTAGTTCTCGGTTTATCAGATATTAACAAATGGGATTGGGTTTGACACAGATGAACCTTCAGGTATCCCGACCTGGTGTATGGGTGAATTGAGGGTGAAATGACTGTAATTTATTCAAATTGAGAAGCTTTTGATATCGAGAAATAAATGATAATTCAAATACATTACTGTTTTAATAGCTCTCCACCAATAACTCCCCTATTTTATTGCATATTTTGTGTTCAGACAGTTGTTAATTAAAACTATACATTGCTTCAGTTTGCAATAACATTTGGGCTTTCGAAAACGTGTCACATACATTCTTGTTTTTACCAGTTGTGTAATAGTAAGCTCACTACAACATTATAGGAAAAAATTACTTACATATTATATACGTTTGTTCTTGGATAATTCAGACTTGTCATACACTAGCCTAGACATGGCGATCCAGCCTTGACGGCCTTGGGCTAGGAAGACATGGCGTGTTAAATAGATCGCATCCTATTACGTCGGTTACTGGCGCGTTACCTACGAAATGCTTTTAGCTTATCAACTAGAAAATGACAGTGAAAAGCGACAGTTAATTCCTCCCTCTGGGAATCGAACCAGGCCTCGCGGCGTGGAAAGTGAACTCATTAGCCATCAGGCACCAGAGAGGCTTGTGTATATGTATGAATGTATGCATGTGTATCTTTATATCTGCTGTACACTAGCAGAAATACACCCCGAAGCCACCTTCCCGCTCCGTCAGCACTGCTACGACCTAGTTGATTTCGTGCCGCAATCGCCCCCTCGTCGTCTCCCAGGCCAGCATTGGTTTCATCCCGTGCCGCCCTGTTGTCCTGTCCTGCTCGACCTCGCCAACCATTAAACGGTAACGCTCGACAACAATGAAGCCCATATGGATTGGAAATTGCATATAACTGAAGCGCCATCATGTGCTGCAGCGCCATATAGTGGAGTTACAACAAAATGAGCAGTATAACAACCTTTTCCATGAAAAAACACGTAGATGTCCCAACTTGGATTAATATAGGTCAAACAGTGTCTGAGTTTATCGAGCTCAAGCAAACCAACTATATAAATTACATAAGTAGTATGAAAATGTTCAGTTATTATTATATATTAGAGTAATAGAATAATTAATATATTAGAGTATATGCGGACATTAAGCTATATTCTCACATTTCCTGTTACTATTATGTCCCTTCTCCAAATTCCTGAACGTCATCGTCTGAAGCGCGTAGAATTTCCTCTCTTCCATTCCCACTCCTTTCTGCTTCAACATCTCCTCTCTCTCTCTTTCTCTCTCTCTCTCTCTCTCTCTCTCTCTCTCTCTTTCTCTCTCACAGCACACCGTTCTTCCCCGCTTTCGCCTCCCCTCCGCATACGAACGCGGAGGCTTACGCGGAACGAGCGGCCGGCACTCGCGCTCGCTGCTGTGCTTTTGTTTCTGCAGCACGTAGCAGCAGGAACCAATCACAGTGGCCGTGTCGACACAACTTGAAGCCCACTTTAATTGGACCCGAAGCCTTCTCTTAATTACTTTCCTCAATAGTTTTGGAAATTGCTTTTCCGCCTGCCCCGATTCCACAAGCTGTTTCAGATTCCTGCATTTCTCTGTAGTCCCTCTACTTTGAAAGAATGTTTTGCATAAAGTTTGCATGTAATAACATTACGGTGTGGGCGATGTAGGCGCGCCGTGCGGCAGAGAACGTAATTATACCCGGGGACGATTTAGTGAACGTTGTGGGAGGCGAGCACATTCGCGGGTCGCGAGCGACTGTAACTCCTGTCTACGCCGAAACTGGGGTTCGATTCCGCTCCCACAGCACACATGCTGCCCCACCTCACGGTTACGTTCGCGAATGATAGTGACCCACGATTCTATTCAATTCATTTTAACAACATGTTGAAGAGTCTGTTTTATTCCGAACAAATCTGTGGCATGGTAAAAGAAGGGCCAATGTCAGTTTGTAGAGATTTTCTGTTTGTATGGCCAATCTGTGCTTTAAAGCACAGTGTTTTTAGTTCAGTGCAAGAAAGGCTTAAGTCAAAAGTCGATCTTATCTGATTTCGCTAGCGATCTTTACATTGGACAATAATTGTTTTGTTATTTCTATGGTGTAATAAAACCACATATTCTGCAACTGAATATTGACAATGGACCTACTGGCAACCAATGCACAGAAATAAATTACGAGGTGAATATGGAATCTGTTTAGGATTATATTTCCAAAATGTTTATATTTTTCTCGTACATCTATTGCAATACTTTCCCTTTTGTCAAGATTGGCTATCCTGTTGTATAAAATCAATATTTCCATGACATAAATTTAGACCATCAAAGTAAAAAGAAGTCTGTTATACTCATTTGTCTTTTTTCTGTTGTGATCCAACCTCCATACTGACCTATTGTAGTTCAAGTCAACGATAATAACACCGAAACGTGGGTTGTAAAGAATTTTATTTAAATTTGTATAAAATTAAAAATTGTTCATTTATTGATATACATCATTATACTCGTAAATACTCACGTTTGCATACATAATTTACTGTGGATGGAATTTGAGGTATAATGATTGGTGTTAGTGTGGTCAGAGACGATGAGTAAGGACGACAATAAGCACAGGCTTGCTTGTTAACCTTGTTGTAAGTATTATAGCCTTTTTTAGAAAACTCTTTTCATTTCTATTGCTCTTAAAAATTTGTATAGGAAGAAATTTCAGTGATAAGTTCGCCTCGTCACACAATGTCACACTACGTAGGAGTGAAGAAGCACAAGGCAAATCGAAAAATTTACATATGATTACTCTAGTTGACAAAAAATACAAAACAAAACAAAAAGTTACCAGGACAAAAATTATCTATTCTCTCAATTATTAAGTCACCCATAATTGAGAACCTAGAATTTATAAAATACTTGCACGTCTATATAAATATTTGTTGACAGATTAGAATTTAAAGAGGGATTGCTCTTTAAGAGGAGAGTTTCATGTGTTATGAACTCGTTCGCGGTTATTAGATTTATTAATAATTCTGCAATTAAGTGTGAGAACTTGGTGGCAGAATACACTAACTTAACATTATAGAACTTAACAACTATACAAACTCTACAAACTTAAAAAAAAATCACATGAACATTTCACCGTGAAATCGTCCATAGAACTCCACTTCACCACACTTCACCGCACTGCGATACAGCGAGCTGTAATGTCTTTCTTACTCACTCGTTTCTCTCAACTCTCTCTCTTTTATGAAAACAATCGCGTCGATGTCCTTCAACGTCTATAACTACAAACGACTTGGTAACGTCATGTTGTCAGTCTGCTTTAATTTGTCTGTCTATTGTCTCTATTGTCTCTGGATATTGTCTACATGTCGTTATTGAATGGAGTTGTCTTAGAACATAATAATGTGAAAGTCAGTCACTTTAGAACAATTCGAACACATCGATAGATTAGGCTATTGTGTTTCACTGTACAATCAGCGGCATAAAACGGTTTCGTACTTTAATGCTATTTCGAAATTATGATACGTACACTGAGATGCAAGAATTGAGAAATTGAAAATATTCGTAAACGAGCTTCAGTGAAGAAGCAATTTGCAGGACAGGAATATTTAGAGCAAGGGCAGGAATAAATTTGGTATGGTTGATAATGTATAAATAAAACACAAGATAGAATGCACTCATCAACTAAAGATGAACAATAAAAAGATGAACATACTATTTTGTAAATAATTAGATCCTCTTTTGGATTTAGTAAACAGAATAACAAGAGAAAAGTGTATCTGCTGACTACATCCCAATAAATATTTCAAAACCTGGATACTTCTCTCTCGAGAACATGTCTATAAACTACAAACAGCACAATAAACATAACACAACAAAAAAAAAATTTAAAAAAGCAATTAATAAGCTTCCAGATTAAACAAATCCAATGGAATTATTTTGCGAAATAAATTCCTCATGGTTTGGAAATTTCGAACCATACGAACTTCATTCCCTACCTACAACTGAGTTTCAAAACCGTCCCCAGCAATCTCTCGGCAAACAATATTACCAGGAGCAAATGTCACAGAGTGAGTGAGTGAGTGAGAGAGAGAGAGAGAGAGAGAGAGAGAGAGAGAGAGAGAGACTGAGTGAGAGAGAGAGAGATAGAGAGAGACGATGCAGCATTTGAAGCTTGCTGAGGACGGAGGTAGAGTGCGCGATGGAAACGTGATATCCGCAGTTGCATTAATCCGCAGGTATGGCATTCGCAGGGTTGTGTAACTCGAGTCACGTGACCGAGTGCGCGGGGGGGGGGGGCGTCCCTCCCACGAACGCTGCAACAGGCGCAGGACTGACTGTTTTAGAACGGAATTCACAAGGCGATTCCCGCTCGTGCAGCGCAATTCAAACATTACGGCAAAATAAAGCACACGGCACACGTTTCAAAATATTTTTGCTTTCTCTGCAAACAAACAAAATTTCACTTCAAAGAAAACAAAGTGTTGGAGGGTGTAATCGATTTAAACACTACTGGTGCATTTCTTTGCTTCCCAATTCAGTATGCTTGGCCAATTCTTGGAAGTATTGGGAAATTAGGTGTTATACTAAACTTACTTTTTAACGATAATATTTTGGGGGAATTATTGTTTTGCTAGAGTTCAACAGAATGTATGAAAAATATCTTTAATTTTTCCATGATCCTTGAATGTTTGTCATTGTTGTAACCTATCAAAACCGCACTTCAGTTTTATTCATTACAAAACGAGATAATTAACGAACTGAAAGAAAGTACGTTGTGATTCAAAAAATATTTTCTTTATAATAACTACATAATATTATTGGAAGCACGTACGCATTGAAATAAAGATTCTAAAACACATTTAGCTTTCACTTTGTGGGAAAAATAATTATGTTAAAATCAATTTTTTTCTGAATTTGTTATTTATACGTAAAATTCTCAAGATGCATGTGGAAGGCTTAAAATAAATTATTCTTGAGTAACAGTAAGTATCACAGAAAATATGCGATTTAAAAAAAAATAATTATGCAAAATATTTTGCCATCGTTTGATACTCGAAACAAATAAGATCTTCCTAAAAAGCAACTCTCACAAGATAAAAATGTATAAAATGGAATTTAAAAAAGCAAAGAATACGAATTCGGGGTAACTTACTAAAATTCCACTCTGACAGAATGACCATATGTACGTATCTTATTTAAATTTAGTGATGAAATTAGAAATAATGCTTTGTTTCATGCACATTATTGAAACATTATTGTTACTAATGAAACAATTTTGGTATCAATATCAAATGAAAGAACTATAGTGTTTGTACCATGAGGATTGTATAGAGCCGATACGAATGTCATAATGTATCAAATTAATATAAAGTACTCTTTTCTCTACAAGATTTATAAATCGCCTTTTTATTTTGTATTTATTAATGTAGTTTAATTAGTACTTATTTTCTAGTTATTTATTACTATACAAGAACGTCTTACTCAATAGTAATGTTAATAGTTTGTTTCAAATAACGTCTTTGGAAGCTCTCCTTCATCTTCAAACAAGAAATGTTATACCATGCCTATTGATTAGTTCTATAAAGTACAATTGATTCCAAGTGTTTTTAAGGACCCTCTTTTATCACTTGTACTAATGCTTTAAAATATAGTATCGTCATAAATGCAATTACAAAATAAAACTATCGGATTCAAGAATGCAGGTCTTTATATTTTTAACAAAGACACTCCTAAGAAGTCGTTAATTACACTCTACCAGTAAAATGTGCAGAACATCACACCAGATTATACCCCACTTTCTGTTAAGATATATTGAATGCATTCTTGGCATTCCCGGATGAGCCGCGTCTCGGTCAATTGTGCTGTTGTGGCCTTCTTCAGAGAAATTTTGGTCAATTGTGGCCTTATTCAGAGCTATACTGCTGATATATTGGAGAGTAACAATTATTGGAGATTAAGAATTAAGATATATTGGAGATTGCCTTCGTTCCCACTACGTAGGGCTTTAGTAACCCTTCACAATTCTATTTTTACAAAAAGAATCTAAAAATGAAGTCGCTTTGAAATTATAAAAAAAATAGTTTACTGACCACACAAAGAGTCAGAGGCGTATGGAACGCAGCTATAGATTCAGTGTTTGTCCACATTAACGTTGAATGTTTGTTGCCCCACGACATTGCATGCATACGATGCAACGCGTATCTCTCGAGACGCCAAACCGTCTAGGTGCAGCTCAGAACCAGCATTTCTGCAATCTCTGCAGCGGAACGGAAAGGCCTAGGGGTCGAGACCGGCAAGATAGCTAGGTCGAATTCACCCTCAGACAGCTGAAGATTCCTATCGACCGCTTGTTTTCCGTAAATTTGAGGCGAATATTGGGGCAAAACCCTAATAATCTCGTCACTGTCCGCGTGCTATCTTTCCTTCCTTCTCTCTGCCCTATTGTCCCATCCCTCTCACCCCTTACTTATGTAAACATAAATAAGTTAATAATATTACCCTACGCCTCATGTCGGGAGAACAGCCAGAGGCTTAGAGCTTGTCTCGGGTTATGAGGCGATGCCGTATTAGGTGACATACCTAAAGAGGGAAAAAAACACAAGCCGAAGTGTTAGTCAGCGCCAGACACACCGCCATCTCTCGTTACTTAAAAAAATCATTCTTTTAATTGGACTAATGACCATAGCAGTTGACGTGCCCGAAAATATGAATCGATCGATCGAGACACCAAGCGCCCGTTAATGAAGACGGAATTATGAAGCGGTGAGTGTCGCTTAGTCAATTCTCCGCCCGTCTCTTTCGTAGCTTCATCGTAGCTTTCGCACAGCAAATGCTTTGCCTTCGAACTTCGAAATTATTGCCCTGAACTGACGCATATTGGTTACGTTTATCGTGTTTAACCCCACGAGATGCCTCAATTTTCTTCGATGGAGTAAATACGTGTACGCGTTGATTAATACAAGATATCCCACACGACTTCTATCGTAACATGGGTGACTTTCAGAGGTCCCAAGGCAATTTTGAAATACCGTGTGTTTTTATGATTTTATCCGCATTATTTTCTGTGAAGGAAGCAGAACCTTTTAACGTGCAATAAGAGTCAATCCGGTGGTCCTCCAAGTCGCTAAGTCTCGACCATACCTTCAGGCCTGCGGCATTTGGAGGTGAATGGGCTGACTTGGGCGACGACCAACAAGCGGCGTCGTTGGGCGTCGATGGACGTCAGTGGGCGTCGGTGTGCGTCGGTGTGCGTCGGTGTGCGTTGGTGTGGGTCGGTGTGGGTCGGTGTGCGTCTGTGGGCGTCGGTGGGCGTCAGTGGGCGTCGTTGGGCGACGGTGTGCGTCGGTGTGCGTCGGTGTGCGTCGGTGTGGGTCGGTGTGGGTCGGTGTGGGTCGGTGTGGGGCGTTAGTGGGCGTCGGTGTGCGTCGGTTGCATCCGGTGTGCGGGTCGGTGTGCGTTGGTGTGGGGTACGGTTGTGGGTCGGCTGTGTGTCTGTGGGCGTGCTCGGTGGGGCGTTTGTGGGCGTCGGGGGGCCGTCGGGGGCGGGCGTGGTGCGAGGGGGGTCGTCGGTGGGGGGGCGTCGGTGGGGTGGGCGTCGGGTTTGGGCGTCGGTTGTGGGTCGGTGGGCGTCGGTGGAAGGAACCCGGGGGTGTAGGTGGGGCGGTTGTAGGTCGGGGAGGCTGGCGGAGCGAGGTGTCGGGTTGGGCCGTGTGGTGGGCGTCGGTGGCGTCGGTTGGAGGGCGTCGGTGGGCCGTCGGAGGAGGCGTCGGAGGGCGGGCGGTGTTCGGGGGAGGAGGCCGTC
>BOPP01000051.1:5946223-6000674 GCA_017312745.1 Gryllus bimaculatus | reverse complement strand
GGCGGCGGCGATGGAGGCGGGGCGGAGTGAGGCACTCGGCGCTCGTGGGGAGCGGAGGAAGGGACGGCGGCGGGGCAATGGCCAACGACACCGGGGAGGACGGCGAAATGGGGAGAAGTGTGGTGGAAGGCGAGGTGAGGAGAACATGAAGTCAAGTGGCGGCGTAATAGGGGGTGGGGGCTGTGAGCTGGAGGTTGAGAAGAGGGCCAGAGCGGGAAGGTGGGACAGGGAACAGTAGTGCGTGGACGGGAATAGATGAGGCGATGGCGGGATGCGTCACGTAAGAGAGCGGTTCGGACCTGAAATGAGGGAAAACGGGCTAATCCGGAATGGAAGGGTGGGGAAAAGAAATATTTATAAAATGAAAATTCTCATAGAAATACATGAAAGTCAAAATCAATAATGCATTGGAAAGATTGGCATGAGATAAAAGAACGCGAGGGACGAGAAATCACAGAAAGTTTATTTAGGTTAGAACGTGATAGCAGCTAGGAGAGTGGATAGAATTGCAAAGTCAGCAATATGTCAGAGGAGATCGAGATACATCGTTTACGGGGATCAATGCGGGTAATGGTGGATCATAGTAATACTACTTACTGGGCTAACAAGGCCAAGGGAATTATGTATGATAAGGTTGGCAACATCATTGAGAACTAAAGAGGGGTAATGAAATGATTATTATTTCCTGACACGTAAAGGTTTCATTTTAGTCAAATGTCACGTCGTTAGTCCAGTAAGTGTAGTGAATGATTCAATACCGCGAGATGACGATATTCTTTTCTGCTGGGTGGTGAGAGACAATCCATTCTTTTCCTAGCGAGGTACATACTCCTATAGGTACCACTCCTAGCCGGGAACCTTCCCGGTCAGGGCAAGATGAAAACTCCCAATTGGTCTCGCTACATGTATGGCAGTACTGCACATAAACATGTATGTGTGTAAAGGAAGAGGAGATAATGAAAAGGAAGGAATGGTGATGCGCAGTATGTGGCCCGTCTGTTTGGATACTGCCCCAGCATTCACATAGTCTAGATCGAAGAAATTTCGGAAAACTACCGATCAGAGCAGCCGCTAAATTCAACCTACCTAGTATATTGCTAGTCGAAAATACGCAAACGTCTGGTCACAAACCCTCGGGCCTCCCTGTCAGAGTTACTATAAATACAGTGGCAATGCCGTTCTGAGGTAACTCAACCAGTAAGAGTATTGATGGTTCAGGAGAAATGAGAAAGCATAACGCATTTCTGTGAGAGGTAGCGACGAGCGAACATGGAAAACAAGTCTTGCGAGGAGAGTGGGTGATCGGAGCTCCAGATCCTGCTTCAGCAGCAGCGCGAAGCACCCGGACAAGAACGTCTAAGCGCGGCTGAACCGCAGGCGGCCAAGGCGCGAGGTGAAGCGTAGGCGGAGGGGGCGTGGCGAGGCGTCACTGCGCGTCCTCGCCCGCCCTCACCCGCGAGGACCTGGCGCCCGCCCTCCTTTGTCGTCCGCCTTAATGAGCGCAAAAAGGAGGCCGCCGCGCCGCGCCGCGCCGGGCGAGGACACGGCGAGATCTGTCCGCCCCGTCCTCACCGTCCTCAGCACATCGGCGGCGCCCTCGACCACGCCCTGCACGGGTCACGAGGACGCGCCGCGCCGCTCCTTCCCGCACGTCACGCCTTTTTGCCGGCATTTGTTACTGCATACTGCCACGGTCAGAGGAAAAGTCGTAATTTCCACACAAAAAATTGGGGCAAAAGGTCGCTCCATTGGCGGCATACGTTGCAATTAATATGTTAGAAACTCTACAGTGCCTCAGTTATTATGTACGATCAGAAAGACAAGCGTGAAGACTTATCCGCACCAAAAAAACAGAACCGTATGCACCAACTGATGACGAACAAAAATACCTAAAACTTTGGCGCAAATGCTTAATTATATATCCAGAAAACACTATTTGCCTTAAAGAAATTGCGTACATGTTCTTTACCTAGCACCGCACTGTATTGAATTAGCATCTAAACACTACTGTATTTGGTGTGTGATTTTGCTGTGAGCGGTTTTCATTCCTGTCACGGCTCTTGTTTGGCTTTTCTCATGGCTATCACCCCCAGCAAAGCAAAGTTTTTGCTATCTTACAGAAGACAGACTTATTGCAACAGTGACGATTTTCAGATCTGAGACCGGTAGTACAGAAGGCAGAAAGGAAAAGTCAAACATTTCCTCTTTCCTTAGCAGGCGACAAAAAGCTTTTAATTTCCGAACGCTTCAAAGAAAAGTCGAGTGTAGTAAGGCATATTGGAGGATGGATGTTTCCCTCTTTCAGAACGTTCTGACGTGGGTTTGCCTTCGAGCATGAGCTACAGCAATATTTACTTAACTCCTCACCTAGCCCGTCAATTCTTAAAATATTTGATTACGTTATTTGCATCAAAATTCGTTGTTTCATTTTGGTACGGGACACTCTGGATAATCTTTACAAATATTGAAATATTATTGTAATATTGCCAAAAAGCAATAAGCATTTTACATTGTATGGGCCATTTGAAGAAGTAAATAAAGTTGTATTTACTATCTAGAAGCAAAATAAATATGTCAGCACACTCTTGGAGTAGCTTGAAATAGCTAAAAAATCACAGATTATCCGCAATGGAGATGGAACAATTTCCTTTAAATTCATTCAGTTGTTTTTTTTAAGTTTATAAATTAGTTAATTCACGCAATATTCTCCAAATTGTGAATTAACACGGAAAAAATATCTGAAATATCATTACCATTCTACTAGAAAATACTCTGATACTGAATTTATCTTTAAAATATTTAAATGTGCAAATATTTTTCATAAAATTTAATAAATGAACTAATCGAGTTGTTTATGTACTTATTCAGGGGATTTTAAGTTAATATTTGAGATTGAAATAAATAGACGAAAAGTTTCTTTGATGAACGAAGTCTTACAGAATATAAATCATTGTCTTATATGTCAAAATGTACACCTTCATCGACCATGGTAGCAAGTTATAAGGTAAAGTGTAGACTGTATGCTAATGAAAACTGATTTCTATGTAACACTGGCCTTCAGACTTTGAAATATGAAAAAGCAGATTTTGTGTGTATCCTAAACAACTTCAAATTCTAAAGTATGTGTAGAATGATGTTGTAGGAAATATCGTCAACATTGTGATCACAATGTCTTTATAAACATTAGGTGTACGTTCCTGAAGCAGATAAACTAAGTTTAATGAAAACACAATTCACTGAAATTAAATGAGGCCAACATTACTTCAGATAAAATCTAACACAAAAAATAAAATTTGACAGAGAAAGCAATGGGTTCTTTGCTTTTCCTTGTATTTTCAATAACTGTTACAATTTTTCATTGCTTCATAATACCACCACTACTTTTATAATATTATTTCGAACCTTGGTCTGTCAAAAGAAAAAATCACATTTCATTCACTTCAAAAGTAATTCACACGAAAAAGCAAAAAACAGCCGCTTATGCTTATTTATTTTTCAAAAAACTTTTTTATTATCACGTTGAATTCACGTGGAATAACGGAGACTAAGGTGCAAACTCACATTTCAGCCAGAGGGATAGTTTTGATTACTGTAGTTAAATGTAATTCCACACTATGACACTGACGTTTTTTGATTCAGTAATCTCAGATCCATGTCGAAGTAATTGAAAATAAACAAATTACCATTCCTCAGGTGTATCTTCATAGAAAACTGCTTCAAATTATTACGTTAAAGCATTGGTGGCGAAAAGTATGTAGAATCCAGGATGGTTGATGTATCATTTCTTCCTAGTGCTGCAGCGCGTTCAACAGGGCCCCGACTCGTAGCCCGCAGAAGGGCATTAACTGGAACACGCTTCGCCTGCAGACCGAATGTTACGCGGGGCGGGCGGCGCGGGTGCGGGCGCGGGCGCGGGCGCGGGCGAGCGCCGCCAGACCGTGGTTGCGTGTCGTCGATTAATCACGTAGATTGCCCCGTTGACGGGCCTTCCCAGAGGCCCGGGTTCGCTCCCCCTGGGAGAGCGGGAGGTGGAGGGGGGGAGCGCTTATGAAACGACGGAGACGCGGCGCGCCTCTTATTTAAGGACCCCAGCGACCGCCGCGCGCCATGAGGAAAATTAAGCTCACTTTCCACGAGAGGAAGTTTCTTCCGGGCGCCATTTCCTGGACGCTTTCCTCGCTGGCCGGAATGGCAGTTCGCCATTGCGATTCACTTTTTGGTTTTCCGATGGCAAGAAAAGAAACTTACCAGTAGAAATTGCAAGTTACTGTTGAAAGTTATCTGTAGTATGTAAATGTATTACATCGATATCACGCATTCTTAGATTTGCTGCACAAAGACAATAACAACAATAATAATGGTAATTCATATTATTATATTTATATCAACTATTATTTGGGCATCAGCCATTTATGACCAAGATACACACGATCTCTCGAGGCCCGGATTGAACGTATGTAATTATGGGTATCAGCTTTTCAGCATATACACTTTGTGATCAAAAGAAGTCGGACACGTCAAAAATGGTGTTATAGTGTGGTAGTGGTTTTCATGGAGGGGGATTACACCGCCTGTTCTTTTGTGTGGAACTATCATCGCACATGCCTAAATTGTTTTAAAGATCTCCTTGTTTCCTACTGTTGAAGAGCAATTCGGGGATGGCGATTGCATCTTTCAACATGATCAAGCACCAGTTCATACTGCACGCCCTGTGGCAAAGTGGGTAGACAATAACATCTCTGTAATGGACTGGTTTGCGCAGAGCCCTGGCTTGAATCTTATCGAACAGCTTTGGGATGTTTTAGAACGCAGATATCGTACCAGGTCTCGCCGACCTACATCGATATCTCTCCTCAGTGCAGCAAATAATGGGTGAATAATGGGCTGCCATTCCCCAAGAAAGCCCTCCAATGCCAGCACCTGACTGAAAGTATGCCTGCGATAGTGGAAGCTGTCATCAAGGCTAAGGGTGAGCTAACATCCTATTGAATTCAAGTATTACCGATGGAGGGCGCCACGAACTGGTAAGTCATTTTCAGCAACGTGAATACTTTTGATCACATTATTATTATTATTATTATTATTATTATTATTATTATTATTATTATTATTATTATTATACGCGCACGATGGTAATCAGAACAGAAGAAACTCATAAAGTTGATTTAGTTCCATTCTTTGAGAAGGAAATGTCAATAACTACAGGATGCCGTATTAGGAAATGGGTGTGTGCAGATCACGAGATCTTTAACTATAGAAGCGTAAGATGCAAGGTTTGAGGACGTAGTAAATGAATTTGTGTAATAACTATTAGCCTGCAACAGCCAAAATGCTTCTGAATAAATGGTTTTTCACAATGGTTTTTCAAAAAGTAGCACTAACACTGCTCAAGAACAACTTATGTAACAAACACTCCAATAAATTAATTATTTTAACAAAAAAAATTACGAATAGATCTCGTTGCACGAGAACAAATTAGCATGATTACTCTATATTTTATACAACAAGGAAGCATATTAATTCAGGCAGCCCTTTGTCAATGTTATTTTCATTGCGACTTAAACAAGAAAATGTCCAGTAAGAGGTGATATTTAATTCGAGCGAAAGAGATGTGGAAGGGAGAGAAACTGGAAACGAAGGAAAGGAAAAAAATCGAAAAGAAACTAGGTTCTCGGGAGGTGCGCGGGACTCGTGTACAGAATTCCTAACCGAAATCACATCTTAAAAGTTGGGAGCGAATCGCGCGCATCTTCGCCAATAAATTGAATTTCTTTTCGCATCCAGTCGGAAGAGGAACGAAAAAGTCCACAGTCTCTTTCAACTTTTTTTTATCTCTTCTGGATTTGCAAGGTTTGGCAGATTTCACGGAGTGCAAGAAGTTTTCAACGCAGTTACTATTAAAACAGATAACTAACGTACATTTATAATTATGACTTAAAACAAACACAGTAGATATAATATGAAGTGTTCACAAAATTTCTAAGGGTAATTTACAGTCAATGGTGTTTGAAACATTAGATATAAGACTTTATTCAAAGTTTTCTCCCTAAATTCAATTACAGATTTCCTTACTTCAGTGGACAATACATGATACCACATCTCAGAGGATTTTAGATACTATATTCAGTAAAAATCATTTATCCCCTCCCATCAATTTTCATATTTTCTCTCCTTGATTAACTATTCAAATATCAAGTATATAATTTATCCAAGACAACTGAAATATAACCAAGTTGCCTTGAAATGAAGCAACATATTGAAAACGTTAAAACTTGTATAAATTTCGAGAATAATCTGTAAAAGTTTATTAAAACAATACTTTGAATAGTGGAAAAATTAACGAATATTCTGTGGCTAACGGAGTCGTTTTAGCTTTGATTCTCAAGCTCATTGTGTTCAACAATAACAATTAGTTCGCAAGAATGTGCAGCTAAATAATGATAATGAAAAATTCAAATGAGAAACGAACAAATTCATGAAAGAAACAGAATAATATAGAGAACCACAAGGACACTTGCAGCATGACCTCCAAACTTCAAAACTAGAATTTGAATCAGAGTGCCCATAGATTCGTTTTGGGACAATTCACCACATTAAAAGGATCAACCCCGACGTAAAGAAATATGTCAGAAGCACGGTAGTAACACGAGACACTCCGGAACAAATGAAGAGCGAAAACTTTCAGAAAAAAGAACTTCCGAAGAGGCATCGAATAGAAACGAAGGAAGGGCGAAAAGGAACTTCAGATAAAGGCGGCCGCGTTGCTTGTCTCGACTTCACCGAGTTAAAGTAGAGCCATTCATCTTATTTGTTGAACCGCATGTGTGGCAAACAGGCGGTTTTAATCCGTCGGGGGCAGATTTATAGGCGAAGTTGCTTATCAAGTTCCGTCGCGGAGACCGCGTTGGCGCGAAAGTGTTCCGGTCTCCCGCCCGCGGAAGAGGCATAATTTTATATTTTGTTTGTCTCCAGACGGCTCCGCAGAACACACGCACGCACGCACGCACGGGCTTTGCAGCCAGTGGCTTTTTTCCAGTCGGGAGTTCTTGTGCGGCGAAACGACGCAGGGCTGGACTAATTGTACTGAATTATGCGCCGCAGGAGCACAATTGTGTTGAAACACATTTCACAAATAATAATAATAATAATAATAATAATAATAATAATAATAATAATAATAATAATAAATCAATAAAGATTCATGAATTATGTGATTTAAAAAGGGAAGAATAAAACCAGAATCGGACGCAGTTATAGATTTCCAAGATCAGGCGTTGAGAACACGACATTATGATAAAGCTGTTCTCAAAATATCCCACGCAGATAAATGCCGCACTTGCCAGGACTAGTAGAAACCATTGATCGTATTACCTCAGCTTGTGCAATTCCGGCAAAGACCGAATTCTTGAAACGTCCAGATAGGGTGACCTCTGGTAGATCTGTACTGCCCTCGAAGTTCCAAACACAAGTGGTACGGACACTCAACTGAACCGGTGACGTCTGTTAAATTGTATGGCTAATAAATTGAAGCTGATCGATCGGACGATAGCCGCAAACAAAGATGATATTGCCGGTCCGGATGGCCGAGATCGCTAAGGTAGTAGAGCCGTAGTGATCTCGGACTGAAGGATAGCGTGAAATCACAGGACGTCCCGACAGTTATCGGAGCTCTGGGGTTTGTGCCGCACAATTTGTATAGAATTTGAACCCAGGTCATTCAAAAGTACTGAGAACTGAGAAGTACAAGACAATGCATTATTAGTAACAGCCTACATTTTTCGCAAGTATTGATGAGGCGCCGATATTCCCTAGATCTGCTCCTTAGGTAGCTAGTTGCAACCCGGAGTAGATTTATAATCAACTATCTCAAAACATTTTTAGTCGTGAATTAGAGAAATAATAATAATAATAATAATAATCGTATTAATAATAATCGTAATAATAATAATAATAATAATAATAATAATAAGGGCCAAATTGGGCCTAAAACTTTCGCCATTATTATAAAAAAAACTGACTTGATACAAGTTATACAAAATACGTTTAAAATGTTTAATACATGCAGGTACTCGGATAATACAAAAGTAACATTAACTACCTAAGATGCAGATAATTTTCATGTGTAATTCACAGAAGATTTTTCTTTAAAAGGAAACAAATAATACGAGTAGAAACAAACGAAGAAAATTGAATTAAAAAAGAAAAGCAGATCAAGAAACGAGGAAGAAATTAGGAAATGTGCGATATTCTTTAAAGCTCCTATTCAAAAGAATTTAATGCATTATTGTATTTGAGAAAAACACCGCCTACGCCTCTGTTATTTGTAACAAATCAATATTCTTTTTTTTTCGGGAATATTAATATAACATGTTTCCACCACTTGGGATTAGATGGTGAGGTAGGGAGGTTGGCTTAGCAATAAAATGTCAGAGCATAAGAGAGTCTCCGAGATACAAGTAATAAACCATCGGAAATTTCCAATTTTCTTCAACGATTTCAATATATTCATCTAATGACCGAAGAAAAAATATTAGTCTCTGATATTTTTCCAAATCATTTGTTATTACTTGTTCCCAGGAATGTTAATTATTTAAGTCGTGTCCGATGCAGTCGCGGAAGGGAATGTCGGAAAAAACAGGTAAAAAAGCAGACATTTTCAAATTTCTTGAATGATTTCAAATATTAATTTACAGACTGAAACAAATATTTCCCTCCGATAATATTTTTTAAATTGCCTGTTACCACTTTTCCCAGGAATGTTAATTGAAGGCTGGAAGTAGGAAGGCGGCGGAAGTGACGGTGGCGCAGCGCAAGGGAGTCGCGGAGCGGAAGGGCTCGGTGCCCGGCTGGGACGGAGACGGCGGCGCGGGCGGTGGCGAGGGCGCGAGAAGGCGAAAACGAGGCCGGGGGCGAAGGCGTGGGGCGAACGCGTGGGGCGCGGGCGTGTGCGTGAGCGTGGAAGAAGCAACGGGAGTGGGAGTGGGCGCGGGCGCGGGTGCGGGCGCGGGCGCGGGCGCGGGCGCGGGCGCGGACGAGGGCGAGGGCGAGGGCGAAGGCGACGGCGAGGGCGTGGTTAACGGTGAGGACGCGAACGCGGGTGCAGGCGAGGGCGGCGCGGCGCCGCGTTCATTTAAACGCCGCAAATTGAATGCGCGGCGGCGGAATGAAGGTGGCGCGGCGAGGCGCGAGAAGAGGGCGAGGCGCGGGCGTCGCGACGCCACGCGATGCGACGCCACGCGGCGTCGGGTGGCGCGGTGCGGGTTCGCGTCGCGTCGCGTCGCGTCGCATCATGTTGCGTGACGCGCGCGCCCCGCCGCTGCCGCCGTCCCCTTTGACTCGCGCCGCGGCGCCTGTGCTTCACGCGAGAGCGCGCGCTTACGCATACGACCACGCCCCCGCCCTCACCCCCGTCGCCACCCACGCAGCCTCTCTCCCGCGACCCTCAGCACCGCAGCGCCGTCGCTGCCGTCACTTCTTCGGTACCACACCCCGCGCCGGAACTCTACAACCACAGCCGGTTTCACAGGGAGGTGCTAAGTTTCCGGCTCCGACGGTGGTGGATTTTCGACACTAGGTAGAATTCAGCGACAGTCTGTAGGAGAAATCTAGCGGCCGACTGCTCTGGTCGGTAGTTTGCCGTGCTTTGTCTAAACAACACCAGGCGAATGCCGCAGCACTGCCCTAAGAAACGAGACATAGGCCATGCGCGATCTTCCCTTCTTCATCCGTGTGCTATCCTTTTCCCGTTCACACTCATTTACACTTTCATGCACTACACAATCGCATGTAGGGAGGCCAATCAGAAACTTGTTGCTCCGGCTGCGGTGATGCACCACTCACTAGGGGAATTCTCAGTGGAAGACATCACTCCAGGTAAGTTGACGCCGAATCTCGCCGTCCAGTGAGAGAACAGCACTGCCCTCTCTTGGGATAAAACATTTATTACGCGAAGTGGGACAACGACAATTGCCGATAACGTGTCCGTAAATGTCATTCAATGAATAAATAAAACGCCCACACTCCCACCCACGCGACCTCGTTCCCTCACAACTCCGCACTCGGGTCTTTCTCGTGTGCCGGCCTTGTTTACGTTTCCTTCTCTTTGAGTCGTCGCAGTTCCCGTCAGCTAAATCTCCACCCACACTGTATTTCGCAGTACATCATTATTTTATTGGCTCACACATCTCTAGTGAATAGTCAGTTCCGAACGTGGAAATGTTATTAAACCCTATGTCTCTCAGTCTTCAGCTCATGATGTTCCGTGAGACAGGCCATTCTCGTTTCATTGACTCAGAGCTTCAAAACAACTCTCCTCACGCCTCTCTCCTCTCCCCAGCACGATGTTCCATGTCTCTCCACCTAGAAATCATCCACTATAAGAGCGCCGTCCACGTCGTCCTTTGCGGCGAGTACCTTACACACGTTCTCACCGCCGCTCGCGCTGTCTAAGAAGCTGCCAGCCCACGCAATTCCTATTTACTGTATTTTTGGGCTTCTGTCACCTGCTCTTCATGCAAAGCTTCAATTTGTATCTCATTATTTGACGCCCGATTATTACCGTTTTTACGTAGATCACTTAATCACCGTAAACCAAAACCATATTTACGTATCTGAAAAGCGTACCCGACTGGGTTGCATTTTCTCCATTGAGGCTTCAATTAGTGATATAACTACATGACATATATTCAGTCAACATTCACAATGTACAAAACTCAGAAACTACATCACACGAAACTGCGCACACATAGTTCACGTGTGTCGCAACCTTCCGATAATACTAGCCCGGAAGAATGCCACTTTAATACAACTCAGCCCAATGCTGGGCGGGTATTTTTGGAGGTCCTTCATTTCCATTGATTTGTGCGTCACTGAGCCTGGAATGCAACATCCACTTGGCAATAAATTTTAACTGCATTCATTCACAGAAACAAATTTACTGTCATTTAGTGTAATTGCTAGTGATTACTTCAAAAATGACCACAGCACGGCCCAATATGGTACGTTTTCTTGTAAATTAAAAATATTATAAATTCTGCTTTTTCACCTAACTTTTGAATATATTTAGTATATACACACATTCAAGATACTTTTTCTTGGATTTTCTTTTCCAATGGATCTTTGTGCATCTTTCAGTAACGTAAATGAGTGGTCGGCTAGTTTGGATGCATTTCTAGCTATGGACCATAGCTCTTGATCAGTGTTTTATTGTGACCATGGTTTTCATCACCATTTTCTCTCGACCAACACCTCCCTCTTTGATAGACACTTCCGTCGTCCTGCTTACCTTACCTCTACGGTTTCAAGAGCCTAGAACTCAACTCTCCATCTCTCATCATGGCAACGCTTAGCTTTTCCAGGATTTCTCTAACACTAGACCTCCCAATAAAATATCCTCTCACACTATTTCCGACAGTTCCATTAGGGCGCCGTGATAGCGAAATCACATTCCTTGACACCTGCTTCTACATTAACATTTTATTTACAATGCGCAATACAATTATTTACAAGATCTGTGGTTAAGTGATTACCCTAGCCTCCCTTAGTACCGACATACTAAGAATCACGGTTCATCGTGATAATAGCAGCCACTCCAAGGCGGCTTTGTGACGTGGGGCGGCGGTGGCGGCTTCAATGCTGCAACGGTTAGCCAAACAAACTGTTGTACTCCAGTTTCTGGATTCAAACCCGATTGAAGCCATGGATTTTAGGAGCGGAAAAATCCTTCGTGCGCCTTCCTTCGGAAGGGAAGTAAAGCAGGCTGTCCCAAGTTGTAGATTTACTGCATGCAAAATATCTTCAAGCCTCAAAGAAGCCTCTGAGCTAAATTCAAAATCTCCAGTTTCGTCGCCCGAGTGACACCTACTTTCTCTGCTAGGTAATGAAAGGGGCGTAGCGGGATTTGCGTGGTCAGGGGAAGAGAAGGCCTGATGGGCTGAGCCTCGCCCCAGAAAATATGGCATCATTAAATTGAATTGAAATGAATGAATTAAACACCACCCCGGCGCTTCACCCCGTTGTTCGTGATTTTCAGCCGCTTGCGGTATGGTTCACTAGCAGGCTCCCAAGCGCATGGATTGTCTTCCGCGAGCCACAATTCTTCGCCCCCCGGGCTAGCCGTTTTGCGTGTAGGCGGAGTTCGCCTTGCCTAACGCTATGCTCACGTATTGAAAGGTGGTCTCTTGATCACCTCTTGCCTCTCTGAGGGGTGGCCGCTGCCCCATTGCTTCTCTGCCTATAGATAATCTTCCACGAATAGCTTGTTTTAACGGCGTCTAAAAAATAACCCTTCTGGTCATTTTTGCAAGACCATGCTGGCTGATAAAATGATCTGGATTATTGCAAAAGTGTATTGTACTCCATGTTTGTGATAATTTATAAAATGTATCTCTAGTGTAAATTAATAGTGGTTGCTAATGACCTTAGTTATACATAAAGCGACCTAAAATAAATAATTTAAAATCCCTTCTGAGTCACTTACAATGTGCCTGCCAACATACCAAGCATTGCCTAAAGTGATGTTACGCTACCAACCAATTCTACGTTATTCTCTTAGCAGTCTGTACCTCACAAATTCCTCGAAGAAATTATGAAAACTCGTTCTCAATAAATGAATTAATAGAGTAAAAAGGCATGATATACAACATCTAATGTTATAATGAACTTAATTAACCGAGGTATGTATAATAAGAACATGATATTTGCATACAGTGATTTCCTAGCCCCTCATTATCTCTCTGTGTGCGTGTTTCCTCTCAGAGCCTTGAGTATTTAGGTCAGGAAACTGCAGTCGTATCATTTCCAAGGATATTGTATATCGTTTTCCAAAGCTGAGAAACCTGTGGACGCGACGTGCTTCAGAGAAGCTAGAGTTGCTCGTCTAGAAACCGACTCCATTAATCTTGTTTACGATATCCCTAAGCTCCCTTCACTGGAGTGGTTCGTAGAATGCAACTACTGTATACACGAAGTGAGAAGGGGCTCGAGGTTAGAGAAGACGGACAAGGAGCACTTCTGGCGGAACCACACATGTGACGAGGTGGAAATAGCTGAGTGCGTGTGATTATCGCTCAATTACGAAATGCAACTCCTAACGTTTCATTAATGATGCAGGATAGGAAGATTTTATTTTTAGAATGGAGAAATAAATCTAAAGCAAAGTTATCTTAATTGCATATTTTAATAAACCCAAGGAGCACACCACTGACTACTCCTACGGTTTAAATATTTTATTTTACCATCTTTAACTCAAGCTTGCCGAGTCTGGGGAAATTTTGCAAACATTTTTATTGATAAACTCTAAATTTTACAGAATAATGTCATATGCAGGAAACCTCCCTGATATATCGAAAAAGACAAACCAATTGTGAACTAAATGTAAAATCTATTTTTGATTAAATGTCTAAAACAACAAAGTTTTACATTACAACATTATTTACTTCTCTCCCTGTTGTGGTACTTTTCATTTTATATGAGCTTCTTACCGTACTTTTCCAGTGAATAAAAATGTCCAAAAGTCAAATTTAGGCAACCATTAAAATATAACATTTATACTATTTCTGAACTCAATTTCGATTCCATTTTACTCTAATTTTTGTAATGTTCTCCAAATATACACTTTGTAAACAGTATTTGACTTCATAGAGGGGTGAGAAATGGACCTCATTTTGCTTTCAGTTGGCCAACACGTAAAAGAGTTTATGAGTGTTCAATTCCTGAAAATGCTTTATAGACGAACGTGAAATAATGAAATGAAAATAAGTAAATAAATAGAATATTAGCGAGAACGTTAAAAGAAAATGTGTTATGAAGCCATTTTTTTTTGTTTTTTGGCCTAAGATTCAATAGCACTCCATTTATTGGCATTAAACAAGGATCAGGCAAATTTGAATACGTGAATATTTCGGAATATATAAATTTCAGATATTGTGAAAAAAGATTTCAGAGTAGAAGAAACGGAACATGAAATTAACATAACATATTTGTAGAATTTGTTCTGAAGTTAGTTACACAAAAGAATAATAACACGCGTTCAGACTTGATATATTATTTCCATGTAATCTAAATTTTGATTATTCTCTGTTTTCTTCCAAAATCGATTCGGATAATACGAGATTATAGTTAGACATTTTCTATTCTAGATTTATTTTTCAGTCATATTGTACTATATAAACGATAGCAAACAACTATATTTGCATTTGACCCTCGAGTTCTTAATGTTTATGAATACGATATTAGTGTTCAATGTTATAAGCATGGAAAAGAACTCGCACGTCTATGAAGAAATCATAAAACGTCTTGTTTTGGAGGTCGAATTAATTGCAATATACCCAACGATGTCATAGAATTGAAGGTTCCCAAAAACTATGAGTGCAATTGTTGATAAATGATGCATGAAATTAAATTACAAATAAAATTAAATGTTATTAATTGGATTGTTGGTGAGGTAGATACCTTTTTATTATGATAAATAAATAAAGATATTGTCAGGTATCAATATTTTAATTCAGCTTATGATTTTTTTTTCGGCCCAGAAGCTGCAAGCTCTGAGGACGATCGCTACGCGATCGAAATGATCATAAGTTGAATTAAAATATTGATACCTGACAATATCTTTATTTATTTATCATAAAATTAAATGGTTATAATGAAAAATTTGTTAGTAAAGCTCTTGAACTATGACTTCTCCGGCAAAGCTACTCCCGGAATTACTTGACTGGATGACCCTACGTGAAATCATTAGATTTATCACAAGAGTAGGGACGGAAACGTGGAGTTGATTCTAGTTACAGGGCGTGGGGGCGGGGTTAGTTGCCGCTGAGTTAGTTGCATCTTGTCTGTGCTTCGCTCCCATCTTTGCGTTAATTAACGTTCTGCAGGTAACAAGGATGTAGTCCTTTCTGGGATCATTACTGAGCCTGCATCTCCTACGTTAATTGTGACCTTGTGCAGTTTCCTTGAGTTGAGCAAGAAAGGTTGTACTGAATGCTATCTGGGTTAAATGCTGCTGCTAGCGAGCAGATAATTGATACTGTTTAAAAATATATATTCTAATATTCGATATTTCATTGGTTAAAATAACAGAAATAGGGTGTTAAAAATGAATATACCAAAATTTTAGATGAATACTCCATTGATTAAAAAATATAACAAATAACTTAAAGTTAAAGTAAAAAAGCAATGTTTGGATCTTTTTTACTACATACTGGAAAATAGTAATGTGAATAATAATGAATGCAATTTAGTGAAATCTCCGTTTCATTTTAGGTGCATGATTTATTGATGTGAACAGTAAGTTTGTACCTATTAAATAATTTTTATTCAGTCTTTTATAGGAAGATAACTTATCTGTGAATATACTCCCGTAATGACTTATTGTCACTTTGGAAAATTTTAGACTCTAAAATTCCGGTTATTGGACTATTTTCACGAAACATTGCTTTCAAAAACATTACTTAAATGTACTATGTTCCGAGAAAGTGATTGAATCTTTTATACTGAAAAAACAAAATTTAGAATTTTAATTGAAAAATAAAGAAAAAAAATATAATAAACATGACATTATCAATTGATAGTATTGAGAGAAATTTTCATTACACACAACATAGAGTGGGTGAACAGTGGGAAAAGAACAGAAAAATCAAATAGCAAATGTTGGAATGTTAGCATATCTGCATGGTGTACTCAGAAAAATTATGTTAGAAAAATACGAAACCGGAAACAAAAAGTTAATTCGGGTATAAACGAATTATTGAACGCAGTAGAACACAATGCAGATTTAAAAGTTATTTAGCAACCATCGAACACATCACATACATTTGCCAAAAACAAAAGCGATTCGGAAATTTTTTGGAACTCTTATCGTATTCATCGTATTCAAAATGAGAATATCAAAATCATTTTGATTGTATGACATGAAAACGAGTAAAGAAAACGGCTTTACAGAATGTTCAATCTTTAATAGAACTTGGAAAACATTTTTCAGTTTTCGCAGAAATAACGCTTCGAGATTACTTGAGCATATCTGGCACTGCTTTTGAACGTATCATCCAAGGGACTGCAACTTCACTTCACTTGGAAATTGGACTGTTTTACATATTCTCTCTGTACTCTTTGGATTAGTGTGCCCTGCGTTGATCAATGTATTAACTGTTTTTCTTGACGTTTCCTTTGTAGAAGCACGAAAAATCCGAAAGGTATAAAACCCCGCTAATGGAATTGGAAAGTCACACCGTTCTATCCGTGATATTAAAATAGCAGTTGCAAGGCGGCGGACCCTTGTCTCTCATGCGGACCCGTTCCGCCTGGCGGAACTGCATCATGATCACCAGGTAGGAGATGGTGGTGGTGACCGCCACCCCGAGGAGGCTCAAGTCGACGGGCAGACCCCCGGCGGCGTGGAGCTCCGTGTCGCTCACCGCCAGCTGCGTGGCGAACTGCTGCAGCTCCTCCTCCCGGCGTCGATCCCCGGGCCCCTCCTGCCCGTCCGCCTCCGCCCCCGCGCCCGGGCGCGCCCACAGAATCGCCCGCTGCACCAGCGCCGCCGTCCGCCGCGACTGCCGCGACGCCATCTCGCCGGCGAACGACAGCGCCACCAGCTTGAGCAGGTCCAGCGACACCCACACGATCGCCACCCACGAGTTGAAGAGGTCGTCGGGCTCGTCGGGGTTGGGCGAGTCGTCGATGGCGATGAGCAGCAGCCAGCACAGGAAGAAGATGAGCACCAGCATGTCGAAGGTCATCAGCAGCGAGAACATGTTCTCCACCTTCTGGAAGGACGAGCACAGGATGAAGTGCGACTTGCGCGTGAATTTGAGCATTTGCGATCTGTCCGGCGGCGGTTGCTGCAGATTGAACTCGCTCACCGGCCATTGTGTTTGCATGGATTTGCCTTTTTTGATCGTGCTCACAGCTTGGAACATTAGATCGTTCAAATCCACACCACTTCTGCCGTGTAGTGCAGGAAGTTCGTTGACCGATTTGAAACAAAGATAGAGCATTAACGTAAGGTGAGTGCACACACTAATAGACATACAGGATATGATGTACGCTACGAGTTCTATGACGCAGGCGATGTTGCTGTAGAATTCTTCCAGGCCCAGAGATAGAACGAGCACAACAGACAACGAAATTTCTCCAATAATCTCAAATAATTTTATCCAACTGATCAAATGCAACGTGATCAACAAGCGTTCCTTTCGCACCGAACATTCCTGAATGATTTCCTCGAACACGTCCACGATTTTGATGATGTGCCCAGGATGCACCCAGTTGGCCAGCAGCAATGTGAACGCGCCTTGGAAAATGTGGCCCGACCACGTGCCCAGGCTGGCCATGGACATGAGCGCGCTGGCCGAGTTGCCCGAGATGTAGGTGGAGTCGAACTGCAGCACCAGCACGAACGACAGCAGGTGGAGCACGAGCAGCGCGCTGCCGTAGGTGCGCGCCGGCCGCGACAGGGCGAGGTGGCGGCGCGCGCGCCCGTCGGGCCGAAGGGCCGTCACGTAGAAGAAGGGCGCCACGCCCAGCGCCTTGCACGTCAGCACGAAGGGCGCCACGGCCGCCAGCAGGTCGCGCGGCACCACGAGGCGCTGCAGCTCCTGTCTGAGCTTCATGCGGACGGACAAACGCACACGGTCTGCAAGGCCAGAGGCAAATCAGATGTTGACCGTACGGCAAGGCAACGATTTCAGTATTATAGGGCGTAGCTTAAAAGCTACATTTTATTTGATAATAGTAATTCCACCAACTGCTCAATATACTGTATTGCACAATACATTTACATTCTTAGAAAAATACTTTAATAGAGTAGCACTGTATATCAACACTTTTCGTTGATAACGGTGATTCGTTTATAACAACCTACGGAATAACGTAAGCGCTAAATACGAAATAAATTTACTTTTTCGTGTTACAATTGTACACAAAATTTATCTTCAAAAGTGGACAGAAACACACGTTTTGATAATTGACAACGAAAAATATTTCGGTGAAGAAATATTTTTGGGCTAAGTTCCTAATTGACCAACTTGTGCTTAAAATCATATTTTGTTCAAAATTCGTATTCTTCTAAGAATGAGATCAAATTACCTATGTTGCTTATTTTAAAAAAACATCTATATTTTCTTCAATTTTACAAAAGCAAGTGCACTTTTATATTTCCCCAAATTAAGTTATTTTTATTAGTTTTTACCTCACCAAACCACTGTTCTTAGAATTCGCTTTGCAATTAATAATATAATAAATAAACAATAATTACTAGACACTAAATTTGTTTGATTTGTATTTATCGTTCAATGAGTTTTTCTTTTAGAAATCTGATTGCTAATTTCTTTTACAATCAATTTTTCTCTTAGACATGAGTGACATAGTTATCTACTAGTATCGAATATGTATTGACGAGTAAAACGGTTGATTAAAGTAAATTATTACATCAATAAAACATCTTAAAATATATAGTAATTTTCTTTAAAGAAATTCATTTTTTCTTCCTCCTACAGAAATTTAAACTAATCTTCCGTTCATTAATTATTAATAATAAAGAATTTTATAAGGACTATTACGAGTCATTCGCCCACAAAAAATTGCATTAAACTTTGGCAATCACTAAATATTTTTTCGACGCCCTCCTCCACTGAGAATACTCACCTACAATAAAAACCAGTGCTGTCATCGGCGCCTTGCCGCCAACTACAGTAACGCCAGAAACACACACGTGAACGATCTAAATACTCTTGCCTTCGCGTGCTGAGGCAAATAGCAGTGATGGCATTAGGTAGATAGACAAACTAATCGATTCGACGATCACGTTTCAACATATGAATAGTATTGATTGGACAGCCACGCTCATTTTCTTCGTGATTGTTGCTGGAATTGGGCAGCGCGAATGTTTAGTTTTTGTAGGTTTGTATTAGTGTATAAGTGATGGCATAGACTTGATTGGGAGAAAAATTAATAACGCGATCTCACGGTTTCGCTATTCATTACCAATAAGGACATCTATTTAGGATCCAATCTTCTGTGTAAATCAGATTTCCATGATCTTGCACGTTTATGAGTACAATATCCAGGGGCGGAGATTCAAGATATCTCAGCCTTTTCATCAATAACTACACATAATAACACAAAATTAATGTAGATAAAAATAGTTTATCCACCATGAAAACAATAAAAACGCTCCAAGTGTTATTTTGCTTTTGATGAATTGAAATGTAAAAGCATTTAAGTACGCACTTTTTTTTGTATTTTATGTTGCTTTTCAATAACGTAGTCACTAGCGACTTAAAATACAATTAACACTAGCAATATTTTTCAACAAATATCCGAAAGATTCCTTTTTCTCAAATACTATGTGTAGCTTTGTGTTAAATTTTGAAGACGAGCATAGACATAACTATTGTAACCCTATTTCCTGACAAAAAATGGTTAAGGAATAATGTTGAAAAGGAAGCATATAATTGTATTATTTCAAAGAATTGGCTTATCAACAGTAAATGCAGAAAATAGATTGATCACAAACATATATCATAATTTATTTTTAATGGAAAATACCATATCTTTAAAGGATAATATATTAATTCTAATAATACTTGTATAAGATATTCACGTAGTAATTAGGAAAGGATCTTTTAATCATTTCAACAGTATTTAATTATCATGAAATTAATCACAGTTTATCAAAAAACCAAGCAGATCGATTAAAGATAAGCTTAGTATACCAATAATCAAACAACGTATCAATGATGCCAGTTATTCTAGCTTATTAAACTACATGCATTATCTAAATAATAGAAAAAAACTGATTTACATCTCATGTTTGAACAGACACTCGAGATAATCCAATTCGTCACGAATCTGTAATCATGTTTCCTTGTCGTGACCGAACACATTGCTTCTCATTATTGCTAACCTTCCTCAACTCTTCAAGTGAACTTCATAATTATGTCCTTCAGAAGCTGCTCAATATCCTCTCAATTATTTTCTTCGAATTTTGACGAATTCATGATGAATATGCACACATACATAAATATCAAAAACAAGGAAGAAACGATTGAAGGTTTTTTGGTAATGCGTTATTACGGAATAATAAAAGGAGAAATATATATATATATATATATATATATATATATATATATATTAATATATATACACTAAGGGGGAGTATAAAGAATATTAAATGTTAAAATGGTGCGTAATGTTCGGCTATATTTGGAGAGAATATCACAACCAGTTTGGAACTTAACTTATCATGACGATCTTCCTTATAGATACACGTAAACTTTACCAACAAAACTCCTGAGATAGCGCTTACGAGAAGAAGTAAAAAAAATTAGTAAAGCAATTTCTTTCAGCAAAACCTAAACCCTTAATTTTTTTTTCAAAAAGAGAGAATTCAAAACGGACCCTCGATTTTTGTGCAGTGGGATAATCCTATTTAGCTGTACTAGTCCGTAATGAATGCTAATTATCAGTTATCAGTGACTCCTGTTTTCGTTATTAATGGAGCACGATGGACCTTTTGGAACACTTCGCTAAAGTCCTTGTTGAAAAAGAGTCAAACACTGTGAGAATAATTTACTGCTTGAAACAAACTAGATGAACAAGGGTAAGAAAATGTCATTTTATTTGAGGATTGTATCACTAAGTCTAAAGATGTGAAGGAAAACGCTTTCAGAATTGGAGCTGCCCAGGAAAAACGAAAATGCCTTTTATGTACAAACATAATGAAAAACTTTCATAGAAACATTACTGATATTGTATTTATGATATGAAATGTAAACCACGATGTAAACATAACCGAAAGTAAAAGCGTTAGATTTCTTGCTTCCCTACTATTGAAGTCCCAAATTTTGTATTCCGTCTCCTTTCTGAAATGGATAAATTTTAAACTCACATTGAGATATTATGCATAAACGTAGAAAATCTAAAATGCTAGAGTAGTTCGTTTTTGTGAGGATTATATTTGACTGTTAAGTCCCCACATACACAAAGTACTATTATATAAAATTTTGTTGAAAAGTGTAAGTCTCATCTAAAATGTTTCGTGAATGTTTTTTCAAAGTCACATATCCAGTTTCTAATAAAAATGGCTACTCCAATAGAACGGAAATATTGTGAATAAGTGGTAGAGTCCACAATCGAGGACAAATAGATTTGAGTCTTTAGCGAGAACTCGGTTTTCCAGAGACATGAGGCGCCCTACACTTCTCAGCAGGTTTCGGGTCGTCTCCGTTCACGAGATCAGTGTGGGGGGTTTAGAGTCAGCAACTGAGCGCACGCCCGTTCTGAGAACCGCAACTACAAGTTTGTTCCAATGCGATAAGCTCACGTGTAACCGCTGCGCTTCGGGTGGCTCTGCGGGAGGCATGCTGGGACGAAGGCGAGAGCCTAGGGGAAGCAACGACAAACGACAGCATGGTAGAGTAAGGCTCCCACAGAGCGGCGCGGAAGATCCGCAGCCTACGCGGAATGTCCGCAGCGAAAATTTCGCGTCAGGTGTTGCATTTTGTACGTTCTGTGCTGCGAGGCAGGCGCATGTCGCGGTAGCGGATTGGCAGCGTTTTATTACCTGCGGATTTGGGAACGCAGTCGGACGCGTTCCGACCGCTGCCGCTCGAGTTTCGTGGAAGTCCGACTGCCTTCGGGAGTCTGCGCTCCCCTCTACATTGAGCTCCCCTTGGGTTTGTTTGTCGGATGAGGAAAACTGTCACCCAACGCTGAGTCATAATTGACGCCACGGTGTGAAGGGTCCCGCGGATTCCGCCGCCGCGTCTAGCGCGGAGCGTTCCGCGCCGCACCCGCTGCGGATCTCCCGCGGCGATCTTTGAGAGCGCTTCTACTCCACGTGTGAACACACATCCCCGTTTTCGTTCCGTTTTCTGAGTGCTGGCATCCACAAGCACTTTGCAGTCTTTTTTAAAAATTCTGGCTAGCATTATGTTAATAACTACTCTCATCTCTCTTACATTTTTTCAAAAAAATATTTATCTTCCAAATGTGACTTTCCATCAACATCAGCAGCATCGATTAGACTGATCAAGGCTGTTCCGGCTAAGTTGTCTAGAGAAAACCATCTCTTCTTTGTGCAATTTTGCAATCTTTCATCGTTCATTCTTCGTAAATGTTTTTTATTTGGCATTTATTTTTTCTTGTACGCTGATAATTCCCAATTCTTCTCTTTTATCCTCTTTTCTGATACTATCCATTAATGTGCATCCCTTCACATACCTCAGGAATCTAATTTCTTCGGCGTTAATTTTTCTGTTTTCCATAAATGTTATTATCCAGGTTTAGTAGAGTATGTATGGCTATTGTTTTATAAAGCTTGAATTTGGTTTCTTTACGTCCTTTCTTTCCCAATGTTTTTTTGATAGTGCCGCAGATACCCTGAAATTTAGATATTTTACCATTTTATTACCTTTGTTATTCTTGTGGGATGTTTACCTCAGAATGCCATAGCCTTACGTTGATAAATATATTTAAAATTATATTCTATTGCCCTCTTTTTTAATTTAAGTGCTAACGTCTGGAGGTCATCTTCACAATTAGAGAACAAACCATCATCTCCCAACAATGTGACTGTTCTCATCATAAATTATTTTCAAATCGTCTCACTTCCAGGTAAGCCAACATCGAATTTTCAGGTCACGCGATTTCTTTACTGTAATTGCAGTCGTTACTCCTCCGTGTTGAAGGTGATTTATGACGTGTTTTCTGCTGGGAAGTGTGTTAATAAATAAATAAATGTTTACCCCTGAAGCCTACAAAAAGTAATTGATTGCTTAGGGAAGGTGCATTCCCATAAAAATGATTGACAAAGGAAAATTACAAAGAAACATTTACTTTGGGAAGGAAAAAAATAAAATCTCTACAATTAATTATAGTATTAAACTGCAAATTTGTAGTTTTGGAACGTATTCCTATATAACGTGAAGGCGGCTCCTCAAATTCGGCATTCGCCGAACAGCGAACTCCTGCTCACCCACTCCTGTGCAGCTGATGTGTTCGGCGAATGTTCGCTCCCTTTGTTGTGTCCTAAAGACCTACACGCGGTGGGCCCGAATAGCGAATGTTCGTAGTTCGGCAAATCACAAGCAAACCATACACGCTACTCGGGAGTAATGCTCGACAATGTTTCCCAGTGGAGATGGAGTGATGTCTACAGCGGCTAACAAATCGGAAGAAAATATCCCATGTACTACTTTGCACCATGTACTACTTTAATAAATGTTTCCTAAATTAAATACTGGCATTTCTTTTTTCAGTTGCTTTAACCATTAGACGATTTTGACTAATCGACAGGATTGACTAATGGTTAAAGCAACTGAAAATGAAAATACCGATACGTAATTTAACAAACATTTATTAAAGTGGTGCATGGTGCAAAGTCACCCCTTCATGATCCAAAGTAACCTCAAGTAACTGTACAAGTTGATTAGCTAAAAGTGACCATCTTCAACCCCTCAACATCCCCTACAAGTTTGTAACATTTACTCCGAGACATTCTGTAGAGCGCATCCGACGCGCGCGGGCTGAAGGCGAGGGCCTAGAGGAAGCGTTGCGAGGGCTGAGGGCGCATCAATCGACCGCACGGCGAATTACGATTCAGCGAACCCGCGATCGCTCGACGCCGGCGGTTGCAGCGGTGGCGGTGGCGGCGGCAGCGGGGGCGGGGGCCACGGCAGCGCTTGCCGCGCCTCGCAGCCAGATTGGAACCGGACGGGCGGCGGCGGCGGCGGCGGCGTTCGCCGTCCGGGCGCCATCTTTAATTCATCCGCGCGAAGAACCTTGCCACGCCGCCCCAAGAACAGCCGAGCGTCGCCGCCGCCAGAGCTTCGCGCGCCGCCCGCGCCCCCGCCGCAGCGCAGCTGGCGCGCACGGCTCGTGGGGTGGGGGCGGGAACAGCTGATCTCTGCAGTTGGATCGGGGTCTGCGGGCCGAGAGATGAACTGACCTGCGCATTTCGATGTGGGGTGAAAGGAAACGCCGTCCTGTCTGCATAATGACGGATGCCCTGCCTTCGGAGGGGCGATGATGCAGGACGGGTCAACGAGGTAGGGGTCAAGAGGAGCTGATATAAAACGATTGGTTGCGCTGTTGCGTATCGATTTCATTGTGTAAATCAATTCGTAATTTAATTTCATTCCATGGTGACAAAAATATGTACATAAATTACAGACGAGATTAATCTCAACAAAACATCGATTGGGAACTGAATTGGTTGTAGCAGTGGATGGCGAACTAACACCACGGTTATTTTTTAACGGTTGTATCCGATATAGTGAAATGTTTAATAAAGTAAAAAAATTTAAAATAATTACATTTACCAAAATTAATTTGAAATTAAATCTGATTTAAATTTCAAGATTACTATGTGTCTTCATAACGTCATCAAACATTCACCAATGGCAGAGACGTGGTTAAGATGTTTTATCTAGATATACTTGCGTAGAAGAACTTTTTTTCAGATTTCAACTTATTTAACTTAAACATATTTAATTGTTGTTATTAAAATTATATTTATTATTTTAGTTTTAAAAGTAAATTTGTTTAAATGAACTCCATAAAGTAAATGATAACTGAACCAATTTAAAGCAGTTTTACATTTTTCATTCTCATCATACTTAAGGAGTGAAGAGAAATTATTGTAAAGATGCAGCAAAAATCACGAAACTCTCGACAGAAGACATCCTCGTAGGGGGCTCTGGGGTTAAAAAAGCGGGTTAACTGTCTTCCTACGTGTAGTAAATTACTTCAACTAACACGTTTTGATGTCAGAATCATTGATACCGGTAAATTTCTTGACGCCAAAATCTCTTGCAAATTAGCATGTCTGTTTTCAATACCAGCTTGTAACTCGCTGAGATAGTTTTGTCCAAAACTGATATTCCCTATCAATCCGACCCAACTTAACTCTGTGCGTCGAAAAGAACATTATGATTTTGAGTTTACTTTACATGAAGACTTAAAAAGTTCCACAGAAATGGCTCCAAATTGTATTAAAATTTTATCCGGATGAGCAAAAGGACTCTGCATGAAGGGTCCGGGTCTCATTTTCATTTAACTTTAAATTTTTGACAATTCCCAAAATTCAATTTTCTTAGGGCTCTCCCTACAACTTTAATATTGAAAATAGATGTATTTTGTATTCATGAAATATATTCTTTGCAAGATGAATCTTAAAATATAATTATGCAAAATGATTAAAAAATATGACCAATTTTTGCGTAAGTTTGCTTGAAATATAGGCAATATTTCAACAAATAATATCTCAAAACGCTTCCACTTTATAAAACGGTTTTCTCCAGATATAGAAATGTAGGTTACAACAAAACGCAAATGTGTCGCAAATACCCTTTTCGGAGAACCCTTTATTTTCAATATCAGCAAAAAATAGAAAATATAGTATATTACATTGCTTACTGGCATGTTGACTGTCTGTTAGTAAAATTCAGTTTATTTTCAATGTCTATTATTTAAGAAAATAAATAATAATTTGTATTTTTATAGGAATACAAATAGGCTATTTCTGTAAAAATACATTTTAATTATTACTTGAGAAATAATTCAAGTGGTTGAAAACTTAAAATATTTAAAATCGTCAGAATTGTTCAAAGATATTTGTACTGCAGAAATATGATTTTTCAGTACATAAGTACGTCCAAGTATAATAGATTTAAGAACAAATAATTTTTGCATAATTCTGGCTTCAAATGAATTTTTTCTTCAATAATTTTTCTCGGAAAGAGATAAGTTTGTTTAAAAATATTACAAGTCTATTTTTTGTTTAATTCTTCGAATTTTTGAAAATTGTAAGATTTACAAATAATAGGGGAAAATGATGTGCTAGTTTAGGAGATCTTGTTGTTTTTTCCTTACCTTACATCCGCGCATTAAATACAGAGTCGACATACTTCTTTCTTCGCGAAACAACATTTTAAGTTGCCTTACGATCTTGCCAGTGCTCAGATTTCCCCCGTCCTGTCTTCCCCGATTTCTTGCTTTTCCGACCACGCGCGCATATTCGATTTCGTGGAGATGAATTTTTGACTCGACCGCTTCGTCTTAAACATTCCACTCCAGCTCAGCTGAGCGGTTATTACGCTCCAATGCGTCTTTCCATGCTCTTATTCATTTCCAAGAACGAAGTCTGAGCGTTGGAAGGGAAATCGCTTGTTTGAATTGTACGAACTAAACAGAAACTGTGAAGAAGTAGGAAAGAAGAACTAATGTAGTAACTGTGAAACACTTAATCACTCTTTGTACATTACGTGTTACTAAAAATAAGAATGTCTCAAAATCAATGTTACAAACTTCTAGCGTGCGGAGAGTTTGAAAATTATCATTTTTTGACAATGAACATGTGGTATGAAATTTAAGAAAACAGAGTTACACACGTTATATTTGCTCCTGAATGTTATGCACAGCGTGCACAAGTGTTAGGCAGGTAGTGTCACGAGATCTATAGACCACCTGTGCATAATGACAAGTAGGGGCGAATTTTAATGAAATGTCATTTTTTTAATAATTTTCATTTTAGTACAAATCCATTTAGTATAGAAATTCATTTTGTGTTATTACGAAACAAAATTACCCATTTTTATGAGTATTTTTGTTTTTGAATTTTTCGTTGATTTCGACAAATAAATACTTTTTACCTTTTTACTGCATTTTTGCAGATTTAATCGATTTTAATATCATTTTAATGGTAACTGCTTAAACAAATATTTACGAGGTGCATCTAATGTTCACCACAGAAATCTTGAGTATCCTATTCAATTTCTTCGCTCATAAATTGTAATGTCAGCCGTTGTGAGTACTAAGGCAGAGATCTTCTTTTAACGAACAGTCCAAACCCAAAATTTCATAGTATAAACATTAGGGAGATCAGTTCAATCAATACAACGCGATGTTTTTTCTGTACACTAAATCTTCTCCAAATAAAAGGAGACCGCGTACATTGGACAAATAGACTAACTCAACACAGGTCTCTTTAACAACAAAGAAACTTTCGGTTGCAGACTCTCGGCCGCCCTTTGCCTTTTATGAACTGCCTCTGTACACCCCAGGGAACGTCGACTTTCGACGCCGTCACTCCGCTGTGACCCGTAAGCCTAGTACTGTCAATAATCGTCCCCGCCCGCAGCTTGGAGGCGATTGACCCCTATTACAGGTGAGGAGGAGGATTCAGGGCTGTCAGGTGCCACTCACGCATCAGCCCATAACTGAATGATTATTTGATTAGTGCTCTCGAGCGGGTCAACTACTATTATCACTAGTCTGGTAAGAGTAGCGCATGTTTAATCTTGAGAGATGATGCTGTTCCTCATTCACTGTACCGTGAGATCCGGCGCTGATCTTCACACCTGCTGGTGGGGTACCTTCCTCTAAATACCTCTCCCAGCGGGACACCGCCCCCAGGACACGTTCTAAGGTTGTCGCAGGTTTTCCACAAACGTAGTGCATGTAAGAGTAGGTGAATGTAAGTAAAGGGAGATATTACCAGCAGAGGAAGGAAAGATTGCGCATGATTACGCTCATTTCTAAGGATATAATCCGGCATTTGTATGTTGATCAGAGAAACCGCGGAAAACTATCGATTAAAACTACCGACCGCTAGAATTCTCCTTCGGAGAGTCGTTGAATTCGACCCAGATGCGGCAAAGGTGGCTTACGTCATCAACTTATGTCACTAAAGTGCCTTTGATCCAGAGATCATGAGGTTTGAGACCCGACGGTGGCAGAATTTCCAACACTGGCTACACAACTATGCAGAATTCAGCCACTGTCTGCAGGAGAATTCTAGTGGCCGGCTACTCGGATCGGTAGTTCTCCGTGGTTTCTCCGATCAATACCAGGCGAATGCCGGAGCAGTACCCAAACAAACGGGCCACGGACCGCGCATGGTTATACCTTCCTCATTATTCTTCTAAACTCACCTCTTACTTACACACTTACATTCACATGCACTACACCACCACATACTCTCGAAGACCAGTTGTAATCTAAGAGCTTGTCCCGTCTGGGGCGGTGCCACGCTGGAGGGAGATACCTAGTTCGGGAAAATCTCTGCACGATCACGCAGGTTGTCGCCGGATCTCTATGTTATACTGGGCAAGATCACCGCCACCTCCCAAGATAAAAACATTTCCACCCACGTCCCTACATTTACGCTATTGACGCGTCTGAAATCGATCTAATTAATTAATCAATCGACCTAGCTATGTACTAAGTGTTGAAAATTCATCACTATCGGGACTCGAATCACTTTGAGAGGTGATTCAGGGTCACTGATATCCCTGCAGGGCCTCTTACCGCGAGGTTTATCTGGAAAATAATTCGAAAACGGGAAATGTTCCACATTAGTCTCACAAATCAATAAAACATTTAACGGACGTTAGAAAGATGTAACTTTCACAACGCATACAATACTGAAAAGTATTATAACTTTTTTTATTAATATAAATTCGCTTCAAATCTCATGCATTTACTAGATTGTTTGGTATAACATTCTTTGAATTCCCGCTGTATTCATTACGGTGATGCTTTCGAAAGGCAATTACTTTATTTTCAGCGCCTGAACGTCACAGACTGGTAAGCACGAACACCTACTCATTTACTTTAATTACAGCGCTCGCCGCTTTAACGCTTGACATATTGAATTGTTTCGAAATTCATTTCGGGCCGGCATTGCGACTGCGTCAGACTCAAATAATTGATATGTTTCCAGAAGGTGAGTTGCGTCCGAAACAACGAGTTAGTTTTAATAACACGGCACATGATTAACCGTTATAATGAAAGTGCAAAGTTCGTTAATCCAAGGTGGTTGACAAAAATGTCGTCGAAGACTCGTTCGCACAACGTCTGGCTACTGGATTGCTCGGTCGACTACTTCGGTTATTCGCTTGTTCATTCCCGCGTAATCATAAATGCAACTTTACTTCTTATTATCGCTCACTCTTTAATGTTTTGGTCCAGTCATGCACCGCTCATTAACTATATTCTCTTTTTTCATCATTAGTCCACGTATTAACTTCACGAATTACGGATTTGTTTGTTCACTTACATTCTCTCTTCGTACACTTCATTACCCCGTCAATCAAGTCATTAATTGAATACCTCATGTATTCACTGCATAATCACTACACTCGTTGGACTCACGAATCATCCACATTCTCAATTAAAAAGGTATTGTTGGCAACTTATTCTACCACTGTATCTTTCAGAGTGAATCAATCACCCAATCATTTATAGACTCCTAATCTACTCAGTGTAACTCTCACTCTCCCATAAGATTGCTGTATGCTTGAGAATTATGAACAATTGTGAAATTTTGTGTTTTAAATCTTTATTGGGTCGTATGTTCTGTTGTATTCCATTTAAAATGTTTCAGTTTTGCTAGATTTCTTACCTTTTGAGAAAATACATTTTCATTTGTCAGATCCTTAGTAAGTGAACTTCAAAGCAATTTCTGGAATTGGGACTTTGCAACACATCCATCTATGTCAAACATCATAAATCATAAACTATTTGAGATAATAATATAATTCTTTTTGTACAATGTAACCCATAATTTGCTGTAGTGAATGAACTATAATAGTTAATTAGTCCCTAAAATTTTCGGTTTTATGAATTGAAATGTCCATAATAAATATCTAAACAATTATTTTTTCTCAAATACTCAAATCCTGATTCTCACGTTTTCCCAGTAATTTTACCATTATAGATCATTCCCTAAAATATTCAATTGTGATTAAATTTAAAAAAAGAATCATCACTCGGCATCATTCACCTCAACACCGCGCCATCACAATTTCCTTTCTCTCACATCTCCTCCTCCTCCTCCTCCTCTTTCTCTTAACCGCGTCTCAGTCTCACCCCAACAGTTCTTCGTCTCTTGCCGCACTGCCTCGCCGTCCCCGTCCCTCCTCTTCCCCCGAACCGTGTCACAGTCCCAGCTCTTCCATCCCCCTCCCCGCGACGTACCTCGCCAGGCCGCGCCTCGCCGCGCCTCGCCTTGCGACTGGGCCACCCGCAGCACAAGTTTCGAGTTTATTTGATCTGCCTTCGATAGCGGTTACGCGCTTCAGTTGAACTCAACTCGCCAACTTTGCCCATTTTGCCATTTTCATGTTTACTCCCACTTTGCGAAAGACCTTCCCTCCGTTCGGCTGCCTTTTTACACTCCGTGTAACAGCGTCGGCTGCGGAACCGTTGCGGCATTCTTTTTCAATACAGTTCGCCCTATCCACATCGTTTATAAAAAACATCTAACGCAGTGTATCGATATTGCAGGAGCAGAGAAAAAGCGAAGAGAAACTCCAACGATTATTGCGACTGTTTCATGAACAATCTGCGACAGAAAAGTAATGAATGAAAGAAAGACTATTCCCTAAACGTGAAATGCAATAGTATGTCGTAATACATTAAACATTTATTAAGAAACCCAGACATTTTAGAATAAAGATGAAATTATTTTTAAGAAATTAAGATAATGATAACTGGTGCGTCTAAAAATTGATTATCAAGTTTCATTTTAGTACTAAACCCGAAAAAAGCAACTTATGTCGCTCGTTGGAATGCACTATTATGACAGAAACTAATCCCTAAAATACCTGAATTGTCTGGACAATGTAGTTAATTGAAACTGTTAATTCTATATTGGGATATTTTCATCTACAGGGTTATAGTTTCAATATTGGATAAAATGCATCGAAGAGAAAATATTAAATACATTTTTTCTGAAAATATTTTGCTTGGAAATGATAAGTATATATTTGTTTATGATATGGTTACGTCATGTTCGTTTTTTACAAGTGACATTGAATTTCTATAATTTTTGAATATAAGTGTAATTAAATTCTATGCAAGATGACTTAGAAAAATTGTTTCATGCACTATACCGTATGACACAAACATTATTTCATGTTTGAAATAATGATTAAAATGTAATGTCATTTAAACATATACCTGCGTACTCCCCATCTTTTAAGTTTTTTATAAAATCCATTTAATACACGAGGATTTAATAACGCCCATACGTAAACAAGAAATTCCATTTTTTTTAAAATTTGCTGCTCCAACTACTCAACACTCAAATTTCACGCACGCAAAAGCAGCAGCATCTCATTCTGTGCAACAACCACCTACTGCATACCAAATCCTCTTCCATAACAAAACGGCGTCTTCTCCCTAGTCCTCGCGTGACACGATCACCAAACGTCTCTCTCCACCAAGGAGCCCGGATCACTTGTCGGCAAGCAAGCAGATTTAGCACATTTCCCGGCGACGCACCGGATCATACGCAAAAAAGAATGCTCGTCACGGACAATCAGGTTTCCCAAGACAAAGCGCCCACCGTTCCCGGGCGGGCAAATATTTTGTCCGGAGCGCAATTCCGCGGAACAATGGCGGGCGGAGCGGGCGCGCCGAGTCGGGGCGGGGGCGGGGGAGGGGGTGTGCGCGGCTTTGAGCGCGGGCGTTGTCTGATCAGAGAAAGAAACGGGACAGGTGGAAGGATAACCGCTGATCGAATCGCCGGCCTGGGGGCCTTTCCGGGATCGGCGTTCTTTTGTGGCCGGCCGTAAGCCGAGGCTGTCTCGGGCCCCGGAGGGGTTTCGGCCAAGTTCCGAACACTCGCGAGGATCGCTCCCCCTCCTCCCTCTCGCTGCTCCGCCCCGCCCCCCGCCGCTTCCATAGATCATCGCCCGTCGACGCCCCCTCCCCCCTCCCGCCGGCCTCTAGATGAAGGGAGAAGCGCGGGCGGAAAAAGGCTGTTCGCGGGAGCACGGGCCTCAGAGACCGACTTAACGCATGGCCACGCTGGCTGCTTGCCCGGCGGTGCAGCAACACACAGAATCCGGGATAATATAAACGCATGGTCCATCAAACCGTACATCACGAATTCACATTAACCTTTGATGTTGATCCCAACACCATTCATGCTGGTGTTTCAAGCTTATTAAAAACGCGGTGACAAACAATATGATAGGGGTGACGAAGTCATTGACATGAATTTCTTTTATATTTTGTGTGTTCGAAATAAATGCAAGATTAGTAAAGGTAAGTGCATATTGCTATGGGTACACACGCCTCAGTAATTAAATTACTTTAGTTCCTTTACGTCAGTGATTTCATTAATTAACTCTTATTTTAAAGCGCAATAATTGTATTGAAACTCTCAACAGTTACGTCACGAGGTGAGGATGATGGTGGTGAATGTGATGATAATGATTACAGGCGTCAACTGCTTGATAAAGTATCAGGTTCATGACACAGCATGGCTGCAGAGACCAACGTCAGCCATGAAATCACGCACTAGAACTGCGGCAGTGCGCGAGTACAGACGAAGAATGACAATATAGACGTATTTATTATCTGCATAGTTTATTAGGGGTTTATCACTGATAACTCATACCAATAATCTTATCGGAAGGGCATTCCTCGGACTTCATATAAAAACCTTATAAAATTGAGCTCTGGAACTGTGAAGTGACTTCAAGGCGGTGAGGGTCAGTTCAGTATCCGCCATATAACATAAGAGAAATAAATAAACATTTAGCTACATTCGTGATTTTATCATTAAATCTTTAGGTCAAAGGTGTTGAGATGGCACTCGATATAACATCCTAGAATGGTGTGGATTACACGAGTCTATTTATAATAACCTAAATACTTCATTAAAGTTCTAACTGAAAGCGATATTAAAGCGTGCGTAGGAGCCACAAGGAACACCAGAACTAAGACCTGAGATGAGGCTGTGGCGAGGGCGACAGTGGCACATCACCCGACGGTTTCGCAGTAGCCGAGTCAAATTAGGCCAAAAAGTTGCGATCGAAGGGAAAAAATCCCGGAGTTTTGAAACAGGCATAATTATTTGTGGGTACCTACTGGGTAACATACAAAAAATGTTAAAGTGTGGGTGTTGAGCTGGGACGGAATGCCGTTTGAAGGTGCTTTTTTGCCTAAATCTATCCATAACTATCAATCCCATCGAAAAATATGTTTTGAACAAAATTAAAGTACAAAAATGTCGTACAAAAACGTTTCTAAAAGTTTTTTTGCAAAATTAACCATTGTGAGTTACAGGCTTGAAAAGGTTTTTTTTTTTTGTTTACAAGGCTCTAATTATCTTCCTTTTAAAAATGATGTCAAAAAATCAATAAATGGAAGTTCAATTTTATTTTTGTTCAGTATTTATCAATAAATGTATTTGCGTATTTTGAGCAAAAAATAGGAATATTTGATAACTTTACAAATCTAATTTTGTATATGGCCTTGTGAGTATCGGAGGTCATAGGGATCCGAGATTACCTTGTTGGCTTGTCATAAACAAAAACAAGAAATTTTGAAACCTGTAACACTAAAATGATTGATTTTACAACAAAAAATTATATGAATTTTTTTGCATAAAATTTTATCTACTTTAACTTTGTATATAATGCAATTTTTTATGAGATTGGTGGTTATGGAGATATATGCAAAACAAATCAAAAAGCATCTATTAACAGCACCCACACCCCCAAATCCACCCCCCCCACTTCAGGAATTTTAGTAGAATTCAGTCGAAAAAAGAGTTAAACCTGTATGTGATGTAGGGGGAGGGGAAGATTATTTGCGCAGAATACCTTCCCGTCATTTTAACTATTTTAAGTATGTACCTATACTAAGTAACTAAGTATGTTATGCACTAGATAAGAAAAAAAACTATGCCAAGTTTCAAAACGCCAGGGTTCTTTTCACTCGATTTGTTTAATTTGACAGGGCTGCAAGGGGTGAACAACAAGGAAGACGACTCCGCTGCTTCTCCACCCATTACCACAACGAGGCTGAGAGGTCTGTGACCGGCGGCGGTCGCTCACTGCAAACTTGAATTGAATTGAATTCAATTCAATTTGCCTTATTTTACGTGGCAAGACTTGGGCCATCAGGGTCGCTCTTCCGTCTGACCACGCAAATTTCGCTACGATCCTTTCATCAACTAGCAGCGAAAGGAGGTATTTCTTGGGCGACGAAACAGGTGATTTGAATTTAGCTCAGAGGCGTCATTTAGGCTTGAGAATCTTTTACATGCAAGTAAATATACTAACATGGGCCAACCGGCTTTACTTCCCCTCCGAACTAAGACGTACGAAGGGATTTTTCTCCCTTAAAAATCCACGGGTTTGAAGCCGCAAAATTGGGTATAACAGTCCGGTACGTTAACCGTTACACCACTTCACGCTCGACCACTTCTTCCTTGCAGCACTGGAAAGTAACGTTTCCAGCTTCACCTCGGGCTAATCGAAAGTTGCTCTTCCAATAAAAAATTCTCGTGTTCGGGTACATGTACGCCACGAGGCGCTGATGTTTTTAAAGTGTGTGAGGGAGATTTTTGAATTATTTATTCTAGTTTGCAAATTAGGGTAATATTTTATGTAACAGCGTTAAAATCTCTCGATCAATTGCTTCCAAAGTCCTGCAGCTGGTTTCTCCTTATTGCAATACAGAAACGTGTAAGCTTCATTCAGCATCATAATATTACAAAGCATAAACCTTATCAATCATATTAATGGTCTTGGAATACGTTTTCTTTGAACCACATTGTTATTATTAACTTTTCAAAAATAAATGTAGAAAATACCTTAAGATCTACCTAATATACGTACGATCTTATCATCTGCCTCATCCTCTCCTTCTGAGTACATTTTCATTCCGAATTACTTCAATTATCGTCTTTCGCTAGCCATGCAGAAACTTGCTCCCTGCCTTGCATATTCTGCCCCACGATAGGCGACTGCATCTGCATCAACGTTGCCGCATGGCCTTGAGGACTTCCTTAGGCACGCCGGTCCTTCGCCTCCCCCCCCCCGCCGCCGGCGGCAACCTTTTTCCCTCGTCCCCCCCCGGCCCGCCCTGCCCGGCGCCAGCCGCCCGCGCTCCGACCACCAATAGAATATCCCAAAGGCGGCGGCATAAAATTTGCGTTCCGCGCAGCCGGCTATCCCCTCCCATGTAAACTAATGGCCCCCGAGCGGCGAAGCGGGGTA
Organism: Gryllus bimaculatus; assembly: GCA_017312745.1. Lineage (NCBI taxonomy): Eukaryota > Metazoa > Arthropoda > Insecta > Orthoptera > Gryllidae > Gryllus > Gryllus bimaculatus. The sequence continues at coordinate 5,965,650 of BOPP01000051.1, read as the reverse complement.
ACGCTGCGAGGTGTCGTCTAGACACAAAGGCCGCCCCCACAGCCTTCAGCATCCCTGACCTCCCCCCCTCGCCCCTCCCTCGCCCCTCCACGCCCCCCTTCGCCCTCCTTGCCCCGCCCTCGCCCCGCCCTCGCCCCATCCTCGCCCGCCCTCGCCCCGCCCGTCCTGCCCTCAGCATCCCTGACGATCACACTGCCCTCCCTTACACCCACGCTCCCGCCGCCGGATTCCACGCGCTGCCTTGGCTAGCCACCGCCACTTTCCCTAGCCGTCCATCCCCAAGCCAGCCGTCGCCCGTTCGAGATTGCTGCGAAACTCCGCCACCGCGCGCGCGGCTCTCGTCCTCTTTCACCCCTCTCTCTCTGCTCTTCTCTCTCTCTCTCTCCCTCTCTCTCTCTCTCTCTCTCTCTCTCTCTCTCTCTCCTCCTGACCCCGCCCCTGCCTGCTCACTTCGACGCTCCAGCCTCGCACTCCCCCGCCACTCTCCGCGAATACTTCACCATATACCATTTCTTCGTCGTATCTTTTGTGCTTTACTACATTTGCCTGCTTCAGTAGAAATTGAGAAAACGTTCGTAATTAAAGAAAGCAATCTACAATATAAAGATGGTATTAAATGGTAAGCATTACAAATAACAACCTCTATTTTCTAATGCATGGTTTTATCCAATGATTTATCATTTTGGATAACTAATGTTCCTGCAAGAGTAGTGAGGTGGATTTATTGTATTTCTACCACTTGGGTTCATAGTGGTATTTATGTGGGTTAAGTCAGATACGTCGGATATTCCTAATTCCAAATTTTATAGATTTTCTGGGAGTAACCTTTTACATTTGATCCTAAAAACTCTAAACACTTGTTTGTGTAGTAAAAACGGTAACAGAGTATGTCGAGAGTAGTACATAAATAATAAACAGTATTTTCAAAACTATATAAAATGGAACTGATGAATCTGACTTATGCCGTAATGTGCCTCAAACCTCTGTTTATTGAAATTGACTTAATTGATTTTCGGATTTTATATTAAAAATTTAATTTATATACATTTTTAATAACATTTATTCAATTTTAGATTGTATATCCTACTTTCGTGAACAGGAAGTGACGATCTAAAATAAGTGCAGTCAGAGTCGGATTTGGCCTTTGGTTAAAAAATATTTCACTAAAATTCAACTAGATCTTCAATTTAAAGAAACATAAAAATTATTAATGTCCCCATACATTCAATTCACTAAGAAAATATTTAAGTTTTGTAAGTTACAAGACTATATTGAAAGAAAAAACCACAACAAACAGTAACGTTGACACCCACATCACTCACGTATATATATCTTACGAACATAAGGTCCCTTCATATAAGGGGGTTCCATCTAAAAGCATTTTTTACTTACAAAACAAGATTTCTCGGCATTGTACTGCAGACGTTTCGGGTACTTACCTGAAACAGAAAAGAAAAGGAAATTAAAATACACTTTTCACCAGACTCATTAAACACACAAAAACACAATCGACACAAAACACGCTCAATTTTACTTACGCGCTACAGCTCAGATACGTAAACAAAATTATACCAAGCTTAAAAAACACTTAATATTAAACAGTGGTATAGAATTTTGCCTTCATTGGGGGATTTTAGTTAAATCTTCTAAAAATTTTGAAATAAATAAGTTTTAAATTTGCACAGCAATTTGATTTAATGCATTTATACACGAGGATATTAATTAATGGAATATTCTATTATAAGACATTAGTTAATATTATTTCAATATAATTTAAGTTTCAAATTTAGTACTTTTGTCAGTTTGCTCATAAATTACTGGGTACACCGACACCGATATTCTGAAATATTTCTTCGAGGACATAGATTATTTCGAGATTAATATTCGAAAATGTGCAAAATATGCATATACATTAATATGACACTTAAGATGATTAATCTTCTAAACATCAAGGAATTCTTAAGCATGCGTAATTATAGTACGCGTTATCTTAAAGTAAGTAAAATCTTATAATACTGTTCCATTAATTACAGCTGCAGATCATGTTTTAATCATATTCCCAAATATAAATGCAAGGGAAATATTGACTACATTTTAAATAGTCAGTGACAGCAGGAATACAAAGATCACGCAGATACATTCGTTGGAAACAATGAAACAAGGATGCTGTGTTGATTATTTGCACGAATTTAATGAGTTACTACATAACACTCGTACAAAATATTGAGTAGAAAGAGAAAACATATGTCAATGTGATATTTCATGATTGTACGGGATGATTATATCCTATTTTTTCCTATTATTATATCCCACATTAAAGCTACTATAATAATATTCGAATTAAGCATAAAAGCTGAAACTATTCTCCATAGCTTCATTTGAGAAAAGATAACCCCTCCCTGTACTTCGCAATGATTTTTCCACTCGTGTGAAACAGGATCGCAACTCAATTCATCGACATCGCCACAATTCCAATTTCAAAAATCGCCTTTCATCAAAGGCAAACCTCAGCTTTCACCCCTCGCGGGTTAAAACTCGGCCACCGGGCACATATACATTAATAATTATAATACGGCGAACGCTTTGTGAAATTATCACGCTATATTGTAGGCCCGTACACAATTAATGAAATTGCATGAAATACTGGGGCCCGCGGATTCGGCGGGGCCCTGTTATTAAGCCGCTCGGATAGCGCGGCTGTCAATGGGCGCGGCGCCCCCGCGGGCCGCTCGTAAAGTCTGCGCCCGCGGCCTCTCGGGGCGGGCGGGCTATGGCGCGGAAGGGCGGGGCGGGGACGCTGGCAATGGAGATGACTGCGGAGATGGCCGTGGTCTCGAAGTAAGCGAGACGCGTGGTATGTATCTCTTTCCCGTCGCTTTTACGGTCAATCACAAGTAAATTCCACATCTGTACTGAATTAATTTGTTCAACTTTTGCTATGAAATCGCCCAAAATCCTAATTGTTTTATAGTTTCATTTCTATCTTTAGCGTTAACACTTTTTATGCGTATTTTGTGGGGATCGTCGTGATAATTTATGATAAAACACAAATACAAGGGGTCAAATAAAGACTATTGAAATAATGTACGAACAAAGAACGAAGAAAGAAAGTAAAAAATATGATTAAACATTCCGTAATAATTGAACGTATGTGGTCAATAAAAGATGGTACATAACAATACGGCGATGGGGAGGAAGAAAGTTGTATGGAAGAAGTCATATAGTCATATGGAAGAAGAAATGGGTAGTATTAACAAAACTGAGCTTACTGTAAGTTAGTAATGCCAATGTGCAAGTAAGTTAACTTTATGACTAGAATGTAAAACTCTTTAAAAAATTCCTCCTGCTCCTCTAGCTGCTTAAGCCGCAAGGCAGCAGTTCAATGTAAAAATTTAAACTAAATAAATTCCCCTTCTCCACAAGGACAAAAGAGGGGGACAAAAGAAAGAAGTGGGCCAAACGCGAAGTGGCTCGGTGAAGTCAGTGAGACATGGCCGAAGAACAGAAGTAAAAATGTTAAGGACGAACGGGGAAAGTGGTAAAAAGGCTTTGGAAGGATACAAGCGGCGAGGAATGTAGTGTAATGCACCGCAAAACGAACCTTGTGGCCGGAAGTCTCGCGCCTGGCAAGTGTGCGTGTAAGGATTAGGCAAGGCCAGGCGCCAAGGGGGCGAGTAGACAGTTTGAATAGACAGGCAGCTGAGGCACAGACGCCCGGAGATAATTTGGGAAATTCCAAGAAACCACGGAGAGGGGTGCCCAAAACTGCGTCGCAACGCGGCGATCACGTGGTGGGAGTCGCCTCGCGAACATAAGATGACGGCGCATGTCACGTGGGTGGAAGGTGTATACGCCAGAGTGCGAGGGGCAGGGGGGGGGGGGGTTGAACTGTGTGAAAACCTCGTGCGAACGCACAAAGCCGGCGCCCAGGGCGGTGCCGAGGCGAGTTATGCACGTAGGGCGACTCACTGGTTGGGAAGCCGTTGTGGGGCAGTTGCTCTACGTGTGACTGCGGTCACAGTGTTACGCCGTATGCGTGCTCGCGTTGAGGACTGGCGAGAACCACAAATCAGGCCTATCTTCAGTCGAATAAGAATCGCTCCTACGATCAGAGGGAGGGTCTATCAGAGTCGTAGATAACTGTTTAAACTATTTATTTGGAAATGTGAAAAGGGAAGGGGTGGAAAGAGGCAGAATGGACCGTTGAGATGGAACGGAAGGATTAGGACAGAAGATGCTGGTGATGCAAGAGTAAGAGAGAAGAAGGAAAAAACGAAGAGACGAAAACAAGACAGAGAAAATAAGAGCGAAAAGGAGAGAGAAGAGAGAGAAGGTGAAAGAGGAGACAGAGAAGGAGAGAGAAGAGAGAGATGGAAACAAGAGAGAGGGAAAAGAAAGAGGGAAAAAGCCATATAAAGAAAGTGAAAAAAAGAAAAGGAAAAAAAGAAAGAGGGGAAAGAAAGAAGGGGAAAGAGAGAGAAAGAGGAAAAGAGAGGGAGGGAAGAAAATATAATGAAAGAGAGGAAAGTCAGGAAGAAAAAGAGGGGGAATGAGATGGAAAGGGAGGGGCGAAGTGTTGCAAAACGACAACCTTCGAGTACTGGATCGAGGAGGCGGGATAAAAAGCGGCGGGTGGGTGAGTGAGCGGGGAGGGCGGGGCGGGGCGGAGCCACGGGGAATGGCAAGGGGGGGGGCGAGGGCGTGTGGCCAGCTGGGCGCTCGTGCAGCCGCCGGAGAGGGCGAGCGCCGCAGCCACGGCGGTGGCGGTGGCTGCGCCCGTTAGAATACGAATTAGAGCGGCGCCGCCTGCGCCAGCCGGCGAAGTAATGCCCCGCTGCGGCCGCCGACTCCCACCCTCACCCTCTCTTTCCAGCGCTGCCCGGCGCCGCGGCTCTCAGCACTGGGTAGAGCCATCTTCATATTCCCATGAAAGAGAGTGTCAGAGTCAAACCAGGGACTTAAAACACAAGACGAGTTTAAACGAGATTTGACGGACAAACTGAGAGGTAATGAAGTGAAATATTAAAATAATGGGCATATACTTCAAATTAGAGTGTACAACATTAAATTAATGTTACCTACGTGCTGCAATAATTTAATGCAACATTCAAACAAATGTTCCATTATTTGTCATTAATTTTAACGTCAATACCCTTGGACACATCTAAACCATTGGTTTCAAAAGAAATAAAAAGATCGTATGAACAATAATACATTTTGGTCCTCGAAATATAAGGAAAATCCTACATTATACATACCAAGATGTGGACCTTCTAAGAATTTTTGGAAAAAAAATCCGTGTCAAAATCCTAGAACTCATCAAAGGAAGCCTTTTTCTTTAAATTATATGACGATAAAAAATTTGAAACGTTGACCCTTGAAAGAGAATAGAAAATCACAGAAACTCACGAGTAAGGCAAAGGCCAGCAAAAACACATGCATTAATAATTACAATGAGGATTAAAGTTCCAAGTACAGGGAAAGAAAGAACAACGATCGAGATTTTTGCTACTGTCCTCTAAGAAACTATGTGTAAATATGAATAAACAAAAATAAAATGCATCATGCTAATAGTAAATGATTCAAAAAGATGTTGCAAGTATTAAAAATCATTAAAACTGGGTTGTCTGATTCGTAAAAGTAGTTTCAAAAACCAGTAGAAACCCGTTACATAAAACAGCAATTCCGCATATGGGCAGTCCTAGCGTTTGATAGTTATGTTTATTTATGAGCTTCTTTATGTGTCCTTCTTTATGTGTAGTGTTTGGTAGTTACATAAGCTTATTTAACGTAAATTAACGTTATTGTAAATCAAGGTGAATGTAAAACACTGATCTAAAAAATAGTTCAATTAATTCACGTTTTTCGTATTCCATTGAGACAAAAATATTTGGAACAGATTTTACAGACATGTCACGTAAAAAAGTATTCGTTAATTTGATCTTTAATATTATTCTGTCGAATTACTCTTTTCTAGTCCACGAAAGAAAATTTCTACAATGGAACTGAGACGCTGCATATTTCCAAAGACAAAATATATTACTAATGAATTTTTAAACACACATTTAATATATAGGTATATATTTTTACTTTCTCGCCTTACTGTGTGTGAGTACTTATCGCGACAGCATTGCGATCGGGGCAGGGCCTACTATCTCCGTCCCTGCCTCGCGGCCATTAAGTTAAAGGGTACGTGCGGTTAACACGAATACATCGCTACACCATACTCTGGTCTTGTCAACCTGAGAAGTGAGTTTTCTCATCGTCCCACAGCAACATATACTGGGTCCTGTCATGGATAGCGAGCATGGTAACCAATGTTTCTCGCTCTACTATGTAATGAAAATAAAATATTGTAATATAGCGTCGGAAAGCATCAATTTTTCATCAGAAAAACTCGTTAAGTGAATAAATCTTGTTCTTGAATTTTGAAAAACAAACTTTCCTAACACGCTGGATACTCAGAATCCCCATTTTGTGGGTTATTGATACCGAAATATCAAGTGAAGACAAAACGTCTGTCCGTCAGTCTTTAGTCAACGCACAAACCGCCAAAACGATTTTCTACGCAATTAATATTTCTCGATCTAAAGGAACTCGAAACCCTGGGTCTTTGAAACATATATTTTGATTTTTGGAGGTACTTTACATGACACCTTAATACAGTTTTTGAAATTTTATCATAATTGGTTGCAACTTTGTTATCAAACTTTCTTATCGAATACAGTCAGGAAGGCCAGAAACGTCTCATGTTCATTGAAGTTCCATGTTTTTCGGAAATTACAATAGTTTACACTTTTCGTCATCTTTCCACAACTGTAATATTAAAGATAAAATTTTCTAGAATGAAATCTGTTGCTCAAAGACATATCTGGGAATATTGTCAGATACAACTTTTTAAACATTTGCAGAAGTTTTGCGTAATTTTGCGTGAAATATAAGCAATTTTTAAACAAATATATTTACAAAAGCTGCTCCATATTTTTATTTAATATTCTCCTAGTATCAAAGGTCGGTTGGAAAATTAGTGTTGGTCCAATTTTAAGCAAACCATGTGTTTTTTGAAAACTACCAAACAATAATATTGCAACAGTAGAATATTGAGAAGACAGATTTTCTGCTAAATGAAATATCTTTCTAAAAATATGCAAATCTGCTCTAAGTAGACCAGCATTTAAGATCAAGTACAATTTTTTGAAATAATATTAGTTTTTTGCTCAATTTTGCTTGAAATTTATGCAAATTATGAACTCAAATGATAAAAAAACGGCTCTATTTTTTTAAAATTTGTATCTTTACTACAGTAAGGGAAGTTTAAAAATGACGCAGGTCTCATTTTCACTGAATTCTCTGAAATTTCGTAAAATGCGTAAGTTAGAAATAATACGAGAAACCACTAGCTATTTAAGAATCGAGAAATCAGAGTTTATCTGTGCGAGTGGTGGTTAAGTATAACCTTTTTTGCGGGTTAATTTGAAGGACCTGCGTTCGAAACTCAACGCGGAGAAAATTTTTTCGCTAGTTGAAACACTTTTTTGCAGGTTAATTTAAGAGTATAATATTGCTAGGTCGTTACAATTAATGCAAGAAAGTATGTGCCGTTCTAGCACCGCTCTGGGTTTGCAATTACCTAAAAAATAACGAAGTGACTTCATAGCGAAATACACGAACTTGTTAAGAAACCTAATAGAACACTGGTTGACACAGCCAGTCACGGGTTGAACGTGAAGAATGATAGAGAGACTGTTGAATGGTCTGGCGAGGGAGAAGAGCAGTTGGAGAATGGAGGGCCTGCGATATGAATGCTTTAAACAAAGCGCAGAGCGGCCCGCGATTCGCGGCTGCAAGGGTCATTCGTTCCAGCGGACGCCAGGGGCTGTGAAATATGTACGAGGAGCGGCAAGGCGCCCCTGGGTGAAAAGGGAAGAGAAGGCGGGAGAGAAAGGGTAGGAGAATGACTAAAGGGAACGAGCGCAAACTGACGAGGAAAGGAATACAGAAGGAACTAGTGGTGCTGCATCATCACATATTTTCTCGCACTATTTGTAAGGGCTACGTAATATTATACTATTACTTAATTCTGAAGAGGTGTTTTCAACAAGGGGAAATGCTTTGTCCGCATCGGGATTCGAATTCAGGCCCATAGACTTAACTCGCCATGCGCTTTACAGCTACACCAGTCGCTCTGAAAATAGTTACACGAGTGAAGTGGGTAACAAGGCAATGACGAATAATTGGGCGGTACGTGAAAGAAAACACATAGAGAGAGGGTGGGTGAGAGAGACGGAGAGAGAGAGAGAGAGAGAGGAAGAATGAGCGAGCGTGAGAAATTGTGTGTGTAAGAGAGAGAGAGAGAGAGGGGGGGGAACAATGCTGAGAATTGGAAAATTCCGAAAAATAGAAAATATAAATGAAGGAAACGAAACAATAAAATGGGAACAAACAGAAAAAATAAGAGGATGCAAACCAAAGAGGTGAAACAAGCAAGCTCTAAAGAGTGAAAAAAAAACAGTGAAATACTATAAACAAGCCCGACAAAAGCACACAGACACAAGCCCAGAGAAATTAACGTTTGATTCTGGTCCGAACGTAGAAGCAAGAAGGTCGGGAAACGCGTTCACAAGAAGACCGTCCAGCGTTCCTTCGGCGTTCCGTCTCCCACACTTCCACCGGCAGACAGCGCTGCGGGCGCGCGGTCCGAGCGGGGCTCCGCCACACGCACGGGAGGGGAAGCAGCGGGGAAATTGAATAACGCGACGAAGCCGTTGTTTGAGCGCGCCGCCGCCAGAGCGCGCGCAGCACGCCGCCGCCATTCCGTTATTGTTTCTGCGCACAAATTGAATCATGGGCCGCGAAGCCTCTGCTATGAATACGAGATATTTTCTTCCCGTTCCAGGTATCGCTGCGCCAGCGGCACGGAAACGCCCACCTCCGCGCAGAAAGCTACCAGCGGCGCGCGGAGCGGAGCGGACCGTGAAAATGGCGATAAAAAGGAAAAGCGCGGTCTGCTGGATTGTAAGAATTACGGCTGGATTTTTTTAAAATTTCCCCTGTTCTTTGCGTGCCAATTAAATATGGAACTTTATTAGGCGTTGCTTTATCTTTTAAGAGAGAAAGTCATTGAAAAAAATATTCATGGAAAGGTTTATATATTTATTCAAATCGTTCTCACACCTCTGGAAATTGTTTTTGAAGGTAACGGCGTTCTTATTTACCGGCGCGAGTTTTCAAAGAGAGCCTTCGCCTTAAATGTCAGAGCGCGGGCCGTAAAAAAGTTGAAAACAGTCCAAACGCGCCGCGCGCAGGCGCAGCCATGTTTTGCGAAAGAAAGAATATGCAAAGTCGTAAAGAAATCTCTACTTGAACATTCTAGAGAAACGCAGCCATAATTCCAGGCGGTAGTGCTCACCCCCCTCCCTGCCCCCTTCTCACTACGACTAGACCACGACGTGATGAAGACAACAAACCTCCCGCCAGCTCCCGACTCTTCGTCATGGAGGTCACGTGTACAAGGTGCCTGCATACATTAACTGGGTCGTAAGTTTTTACGCGCCTAGCTCGAGCCTGGGAGTCCTTCCCCTCCTGACCTTCCATTCGCCCCGCACCCCCTCACCTCTCTAACTACAGTGCACGCTCCCTCCCCCCGTCACCCACCCGGAGGTTCCTGCTCCTATTCCTGCTCCTCTTCCTCTTCGTGATTTTTTGACGCACGGCGTGAGGCAATGGAGTCGACTCTATTTTTTAAAGGGTCACATCCGAAATATTTCAGTTCGTGCGGGTCATGGAGGTAGGGCCACTGGAGGATTCCTGTGTAGATAGATTTACACAGGTTAGAATGAGAGTTCTTTCCGTTTCATTGAAGCATAAAAAAAGGTAATTTCAGATATGTTACTTGCATACCAGTTTGCTCCTTAAGAAATCCTTTTCGAAAACGCGCGAACTTTTTGTTTTCAAGTGCAAAGAGCTGCAAACTTTTTTGTCTCATCAACCCAAGCTGGTCGGACAAACGCCTCGGTACTGCTTGTCAAGTTGCGTCATAATAACATTTTATAGGAGAGATAATATACATTATTCTAATTAGCATCTTACTCATTGCGCGAGTAGGAGTTTATTCTCTCTGCCGCTTCGCGATCACTATTGCGTGAGTCGGTACCTTGCTTTCAGTATCTCTGACTGAAAATGTGTGGCAAAATATTACTTTGACTTTATGTTTATGATCAGACAGAAGTATTTAACTCAATAAACTTGGATTCTTATTAACTGTAACTAGTTCTCCAAATATAAAAGAAATAAATGAAATTCAGCAATTCAATTCTGCGTCTCATATCAAAATGACCTATAAGTTTATTTCTACTTCCATATACGCTCAAGAACCTGTGTATGAGTATAACTTTTATCTTTATTTATAGAACTCGTGAATGAGAAGACCGAAGAAAATGAATTCTACTTTCACAAAGTATACTGCCTACTCAACCACAAGATGAAACATTGGGAGGACCACAAGAGTAAACAAGAGGAAACAGCAAAATTAAGTGAGTTTGAGAGTTAAAATTAAGAGTGAAGTTTGTGTATATTTAAAAAAAAGTATGTTTTAACATCTAGAACAATTCAAATTATTTATACAATTAAAAATGTTTTAAATGTATATTAAAAGTATATTAAATATAATTCAGTACGTGACACATAAGTATGTATATTGCGCAATAAATCCATACATTTAATGAAGGTTGTTTTTACTTTTACGTATTTGAATGTTGTATGAAAATAATACATATAAAGAATGATAGTATTTTCACATAAATAGACACAAAATGTTTTGAAACCTTCATGTTTTTATAGGTATACACACACATATTGGTTTACTCTTTCTGTCTAATCACTGAAATATATTACATCGAATAATTCATAATACGCATATCAATACTTTTCAAATCAGTGTATATGCATATTTATGATATGTATCTTACGTAAACTAATGAGTTCTAAAAATATATCCTATATTCTTAATATATTATACTCTTTGTTATTCTTAATTTCACTCTATTTCCCTTCCGTATGGTTAGGGTTGGTTACTAAAATTACGCTCTTCAATTAAATCTACTTCTTTGTACAGCTGTCTGTATTTGTATATGTACATTTGCTGAAGAAACAAATACACAACAGACATATTTTGAGAGCAAAAATGTAGGAAAGAAACATCGAACTAAATATGAGTGTCTATTCATCATGTATACATTTAGATTTACCGTACATATGAATTTCGAACGTTTTCGAAATATTTCTTTTAAATCATAAGATCGCATCTTCATCTAACGAATATTCTCCTAGATTTTCCGAAAACTCGTGTACACACACACACACACACACACACACACACACCACAATTCGTACACAAAAGATTGCATGCCTTCTTACACATTTCAAATTTTACAATCAAAGTGTAATTTCAATTTCCCTCTAACGGATACCGCATAAAATGCATCATATAATGCATAAAATCCGTTCACAAAATGTCTATATTGTAAATGTGACTGGAAACTTTTCATCCGAATAGTTCTGTCAATTCCCCGCCTAATGGAAATGGCTTTCTGCGCCGGCCCCGCCACCCGGCGTCAGGCGGCGCGACGCGGCGCGAGGTGCATCTGCGAGAAAAGCCCCCGCGCGCGGCGCCGCGACGCTCGATGGCCTGCGCACTTACAAACCCATTGAGCGAACCCCGGCGGATATTTCGAGTCCACCTCGCCCCCTTCCCTTCCCTCAAGGCAGGGAACTTCCCTCAAGGCGCAACGGCTGCCCGTCGCGCGACCGCCCGCCACCCGCCCCGTTGTGCCCGCTCACTGCCCCGCCCGCCCGCCCACCTCGCCTCGCTTCCCGCCGCTCGCCCGCCCACCGCTCGCCCGCCGCCGCTCACCCTCCGCCCGCTCGTTTTTCTCCGCTCGTCGCCTACCGCTTGCTCGCCCTCCGCCGCTCGCCATCCCACCTTTGCTCTCCACCGCTCGCCTCCCGCCCTCTCCCGCCCGCATGCTCGCCAGCACCTGCTCGCCCGCTTGCCCGCCCGCCGCTCACTCGAACCACACGCTCGCCGCGCCGCTCACTCCCCCCACCCGCTCGCCATCCTGCTCCGCCCGCCTCCCGCCGCTCGTTTTCCCTCCGCTCGCCTCCCGCCATCCCTCCGCTGCTTCCCTCCCGCTCACAGTCCGCCCCCTCTCCGCCGCATGCTCGCCAACCCGCCTGCTCGCCCGCCCGCCTGCTGGCCTCCCGCTCGCCCGCCTTCTCGCCTGCCGCTCGCCCGCCTGCCCACTCGCCCGCCCGCTCGCCAGCCTGCTCGCCGCCCGCCTGCTCGCCGCCAGCCCGCATACCATTGCGCCCGCTCGCCGCGCCCGCCAGCCTCGCCACCCGGCCCCGCCAGCCCCGCCACGCCTCCCGCCACTCCTGCCCGCTCGCAAAGTTGCCGGTCTCGCGAAAGGCTGCAACAAGAAGCGCGTTCCGCGCTATCCGACATTCAAAATCCTGTTTACCCAACTTCATCTAACTCCGAGGGGGTCAAAGGATCAAATACTAGCTACGTGGCTGGAGGAGATCAAACTTCGGGTCAACAAGAACTTGCCGGGTGGGCGGGGAGGGGCGGGGCGCGGGGCGAGCTGCCTCTCAACCGGAACCGTGATAACCTGGTCGTAATGTACACCCGGGCGGGCAGGATTCGCGCCGTTAAGTTTCGACAAAGACGAGCGTGCAGGCGCCAGGTGCTGCCAGGGGATGTACACACAGAAACTCGATGCCTGGGAGATGGCGCGGCGCAGCGCAGCGGGGCTTGCACTATCTGATCGTCGCGCGAGTTTCAATATTAACTTGTCGCTCAAGTTTAATTGGAAATGGTTTACAACCAAATTGGAGTTTTGTTATATATTTTTTAAATAGTTCAGAAATGTACAGATTCCATCCGATAACTACCGTCAACATTGGTTTTAATATATCGATGTCTGAAATTCAAAGTACTGCGATTCTCCCATTCTGTCATTCATCCTTTCATTCTTACTAATGCACGACAAGAAATTAACACAATACAATATTGAGAAGCAGTTTTAAATAAGTAATAAATATATATTTATTACTATAACTTCTAAAATTAATATTCATACTTAAAACTGCTTCTCAATATTCTATTGTGTTAATTTCTTGTCGCGCATAATTTTACGTTATAACAAAAACGTTGATTTCTTAGAAAACTTCCTTTATATTCTCTTAACACAAGATTCTATAAATAATAAATAGTTTGAGCAGTCAAGCAAAACTATATAATATTATTAAGATTTTTTCTAATATTTTTATTAATTACACATACGTAGCATACGAATATATTTTTCAGTATCTCTGGAGCTCAAAGTAAGTTTAGCCTCAGAACGTAAACTACAAATTTGCTGTAGTGGCGTGCTGTATTCAAAATACGCCACATCCGTATACACAAATACAGCCTAATAACGAATAAAGTTACAAATTACGCCGTTTTGCACAAGTGCAGTATTTATTATCCATTGGAGATTCTGACCCGGTGTCTCCAACGTGACACGGTCTCGCCCTGACAGGACGTCAATGGACGCAAATTAAAAATGAGGAATCCGAGCCCGCTCGCAGCGACACGCGTTGACAGGCGGGGCGGGGAAGGCAGGGAGGGGATGGAAGAGGTGGGGATGGCGGTAGTGGGTGGGCGTGGCTGGGTGAGTGTTGCCGTCCAGGGGCGGGGGGTGGCGCTAGTTGGGAATGGTGGCGATGGGAGTTGGCGCTCAGCAGTGGCGGGGAAAGGTAGTAACGAGCAATGTCGGGAAGACTTGAAGGGTAAATATTGCAGTATCAGCTGGAGAAATGTAGTGATGATAATCGTGCTAAAAACACAGCAAATAGCGGGAAAATAGGTCGAAAAAGTTGAAAGTATGTTGAGAGGAGCTGAGACGGCTGGAAGCGCTGATGGCGGGGCGAGTAGTGGTGGCGTGGAGCGCAGGTGGCGGGGAAGCGCAGGTGGCGGAGCGCAGTGGCGCGCGGGAGGTGGGTGCGGGGAGCGCAAGTGGCGGGAGCGTAGGTGCAGGTAGCGTAGTGGGGTGAGTGCAGGTGGGGAGGGCAAGTGGCGGGACGCAAGTGCGGGAGCGTAGGTGGCGGGGAGCGTAGGTGGCGGAGAGCGTAGGTGGCGGGGAGCGTAGGTGGCGGGGAGCGTAGGTGGCGGGGAGCGTAGGTGGCGGGGAGCGTATGTGGGGGGTAGCGTAGGTGGCGGTAGCGGTAGGTGGCGGGAAGCGTTGGTGGCGGGAGCGTAGGTGGTGGCGAGCGCTGAAGGCGGGGAGCGTTGGTGTCGGGGAGCGCCGGTAGTAGGGAGCGTAGGTGAAGTAGAACGTTGGTAGCGGGAAGAGTTTGTGGTAGAGATCGCTGTGCGGGTGAGAGTGGGAGAAGACCCAGGAACCGGCGCAGTCGCCAGGGGGGGTGGCGGCGACGGCGGCGCTGGCGACTCATTAATGTAAAGCACAGGTGACGAGAGGGATGTGGCAGTGTCAGCACTACCACCAGTGCACGGGTGGTGTGCATGTCGCGGCTCGCATTATCACGCGCTGCTCTGCATTCATCACCTCCCTCCGGGTACCAGTTCTCCGCCAATTTCCTCCTGACCCACTTATCTCTCGCGGGCTCGCGTGGCTGCCTTGAGGTACACCTCCATCGTCGTACCGCGCGGTCACAAAGGTTCATCCCAAACACCACAATTTCACAAGATCTGTTCAATTGGAACGGAAGTGCACTCGGTGTCATTAAGGGTACTTAGGAATATACGCTTAGTATTATGTATCTCGCTGTAAAGTCATGTGTGCCATAAGAAGTACTACTATATTTCGGAAAATGTCTAAACTTTTGAAGTCTTCGTATCAATGCAATAAGACGCACCGCTTGTCGGAGAACACTAATCGGGTTCTAGAAATTAAACGGAACGCAATTTTGATCCAACCCGGTTCTTGGGCAATAACCCAAACTTATTATCCTCTCCCCAAATCACGTCTGGTATCTAACTTCACGTACCATGCATTCGTAGCACATCACACGTCTTCGTATTCTGCATCAGAATGCGCTGTCTCTGATTTTAACTTTCAAGTTCGTGCAATTTGCGTATTTTCAAACTAACGACAAGCGGCTGGAAGACACAGCCTCAATATTTCGACCTTTTTCTTCATATCTAAGACACTTTCTCTAAAATAATTACATAACCATAATATCACAGACGAAGCTGAATAATAAAGTAAAACAAATCAATATTGAAAGGGACATTGGAAAAATCTATAACAATATGTGGATTAGGTGTTAGACAACGTGTCACCTATTCAGTAGACAGGTGGAAGTTTCGTGTAAGTGCCAAGCATCAGCGCAGGATGAGTAGCCATTCAATAGCAATACGGGATGTGACGTCACAAATTTCTTGAATGTAACTAATATTATATTTCCTTAAACATATTCATTGCCAAGAGGTAATAATATTCGACCGCTTTGTATTGCCTAGAAGTTTGACACATTTATTGTGATTCGCGCTAATTTGAGCTAGTAAATTGTGGTTGGCTTAGCAGAAATATTTGAAGTTGATGACAACTTTACACTTTTGTTTCAAAAATCAGAAAGGCATTCACTTGGATCACTCGGTTTCTGTTGCAGTCGCCCTGGGCAGCGCGGTCTCTGCGCCCTCGGCGGTGGTTCTGCCGGTGGCTGCGGTGGCGGATGACCTGATAATGGCTGCCGCACAGCTCCAGCCACTGATCCCAATCGCAAATTAATGACACATGTGTGAATTATGTTTTCCGCATTATGGCCGCCCCGTCGCCGCACCCTGGCCGTCACTCACCGTCAGCCGAATTTGGCCCACACGGCGCGAACGAACCTGTCGGTGGATCTTCACCATCAGTCAATCGAGAGAAGAGAGAGAAAATAGGATTTTAAAAAATTGTTAAAATTAGTGGACGCGTCCTTGAGTTTGCAGTCTTTTATTCAAATGGTGTGCTACTGGTTGTGCGGAGTTAAATATTGTGGTGGTTCATACAGATGCAATAAACCGAGTTCAACTTGCGAACTGCTTCAAATATTTGAAGTACTAACTTTATTTCATTCATATTTCACGTGTAAATCATTAAATAAAAAAGAGAATAGACAGAGTGTAAATTCATAAAATTCACTTGCATAATTAGCATTTATTGGTCAGCATATGAACTTATATTTGTGGCAGGAGATGCTATATTTTTGGAGTAGTATTGCCTGAACTCAATAACACACACACTCTCTCTCTCTCTCTCTCTCTCTCTCTCTCTCTATCTATCTATCTATCTATCTATCTCTCTCTCCCTCTCTCTCAGACACACACACACATTTACGCACGCATGCGTATAATATAAAAGTTAGAATGTTCACAATGTAATATTGACAATTTTACTTGCATTAAAATTGTTATTTTAATAATGTAATAGCTTGTACTTTCTTTTATAAAATTTTACATTTCTCATTGAAAAGAATAAATTTACTAACTATACAAACTTCATGAACGAATTTTTATAACAAGACGTTTGCAGTTGGTTTGAAGAAAATAATAATAAGAATACTGGCAATATTACTTCAATGACGAAAGTAAGTAAAGTACTCTTAACTATCATCTTCATAAAGTAATAAAATACGAAGAAAGAAATTTTCAGATTAATAAATTTTTACAGTTTTACTTTATTTTTTTTACTTTAAATTTATGGCGCTTAAATTCGTTTTTCACAAATAATCTTCATCTATTCATTTTAGAACACATCGTATGGAAACTCCACGAAATGCGGCCATGCAATAGCAAGTAACGTTTCTCTGGTGGGATTCTGTTCTGGATTAAGCCTAACAGCCAGGGAATCGTGCTCGCATTCTAGTAAGATTTGGTCTCGCGTCCTCAAGCCGCGTAACTGTCATGCAATCATACTGCCATTAGCACACAGCGTTTCGAAATGTGTGTAAAACGGAATGGCCTCGTGATTACCATAACGAAGACATTAAGCTGCTTCTACATTACCGCACGCAAACGATTGGCAAATTTGAATACTAGAATATCTGCCCAATTTAAGGGAAATTGTGTCTCGGTTCAAGTACACACACAAAACATATTAATAACTCTTTAATTCGGTGTGCTATGTTCGTTTATAGCACCAATGATGGCACAGACAGAGAGGGAAGCACGGTCAGCATTGTCGGGTGTCGTTACTTCGCTTAAAACGTTGAAACATAAAAAGTAATTTCTATCATACGTATTTATCGCATTTAGAACGATGAGGTAATTACAGAACATTCGTTTTAACAATCATTAACGAAAACGAGTTGCCTGTACTTTCATTTTTTTTAAATCTAGGTTCGATTTTAAAAAGTATCAGTCGATGTCTACATCACGTACTAACTAGCAACGCTTCTAAATGGCTTTCATTTGCAGTGGAGATAATGAATGTGATAATTGAGAGATGGAAAAATTGTAGTGAATTTTATGGTTATTCGAAGTTGAAAGCAAAGTACCTAGCAACGAATTTGAATCAGCCAACAAAGAGTGTTTTTTGAAATCAGATTCATTTACAAAAGTGTGTTTAATGGCAACTTTTTACTGGGTTATAATGGTTTTGGATGTAAAGTAGGTTATAACATAATTTTAAGTTAACAAGGATTACAAACTTTCGTTAATGGGAAGTAAGTATGACGTTACGCCACAAAAGCTGAATCTATTTTAAGAAATATACACAATGATTTCATTGATTTTTTATAGATTTCATAATCGCCACATTAAAACCATTGTTTCTTACAGGAAGAATTCAAGAACAATTAAAAGTGAAATATGTTTATTTTCATTCCAATCTCTTATTTGTTAAAGAAGACTCTTGATCATGCCTGTCAAGATGTCACATCTTCGTTCACCAAGAACTTCAGATCACAATGGAAAGATATTCGATGTAAGAATGTTTTTAATATACAATAAACAATAATTTCACAACGAATCAATGTCATTTAAAAACCTACCAGTGTAATATGTACCTTAGCGAATGAATACGTTCGTTCAGAAATATATGTTCCATATTATATGAATGAAATTCTAATTTTAATTTTATTTTAATTTAGTTATTTTACTATTACAAATGGTTCATTACACTTATGTAGCTTTGCATCCACAGTTGCCCACCATTTTCACAATATCACATTTTTTTCAGAAACATACATCTTTTACAATGCATGTTGCTATACGACTTAAATGAACAGTTCATAGAGTTACTAAAAATATAAAGAATTTAATTCAACACTTTGATAATGGTCACACACTGAAATTCTCATTTTATGTTCAATGGCTATAGGTACAGGCCATGGGTCTTGGCGCTATTTGTTGAGAGATATTGGTATATGTAAGCCTTTGGGAATGATGAATGTGTATGTGTGAATGTGGGTGGGGGGCGAAGTTGGGCGTAGGTGTGATGTGGGTGGAGTACATGCACTCTTAGGATCTGCAGGCTAAAACTGTAGATCAAAGAATGTTACTATTGCGTTATCTCATTTCTGAGTAGTCCTTCTCAAGAATGCGTGTTTATATATTATATACTTTTTGTTGCATGTATGTGTAAATGTATGCTTTCAGTGCAAATATTGAAACTAAACTGAATAAATGTACTAGTGTTGTGCGCCTTACATTGATTTTTTATTTTATTTTAGTATGTGGTTTAATACAGATTGCATTTTATAAATCTTCGGTCGGGTGTTAAACCATAAGTAGATCAAATATATCATAGTAACTTTCTTAAACTACACTCTTAGTAATTCCTATCTGTGCCTGAGCTGAAGATTCCCTCCTAGCAGCTGACAAGTGACTGGTAGTAGGTCATTTGAAAAGGCCCATCTTCAGAAATGGCGACTGGTGAATAGACTCGCATGTTCTAAGCCTACCACCAAGACCCGCCTCGACACACCATTTATCAGCCTCCCAGGGAGGCTTCATTCCAGTACATTGCCTTCCGCTTCAAGAGGATCACGGGCGGAGGAAAGCGAGCGGAGCAGTGGAGTCTGAACGAAAAACTTGAAAAGTGCACCACAGTCCGGAAATATATAAAAAAGTAAAACAGTGTTTTGTGCGGAACAATAAAATACATTCTTATAAACATAAACAGTGGCAAAAATTACATATTTTCCATAAATTACATTCTACTACTCAGATCCACGAGTTCATTACGAACTTTGTAAATTATCATTTTAAAAGTTTATACTGAGCCTAATTTTGATACTGAGAGGATCGTCGAATATTAGACTCTGAAATTTACGTCACGTAATATTTCTGTGTGCGAGATTATTAGATCCTGGAGATGAAATCGCACAGAATTCAAAATAGTGCATGTAGTTTTATATATATATATATATATATATAT
>BOPP01000051.1:5919940-5946108 GCA_017312745.1 Gryllus bimaculatus | reverse complement strand
TATATATATATATATATATATATATATGTTGCACGTTCTCCACCACCCGTTCAAGAGAATGTAAGTGCACAAAACAGCCTAACGTAGAAATAATTAATAGAACGTTCATATGGTGTAATTTTGAAGACTATGGATATAGGACAATAATAGAATTTCCGACGGCCAAACTAAAATGGTTTACTATCCTGAAACACAGTTTTTGAGTTATAAATCTTGGTAACATGCTTTAAAGTGCTTGCGTGATGTGAGTGGAATGTACGTGTGCTGAATTCATCGTAGCGTTATCGAAAAATCTGTATTTTTCGTCTGACTGTTGCACTCCTAGAATGTAATACTCTACATAACTGCTAAATGTGTACGGCATGTGTGTTGATGTCATCAAATAAACAGAGTAATACAGTATACTTTTCGTTACGTGTGATTCATAAGAATAAAATCGTTTTGTCCAATGATTATTTTGAAATTCGTGTGGGTATTACTTTTATGGTAATATAAATGTCTATCATATCTATATTATGCGCATATGTAATTAATTTTTTTGTTTAAGAACAAGAATTATGTGATTTATAGTATTGTTTTAAGAATACTTCAATAATGATAATCAGAACCTTTCACGTCAGATGTATCAGGTGCGTGTAAGAGCATGTATTAATTAGTCACGTTAGTCACGTTTTGTTTTTAACTCCAAGGTTTGGAAAGCTACTGAAATATCTCATTCAGGTGCTGCTTATATGTTCTGAAATAAAGTGTACACTCAATCCGTTCATTAGGAATTGTATTGCTAAGAGATGAGTTGTGTGTTCTTTTTCTTTTGAGCACATCCACACAAAGCTGAATCATAAAACATGCGAAGAACGCCCTCAACGTGTACGCAAAGAGAAATCATGGGTATCGTCAGAAGAAATAACTGCAAAGGGAAAAAAACGCAAGAGTCGGTAGAATGAATGGAGAGAGATATGCCGAACTCGTGTACTCATCAGATGTTCCTAGCATGAAGAGAAAGAGAGACCAGCCCACAACTGCGAGCAGAAGCATTGACGTAACCCTCTATCGGACAGACATTTGGGGACATGTACTCATAGCGCTGCCGAAAACAAGGGGACATGCTCTTTCGCGAGACTACTTCACCCACACGTCGCCGCCTCGCTTATCACTTCCAGTCGCGACCGCCTTCTGCTGCGTAATCAGACGGGCGGCATAAAACAGCTGCAGCTCTTGATTCCGTATTAGCGAAGCCGGGCTCTTTTTATACGTCGCCTGTGTTTACCCAACAGCGAGCTTCTAACGACGTTACGAGACGCTTTTATTGGGTTGTAAAGAGCGGACAGCGGCACCGCGTCGGGCCGGCCTCCGTGTGTGCGTGTGCGTGCGTGTGTGTGTGTGTGTGTGTGTGTGTGAGGGGGCGTGTCCGTGTGTGTCAACCTTTCGGGCCGCATCTCCATCCAAAGCAAACGCGAGCAAAGGGTTCAGATAGAGCACATGTTTATCCTGAGGTGCTCCCCGGGGGCTGTGCTGGGAACGTGCCGACAAAACTCTCCCCGCTGGGCTGCTGCCGCCGCCGCCTCCGTCGGACAGAGGGAAAGCTTTACGAGGACCGCCCAGGGACGCCGGGCCTGCTTTCTTGTACTGCGCGGCCAGAGCGGGGAGGGGGAGGGGGGCGATGTAGGGAGGGTCTTGGGGAGTGAAGGTGGGCGTGGCAGGAGAAAAGCAGAGGGAAGCATTGAAAGAGTTTGGTGGGGGGGGGGGGAGTAGATGAGCAGCGTGGACGGTGCTGCAGAAAGAGTGGAAGGACGTTACAAGCAGCGTAACAACAGCGTACCGGGTTATCCCTTGTGTTCCTTGGAACGGGGTAGTTTTTCTGTGACTAAGTATTGCTATCTACACGTGAATGAACGTATCTTCTGATGGTTAACACAATACACATATTTTGAGAACAAATGTCTCTTTTCCACTGTTTTATCATAGAGTAGCTGTACAACCAAAGTTAATCAAACGTATCATACTTAGTCTGTTAATATTTATTACAATTATTGGGCCAGTGATATTTTGCCTCATAGTGTTTGAGTTTTGTGACAGCCATTCGTACCGATGTGTGTTATGTCGCATGCGGCTACACTGTGAAGAAACCACTTCGTATATAAAAACATGTTTTAGTAAGTTAACGCAAATAAACATGTCAGAGAGAAAACATGTTTACTTTTAATATTACCTTAAAAATATAAAAGTTCGAAAACTCTAAGCTTTAAAAGAAAATTAATTAATAAAATTGTCTTTCTTGACTGTATGAGGAATATGTTGGAAATCCAAAACAAAAAATTAATTTTTGTAGGAAAAAATCCAATATAATCTCTCCTCCTTTCTCCTCTATATAGACTCTTTGATAAACGGGAAATGTATCCAGCAAATGAAAATTCCTTTACTCAATAAAATTGGCTTGAATGAAATTTATTTTATATTTCACCAAAGAAACACGCCAAAAGAGAATGTTCCGAGACAACAGAAGAGATATTCTTAAAAAAGAGACAGTTTTAGGAAGAACGCGAGAGTTCTCGGAATTACATAATTTAAAGTAACTCAGCGAAGGGTGACGTAAACCGAGGTATTTTTGCGGAGCTTAGCAGACGCAGAGCAGCCAAAGCGAATATGTGGCTGGAAAATACGTCTGCGAGCAAGATGCGGTAGTAGTGGTAATGGAATGAGCAACGAATCTTGCACTTTATTAAAGGCATGACGGGTAAGAGTAAAAAATTTGATTCAAGGATAATAGTCTCTGAGTTCAGAAGAACTCATTTTTCGCAGTGAAAAGTATCTGTTGAGAGTTCTGTCCTGAGGATAATGAATGAATGAATGAATGAATGAATTGAGGAGGAATAGGACTTACACTGTGCGACTTCTGTTTACATAGATGTAAAGTCGTAATGGCCGGTAGACTTGTAGACGAGTAAGATTCCACTCGCACGAGAAATATTATATTGTATTTACGTAACACCTGAGCCTCAAACTACTCTTCGTTGTCTCTGTTGTGTTCTTGAGTTATTTCCATCAGCTGTTGACTGGTAATCGGATGTCGAATACTGATTGGATTAGTAATCCGATAAGACCACTGATCAAGACTGGAAAACAAGCTCTTGTGCAGCATAAGGTGTGACTCTCCGATCCGGATCACTCCCATGGGAGCTGAGCTCTTCATTTCTAAGCCAAGGACGGTCGGACAACCAGACAATATGACACGTTTGCGACAGACTCATGCGAACCCCAACTGTAAATAAAGGACAATTGTCATTGCTGCGTACTAGATTTGAGTTGATTTATTTTGTAAAAAAACAGTAATAAACTATGTGTTGTCCGGATAAGAAGTACAATATGCGCACGTTTTCTTGGGTCCAAGAATTCATATTTCACCCCTTTACTTTGGATACTTGAATGGAGAATAAAAGACCTACAAAGCGTGGTTAGAAACGTTTGATAACTAGACATTTTTGATCACTATATATACCCAATTTATATTACATGCATCAATAAACAAACTTCAGATTTGGTTTTGTAACATTAATAAAAGAGCACCCGATATCCCTTGGTTCTAGCTCTATCACAACTACCAAAATGATAATTCAACAAAACGCGCGGAAAGTGGAGCAGAATTTATTTATTTAAAAAATAAAAGAATAAAAAAAAGAAATGTTTCATGTAACTGAAAAATCAAGCAATGAACAAAAAGCGTTTGATGAAATTCAAATTTAGTTGTTGCTTCTGCAGTAGCAGCATAAACCACAAGAAAGAATCCGTATTTCATTTAATTTTTTATTTCCATCAAAGAGATATGCGAATAACTTGTAAAGGAAGGTTGTTGAGTCTTGATTCTACATCAAGAGTCAAAACCAATGGAAACATATGGCGGGGGCGGGGGACGAAGGTTGGGTTGAATGAAAGAAAAGAGGGTAAACAGAAGTAGCTGGTTAAGACAAGGAAACCGTTATGCTTCGACGAAGTGCAGTTTAGCTGCCTGAAGATGTCACAGGGCATAAGAACACTAGTAGTACGTTGCAAATGATTTTGTGAACATAATGTGAGCGAAGTGGTGAATGAAATGCAAGACATTAAAGAGACAAACGTGTACAAATATACGGGACAGGATAAAAGGTGAAACAACGTATGTGCGAAGAGATAAACGAGATGCATTACAAACTGAGATGATATCAGGATATATTGTACAAAAAACGGCAAACACAAGTGTCAAATAGAAAACACTGAAGAATGTAAAACATAATTTCATTTTCTCGAGAAATATACCTCAAACGAGATTTGAACACGGTACTGTACGAGAGCTTGTTGAAAGATTGTAGAAGTAGCCGAGAGTTCGGGGTTTGTTGGCAGCAGTGGGTTTTGTAGGTGGTATGCAGATAGTGGACAGCACGAGTCCAGAACAGGAGGAGTGAGTGGCGAGGCAGAGACGGAGTGGACGGCGGGGTGGGGAGAGGGAAAGAGGTTGACGGCCGGTGAGCGATGGCTGATGGATTTGACCGGCGCGGCGTCCGCGGCAAATAAACAGCGACTCAGCCCCGAAAAAAGCTCGCCCTACCCACGGCGCTGAGCGCGCATGCTACCCGGCACCGCGGTCGCCTGGCGGAGTTCGTCCCCGCCGCCAAAACCGGTCCGCTCACCGCTCCGCTTACCGCTCCGCTTACCGCTCCGCTTACCGCTCCGCTTACCGCTCCGCGCACCGCTCCGCGCACCGCTCCGCGCACCGCTCCATTCACCGATACACGTTCCGCTCCGTTCACCGATCCACGCTCCGCTTCGTTCACCGTTCCGCTCACCTCTCCGCTTACCACTCCGTTCACCGATCCACGCTCCGCTCCCCTCACCGTCCCGCTCACCGCAACGCTCACCACTCCGCGCACCGCTCCCCTTCCCCCTGCCAATCCCCGCTTTCCTACAATCCTCTCCTCTCCAATCCCCTATTCACAGCATCTCCACTACAGTGCAACCCCCGCTCTACTACAATCCCTGCTCCACTTCATTCCGTTGTCGATTATCTCTCTGCTCCACTTCCCACTCCGCACCGCGCTCCCTTCCACGCTATACCTCTCACCTACACCGCCTACCTCACCACTCCGATCACAGACTCCTTCGTCTCTCAGATCTACTTCCCACCGTTCACCTCTCTCCCTGCTCGCGCTCTACATCTCTTCGCGCATCGCTCCCGATCGAACAGAGAATTCACATCCTCCGTTGCCACCTCACCCGCACTCGCTCCTCTGGACTCCCGACACGCTTGCCTTCCGCGTCGTATTTGCTGCCTCCACTCTCGCTCCCCCCCACTGTCACTCTGCGCCTCTAGTCCCACCCTGATCATGTCCTTTGCTGCATCCCTGCTACTCCTACTCTCGTACTAGCTGCACGCCCCAGGCTCCAACTTAACGTTACCACTGCTAGGGCATGCACCCTTCACTTCATTTGGATTTTATTACCTACTCCTCAGGGAACGTTACATTATCATACAAATGTATTAATATATTTTCAGACTTTGAGCATATACATATTTACGTACATCCGGAAATACATGTTTTGAGGATTTCTGGCAGCAATTTTTTTGTTTTCTTTTTCAAAACACACGCGCTTGTGCGCGCGCGCGTGTGTGTCTGTGCAGATGTTTAACTGTCAATCTCTCTCCGGATAAATTCACATGTACTCGTAAATGTTCACTTTTTTATTGCTGTTTACTCCCTCACCTTTGCTTCATCCTCCATTCCACCCTCTTTCTTCGCCCGCTGCCTATGTATGTATGAATGTATGTGTGTGTGTATCTGTCTGTCTGTCCATGCATCTGTTTGACAGTCAATCTCTTCCTCTCTCTCTCTCTGTCTCTCCCTCTGTCTGTCTGTCTGTCTCTCTCTCTCTCTCTCTCTCTCTCTATGCATACATACTACTATAGTACACATTAGCTTTTATATCGCCCTATACCCCCTTACCTTTGCTTCGGCTTCCATTCCTCTCTCCCTCCCTCCCTTTCTCTCTCCCTTCCTCTCTCTCTCTCTCTCTCTCTCTCTCTCTCTCTCTCTCTCTCTCCCATCGCCCGCTGCGAATCCGCATCCCTCCTCCCCCGTCGCATCCGCAAATGCGCTGCAGCTTGGGCGTCGGGCGGACGTTGCTCGCCCACGAGGCAGCCGCGCCACCAAACACGCTGCCTTCCTGTGCTTTATTGAAAGGGGCCCCTGTTTGCTGAAAGGTTTAGGATCAATGCTCTTTTCGCGAAATATTATACAAATAAAGAACCTGGAGATTTTGTTTCGTCCTGCTGCTCGGTTCCATCTGTTTTACAATACCATATATCGTCGGTTCACGCAAAAAAATGATCCGTCTGAAAAATGGTCATTCTGCAGGAGAACGGTTTTGTGAGCAGAGCAGTTTATTTCGCGTCGAGAGTTTTTTCCGGCAGTCTTGGGAACTATATTTAGGGCATTTTTACTAGTAAAAGCAGTATTTCCTAAACACGTTTTCCTGAATTAAAAATTGGGGCTTTTGAGATGTGTCACTTTTCTTATGCATCACTCAATCATTCAACATTGGTTGGTTTGCCGGAAACTAAGTCTACATTTAAATTGTAGTCCATAAAACACCTACAGACCAAATAATGAAATATATTGTAAGCTTGAAGCTAGAATTCATGCATTCTTGTACAGGTTTTCATTGCACGGGAGCAAACAAAGTTTCCTGGAAATATCATCATGCATATAAATAAGCTGAACATTTGGTATGAGACATGAAGCATTTCTATCACCCGTGCATCAGTTAGTTGTAAATGTGAACCCGAATGGTTTACACCAGCAAGAAGCAATATACAATAATATTAACATTATGACACTTCCTATGTGTTAGACACCATATTGGCTCTCTCTGCCACTTTTCGATTATTATATTTAATAAATACGTATTATATGTTATTAAGTTACTTAAGCATGTTATACACGAATATTCAGCATTTTACATTATCATTGAAACATTCTAAACCATTAACGCGATAATACCTCTACAAAAAGGATACAAATTATGCTTGCAATTTGAAGAAGTCGAGCCTGAACCATCCAAATTATCATGTTGAAAATGCTATATTTTTTAGGTACTTCCTTGTAATATCCATACAGTACCTTACTCAAATGATTAAATAAGGTGCACAGTCAATTTCTGGTTTCTGTCGTAACCTTAAAATCACATGAACCAAAATTTTCACTTGTTTCCATCTCAAAAAAGCTTCTTTGCACGTTATGACATCGCACGCTTATCATCATTTAAAAGTACAGATCATTAGTGCAATAATAAGCTCGATAACATTTCCACTCGAGGAACGTCTGTCTATGAGTATCGAAAAACCCGAACTCGCGATCCGATAGCCAGTGATTGATCCACAGCCCCTCCTTTGTCCCGCCGGCTGGCGTCCGTCACGCTCGGCGCTGCTTCCGCTCGTGTGCGCCGTACGCTCGGAGCGTGGCGGCACGCTCCTCGCTCACGCACCACCACGCCGCCCGCCCGCCAGCATGCTAAGCGCACCGCGCTGGACGCCCACTTAAAATTCCACCGGCGGTACGGAGGCGGTGGTGCGGCGGCGGTGGCAGTGGGGGCGGCGGTGCTGGTGGTGGTGGCTGAGTCGGCTGTGGCGGTGGTGATAGTGGAGGCGGCGGTGGCGACGGATGTCGTGGTGGCGTTGTCTGCAGCGGCTGCAGTGCGGCGGCGGCAGTTGTGATGGTGGTGGTGGCGGCGACGGCGAAGGCGTTGGCGACGGTGGCGGTGGTGGAGAATGTGGCATAGGAAGGGGGTGCTGTCGGCCGGCCACCGGCGCACGGTGAGCCGAACGCGGAAACATGGCGGCTGGAAAAACATGCAAAAACCGGCCAACATCCGTTACTCATCATACGCGCTACTCGTGCCGTTACCGTGTCCCTGCCTTTGCTAAAATGCCATCTCTTACTGCTCCCTTCTCACAGCCCGTACAGACTCCGACTCCCTCTAACCTCCGCTAGTAATTCATCACTGAACTGTATTGCGCAAGAAGGTCATTCGATTTAAATCCAGGGGTGGATTTTTGTCACAGGCTAAGCCAAATTTTACCACTGTTTGCCAGCGTTGAGATCGGTATTTTCCGTCGTATTGGTCCGATCAGAATTATGCGAATACTGTTGCAGTACCTACTTTCACAAGAGAGCCATGGTTAGCGCGCAAGGTTTCCTTCGTTTTGCTTGTCATCATATTTTCCTTTTACAGAAACAAATTTAAACTTGAACGCACTATATTCTCCTACATGTAGGTTTGATTAATTAATTAATTAGTGTTTCAGTGCGCGGCAACTGCTAAGATCAATAGACCCGTTAGTGTAGTTCATGTTTGTCAACGCGTGAGGTAGGGATGATCTTTCCTGTGTATGAAGAGATCCGGCGCCGACATTAACGTCGGCTTGCGGGTTTTTCTTCAACCAGGTATCTCCTACCATTGGGAACCACCCCACCGGGACAAGCTCTAATATCCCGACAGTTCTCCCGGCATGTGTGATAGCGTAGCGTATGAAATTATACTGTGGCGTCGTTGGGTGCGAGTAACACTCAGTCACGGAGTTGTTTTATACAGTTTTATTTACAAGTTTTATTACACTATATACACACTCCTCGGAAACTAGCGCTGCACTCCCACCACTGCACATCTCTGAGGCATCCCCGCCCCAGCCTGACGCAAACCGCAGCGGCTTGGCGCCGCTCCTGGCCTTTTGTCCCGTAGCAACCGCCACACCTCGCTGCCGAAGCTCGCGATAACCCCTGGCGGGTGACAAGTGCCTTCCGCACCGCGATTCGGTTCAAACTCGAATGACCACGGCTGGTTACTCTCCAGCCGCCTCGCGAGGGGTCACGTGACAGACCTCCCATGCCGGCGGCGTCCTCTCATCCCGAAACTTGGGCCTGTTTGCAATTTTGGAGTCCAGCTGCACCGCGGCTGGACTCACCCATCATTTCCCTCTGCGCCAGTTGACACCCGCGTTCCGACCCACGCCCACCCGGGCTCTTGAGGAGGGGCCCGCCTCTGGTGGTCTTCCGCTTGCCGCCAAAGGACTGCCCCCGCCCCCTCGCTGGCCTTCCGACATGTGTTGTCCATCTGGCCCCTTGACACGACGTTACAATACGTAAGTAAGGGTGAGGATAGGGCAAGGAAGAGGAAGGAAAAATCGTGCGCGGTCCTTGGCTGGTTTGTTAAGGTACTATACCGGCATTCGCCTGATGTTGTCGGAGAGACTACGGAAAACTCTCTTTTAGAGCAACCGTCCGTTAGAATTCTCCTCCAGACAGCGACTGAATTCGACCTCCCTATCTAGCTAGCGTCGATAATTCTGCCACCGTAGGGATTCAAACCCTAGGACCTCCGGGTCAGTGGCACTACAATAGCATCAATTGATACCCTGAGCCACCTGAGCCAGGCTACCCACATATCGGGATACCAATCGGGAGCCTAGAACACACCCCGGCTAGGGCGGCGTGTCACTCGCATGAGGAGAAATGACAAGATGGATAAAACTCTGCCACATACCTCGAACACTCGTTTTAAGTTTAGAACGATGGGGACAAGCGAGTATTGCATGTGTCACTAAACGTGTATCGCGGGTTGCGTGTATGACTGATGCGTTCTTCAAGGTACAATCTACTGTGGTATACCATTACGTCGACATGGTGAAGTACAAACATTTTATGAACGTGAAAGTATATCCATGCGCATTACTTTAAGAATTTCTAGCTTTTTGCAAACCCTGTTACCACTCTGCGTCACTCTGCTCTTTATGCATTCGGCTCTTGTTTACGGAACCGAAGGAAGCTTGTTTGTATCCACTGCCAATAATTTACATGATTGGAACGAGAACTTGCAATAGGATGGACGTCTGTTGTTTTCGCATTCAAATTATTTTGATTTTATTAATTTCAGATATGCATTTTATTACTTCGTTAATTAAATTTTGGTTGTTGCACAATTTTAGAAACTAGACGTTTTAAAACTTGCTGATCCTTTGCCACAGATATGTGATTCACGCCGAAAGCTGTTACTGTACAAAAGTTCATAGTGTAAAAGTGTTCATTACCACAAGTAGTCAGAATATAAAGCAGAATTTACTTCCATGGGTTAAGTTCGTGCTTCTTGATGAACAGAAAAGGGGGACGAAAGAATGCAGCTGAAAGCAGTGACTTTTCTACATATTCTTGATAATTGAAAAGGGACCATAATAGTACACATTCTTTACTCTTAATTGCTACCACGAAGAGAGGGTACTTCTGGCCAGAACGCGCACAGCACACGCTTTGCGGTCACGTAACAAACGTTGCCTTCATGTGTTTTGTCTAATGCACGAGCTGGTTGTTACGAGGCACAATGCTACACGCCGTAAAACTATAATGAAACGCATACTTTTAATTTGTTTTTAGTTTTTATCGCGGTGACAAAAATACGTTCTTAATGCGTATTTTTTGCATGCATTCTTTCAGTACTTAAGATTTCAGTTTCAGTCGCAATACCATGTATCTGAAGGGATTCCTACTATCGTTATGGAGAATCTTCATTATAGTTTGCATTTCATAAATCATTATTTTTCTTCTGCTAGCAAGAACAGTAGGTTTTTTAAAAACGAATAACAAACATGAAGTACTTGTATCTAAATTAGAAATACAGAAATTATCTATGCCAGTAACGTAGAACAAATTACATATTTAAAAATGCATCCTAACAAGTTTAAAATCACGTTTTGATCAAAACACTCTAATCACCGCACACACGACTGCTGTCTCGGACGTGGATGTTTCATGTCGAGGTTTGGAGGGGTAATGGCAACTAACACTCATTATCTTTGAACTCTACTCCATCCGTTCTCGTTATGTAAACAGTAATCTAGACTCTTCCGAATAAAGAGTCTATCTCTAGCGTAAGATTGCAGCACACCACTTTTAATACTTTTCCCAAAATTTTAATCCATTAAATGTGATGTTTGGGAAGATTTAATACATTTAAGTTAGAAAAAAGTCGGTCACGAATGTACGTTGACCTAAACTAAATGAAACACTGGTTGTGGTTGTGCAAAAAAGTGATATTTAATGTCTGTCATATTTTAAAATATATAGATAGTAAATATGTTCTGATTCAAGCGGGTCTGTGACAAATACGCTACATCACACTGAAAATGTGATCTGGATATAGAATTTCAACATATTCCAATTCTCTCTGAAAGCCGCGCTTGCCGCCCCGCATTTCCTGGGCTTGCCGAAAGCAAGCTGCTCGATGAGCAACTGAGTTGAGCATCTGGTGTATCCTTTTAACGGTCCGTGTCCAATATCACGAAATTTCGCCAAAGACGCGCGCCGGCGCGGCTGCCGTCCATTTAGCCCTACGCCTCCCAGGCAGAACGCGCCTGTTTCCCCGCCGCCAATCTGGCGCCCCGGGCGATCACAGCGTCCGCACTGGCGCTATACAGCCGCCATTTGCCAACTCCCCCCCCCGGTGCGGTCGACGGCGTCCAATGTCGCCTCGGACGAAAAGAGACCGCCATCTGACCCTTGCGGCACCTCAGAAACGCGGCGAGTCGCTATTGTAGTCCCCGATGGGAAATGGCTCATAAGCTGCGACCTCGCCCGCCCCACTTTCCCTTTCCCTTCCCCTTCCGCCACCCCTTCCCCTTCCCCTTCCGCCTCCCCCATCCCCCGGGGACCCGCTTCCTCATTGCGAGGCGAGCGTAGCAGAGATTGCTGCCAGGGAGGAGTGGAAGGACAATGCAGGTCGGGAGTGGCACGTGGGTAGCGGTCAACGAAAGGGGCTCAAAACACCAAACAGTATAGGAATGCATCTACTTTCTAGAGCATATATGAAACCATGGTCGCCCAGCAATCAGATGCTAATGACATGCTGTGGTGGGGATTCAATAATTATGGCTAATGTCGGTAAAGAGTGTTGAAATGGAAGGATAACTGAACCGCAGGACAGAAAGAAGAGCGCGGGAGTGGTAAGAGTGAGTGTAAGACTCGGGTCTAGATAGAACTGTGAGGTACTGTGACGAGATAGCTATCGTAAGAATAGACCAGTATCAATTATCTGAAAGATGAGTCGTGAAAAACAATTTGGTTTTTATTATTTATGAACTCGTTGGAAGTAGAAATCAACTTTAAATTATTGTCATAACCAGATTTTAATTTAATGCAGTGTGATGAATACTTAACATGAAGTAATTGAAGTATCTGCTGAGACCCCAAGACCGGAAATATGGGGAAGGCAATAGGGTATACACATCTCAATCACAAATATAATTGAAATATATGAAAATTTGGTTAAAAATATTAATGAAACAAAAAATAAAAAGATACAAAAAATGGGTACAGCAGTGAATGAACAGCTTTAGATGACACTATTGATAGGACGCCGTAATGTCAGAATCGGCTGACGTCACGACGGCGATTCTGTGGAAATCCGTGGGTTATGAGTACGAATGAATGGCTGTTCAAAGTGGGTCAGAAGTTAAGAGACAGGGGGGAATAGAGAATTGCAGGAAGTCTTAGAAGTTTATAGGAAATAAGTTACCTCTAGAAGTTGTTCGCACAGGGCGTGGGCGAGTGCGATTAGCCTGAACGAAGAGCAGAACTTTCGGACGGCTTCTGTGTAGACGTGTGTGGGGTTTCATATAAAGTGGTGATAAAATACTAGACAAATGGAAGAATCCAAAAACGCCACGACCAAGGGATAACGAATGCACGAAAGCACGATGAATTGTAAATTCTAATAGAAATATTGGAGGGGATTAACTCAGAAATAGAATTAGACTTGTGCAAGCTCAAGTTATTGTTCATCAATTTTAAAGTTTTGAAACTCACTAAGTCCACTTTAAAAGTATTAACATTAAAAAGTATATAAATATGTTTTCAGTAACAATCATGATTTGGATACATTAGGTGTATTTACGCTTTCTTAAGTGAAATAATCCGCTATACCAAAATATCATTTGCATCATGATTCACCTTGATCAATAGTTGTGAAATGTAAAAATGTGTATCGGAAGATGAAACAACCAGCGAATCACCCAGTTTTTCATAGTATTTACTTTTTTTTATTTTTAACAGGCGATACAGTGAAGAGATAATCCCGAGGAATTAAGCTTAATAGTGATTACACAATAATGTTTTGTTTGATGTAATGGATGAAATGGTGACGCTTGGAGAGCGCAGATGTGAAATTATGATGTCAATTCTACCAGACTTGTGAATGAACTGAAAACTGTAGAAAACTAAATTTTAAATTAGAGTAATATATCTCTGCAATTCAGTGAATATTGTAACTTAAATCTATCGCAAATAAACGAACATCTAACCGTCACATCACTTTTAACTTATACGAAGAAATTTAAATTGATTATATACAAAAGTAGAGAATTATTAGGAAAACGACAAAAGCGACTAATCTTACAAATTGGGTTACAGGAAAATGAGTCGGTGCGATGGCAAAAATGCGGCCATGCGTCAGCACAGCTCTATAAATGTTCGGAAGAGAGAAGGCCTAGAACCCCTTTCCTCAGAGTTTCTGTTAGCTCATTTTCTTAGGCTGATTTATGAAAGACTCGTGAAGATATCCCCTGTTTCTCAATTTACCGCGGAATAGTTTCCCTACCCAGACACGGATGTTCTTAACGTCCTTGTGGAGACATATTTTCCACACAATTCATAATGAAAAAGACAAGATTGGACGAGAGGCAATATCGCAATTCTTCTCGCCTTGTGTAACGTAGCATCTGAAGATTTACGTGGCATGTTGGGGGAAAGATGATGAATTTTGAAAAAAGAGAAGACAGTCTACCCGAAAATAAAATAAAGTAATGAACGTCAGTTACTTATGATGATGGATATGTTTCTTGGACGTTATGAAACATGCTAACGTGAAGTGAGGTACGGGCTGTGAAGGACGAATCTTCTCTTTTGCAAATGTGATAAGTTTTTGTAATAGCGTTCAGAAGCACTCATATTAAAAAATAAATGTTGCATTAGACCAATATATGAGGTGCATTAGAACATTAAATATATTAATGTTGTTTTATACTGCACGGTTGCTCCATGATCTTTCAAGTCCACAAAGTTTGGAAAATTTGTTTATTATTCAATGTAATAGAAGACAATAAAACAAAAATATACAAAACTAAATTTTGATTGTGCATGTTTGTCTTTTTTTCTTGCATTGTTCATGTTGGCATCCACTTTGGCATTTGGCATGCATACTTTAGGATTTGTTAGTGCATGGAAATTCTGCCTCTACTCATAACAGTCTTTGCATCAGCAGAAAAATGTGAAACATTTTTGAGCTTGAATCAGATCAATGAGTATCGTTTGTTTAAATGCCGAGTGATTTTTAAAACGAACTAAGTGGGGCAATAGAGAAGAACAGGGAGTGAAGTGGATAGAGGATACAAGTGATTTTTTTCATGTGTCACAATGCAACGCATATTTTCTCTTTTCTCTTGCATGACCACAGATGTTTCCGCAAAAAATTGTGGTCTATATTTTGATGCATTTTCAAAACCTGTGTCTGGGGGAATAGTAAACATGACGAAATTAGAAAAGACAATAATTTATCTTTCTTGCTGGTACTGATCATGTGCTTAACAGCAAATATAAAAATTGTTGACCTTTTTTTGCAAAAATGTATAAAATGTGTAAAATCCAAGGTTAAAGAAATTATAAGGTAATTGTGGTATTACAGAAACAATCATATTTGGTAAAACATTCAGCAAAATGCATAGACAACATTCGTGAACGCTAAATGAGATACTATAATTAGAACAATAAAGATTAAAAAATGAAACAAAGAGTTTCCATACATGCACGTTAACTGTATAACCACTACAAGTCGAAACCTTTTGATTATAAATCCTGTTTTACGTCCAAAAATACTGAAAGTTCATTTCCTGATAAAAAAACTTTTACCGAAGCACGATTCCAATGTCCTCAGAGTAAAAAAAACAACGCACCATTGTGTCTCGAACCGAAAGAAATTGAAACAAAAATCGATGGCGGGACGCCACTTTGTCGCACGAGCTCTGAGCTGGGGTCGGGCGACATCAAAGCCGCGACCCCAGCGCGCGACGCGGTGTGGCGTGGCGTGGCGTGGCGTTTCCCGAACAGATGCAGCACGCATCACGTCGTCGGGCGGGCGAGCGGGCTTTCTATAAAGCTGCAGTAATTAACCAAGCGACTTGCAACCGGGCGGACATGGCAGTTTAATTGCATTGTGCCCTAAGGGGGGGGGGGTGGAACGCGGTGTGCGAACCGTAGCGCCACCTCGCGCAGATTCTGCCAGGTTTTAAATAACCACTGCCGGGTTGGCGGCTGCGGCGCGGCGGTGCCCGCTGTTGTATATGGGAGCCCGGCGGGTGAGAGGGAGCGAGAGGTGAGAATCAATGACAGCTTTGGGGATGAGAGACAGAGAAAGCGAAAGAGAGAGATGGGGGTAGGAAACGAGGGGAAAAAACGGAAGCAGGCCACGTCATTAGAGAGTTTCTCCTTTCTTTCATTACGGGTCCCGCGGCAGCGGAGGGCGCGGGCAGCTCGCCTATCAGAATCAGAGCGGCGCTGCTGTGAAATCTCTCATTCTTCATTAGCGATTGTGCGTTATACGCACGCAGAAGCTGAGACGAGCGGACATGCAAGTGCGTGCGTGCATTACTCTCTAAATGAGCGTGCGTGCCGGTGTCCTTAATAAACAATTTCTTGTTCCTTACAAACATTTCACAATAAATGTGTTTCACTACGTTAGTTAAAACGACGTACTTTGCTTCTTTGTTGTAAGGTGTGGCCAGATTCTATTTTTATACCAAGAAAACGTTTAACCCTGGAACGTCTTCTTATGCGACACCCAATCGAAGTACCTATTTACATAGAGTAGCGTATTTAGATGTTCGGGCTTGGTAGTACTAGATAGCAGCAGGCAGTAGTCAAATATTTTGATTATATGACGTCAGAAAAGAATTGGATGAGTTGCGTCAAGGAGTTTGCTTTAATTTTTTTTTAAGTTATAACGATATTTTGCGATAAAAAATAAAACGATATTTTGCTAGGAAGGCAGTACTACAATATGGCCATCTCTAAAAATCTATTTCTATGTAAAATGTTACGAAATTTCAATAAAGTGACACACTTGAATGAACAATGTAACAAAAGTATTTGCTAAAAAAGTGTTATTCATGAAATTCTAAAACCTTATTCAACATAGGTTGTAAATATACATACATTACCGAAAGAAAGCGTTTTTCAATTGCATTCAGTGCACGTGGACGCAATGCAACGCATTATCAAAGTGCCAACAACCAAATAAACTCGTAATCGGCCTCTAAAATATACTGGGAATGGAGCATTGAAAAGGTCAGAGCGACTAAATAATACGTTGACCTTCCAGGAACACGAACGTGCTATAAACAAAACATAGTAGCTAGCTGAAGCTCTAATCAAATTCAGTGGGGGACCAGAGAAAATGTAATTGGTACTCACAAAACCAGTGTAATGAACACGCACACAAATAATACAAATATTTTACTGTAATCTACACCTATATGATCCGCATTTGCAAATAGTCATGTTTTGAATGGAAAATGCCAGTGTTTTAGTTGGTGTGAAAAGAGTAATTTCATAGCTATTATGGAGAGAAAAAACTACCGAAATGCCATTGGTTTTATGATTCGCTCATAATGTAGTTAGCTAGAATTAATAAATTTCCATAGAATTATTCAATAGCTGCAGGTAACGTATGATATAAATCGCAACACTAGCAGAAAATTATTCGAAATTAATTTAAATATGGAATAGCAAATATGTGGCTTCTGAAATATAGATGAAACTGAATTTCTTTAAAAAAAAAACATTAATTAAATGAGTGATACAGTTTTTAGAATACAATGAAATAGCAGTAATAATAGCAGGGGTAATTTGAGAGGGGTACATGACATACAGTTGATGCCCATATGATAATTAAAAATAACGATTGATACACAAATAGCAAATGCAAATGTGAACAATTTACTTACATGACCAAGAACTTTATTTTATTCCACACTGTATCGAGGTACTATATTGTCACGTATAAAATCCATTCAGGATTGAGGATTTTCTTTAAATTGAATTGAAAATGTTCGCCTTCTGACTTCCATCTACGAAAAATAATTACCTCATCCAAGTGATGCAACCAAAATAGCAAAGATTTTAAAAATTTATTTAGCGATGTAGCTTAATGACCAT
Organism: Gryllus bimaculatus; assembly: GCA_017312745.1. Taxonomy (NCBI): domain Eukaryota; kingdom Metazoa; phylum Arthropoda; class Insecta; order Orthoptera; family Gryllidae; genus Gryllus; species Gryllus bimaculatus. The sequence continues at coordinate 5,928,829 of BOPP01000051.1, read as the reverse complement.
TCAGGAAGGGTAAGTAAGGCTTATAGTTAAAAAATCACAGTATACTTGTATTGCTTATTTTCATCTAACAACGCGAAATTTTAATGCAAGCTTAATGTTGTATAAAGACATTTTTTAAGCAAAGTGTCGGTTCGATTAATCATTTTAATACCCTGCCTACGCACGCCCTCCATCCACCAATGATAGGGCACTGCTCCCCACCATGAGGTCACAACATGAGGTCACCGCTCCCCCACCTCCTGACCTCTGGCACAGGGTTTAGACAGAGTGTAAGCACTCAAAACCTCTTATACGCGTGCGGCGAACAGTTTTCTGAGAAGTTTTTTTTATCGATTAATTTATCTGTCAGGACGCATCAATAGCTAAGGTCGTTAGTCCCTTAAATATAGTGTATGTGTTTATCGCGGGAGGTGGCGGTGAAACTCGACGAACCCGTACGTAGGTCGGCACGAGATCTCGCCAGCCAGCCATGGAACAACACCACCACCTCTCGACATAAAAAAGAATATACGAGTGTTATACTTTCGGGAGTAATGACTTAGCAGAGGATGCGCCCGGAATTACTAATCAAACAATTAGAATTAATATTCCGCCATCCGCTGACTGTCTTTAGGTTTTAATTATAAATTATTAATATTAATTATAATAGTAATGATTATAAATCATTCCTATTTGTACCTGGTACATAATTATTATAACTTATATCAATTTCTTTTACTTAAAATCTACAAATTAGAAAAAAATGTGTACTTTGGTTAACTGTTTTTTACACCTAAATTCTAAAGTTAGAATAACCATTTTATTTAGCTTACAATATTTCCTATTTCATGTTTTAAAAGTCCTGAAGAAGAGGTAAAAAGTGCTCCTTGAAACGTCGAGAGATAGTAATTATTCAGAAATTTATAAAAAGCACAAAAAATTCCAAATCTAAATTATGTTTTTTTTATATTTCGGTTTTCAAATGTATGATAATAGACTGTCTAAAATAAAACTGGACAAATAAATTTAAAAAAAAATCCTCGCTTCGAAACATTTTTCGCCACGGGGACCGCGCCAAGGAGAGGCGGGCGGGCGGGCTTGGGCGGTGCAGGGCTTGCGGAAGCACGTGGCCCAGCGGCGGGCAGGGGGTGGCGAGGGGTCACAGGCGTGGGTCAGCATTGATTGCATCGGCCTCAACTGTTATCCCTCCCGCCCCCCTGGATTAACGCGGCGGGCAGGGAATAAATGAGAATCACCATTTGCATGCTCCCTGCCACTCCGTGACGCGATTCGCAATTCGCTTCCGACAACAACCTCTTTGGAGGGAGAAATGCAGGGGTCGCGGCGGCTCCCTCAGAGTCTGACTCTACACAAACTCTCTGCTTTCAAGAACTCACGAGTCGCAGCACACAGGTTTACATTTTTATTACTGACATTGGTAACAATTGCAAATTCAGAAATAATAATTACAATTTTTGCGGGAAATTTCTTATCAAGTAAAATACAAAATGTTTGGGTAAACGAAAAAGTTAGGTATAACACTAAATTAAGTTTTACTAATGCTACTAGAGAGGTGTACAAAGTTATGTGATTACAAAGTTTTATTAACTCTGGGAATAAATATTACTTTGTAAGTAATATTAAATAAAGATATCTCACTAATATTGTTAAAATCATATGCTAAGAGTGATTTTCCGCGGTGTTTTAGAACATGAGAATCTTGACGCATCCGTAACTTAAATAGCTTTACGTGTTTTTTGTTATAGCATTGAAAATATGTGCAAAAACCAATGCCCTGCAAAGTTCTTGAAGTAAATTAGAAAGAATTCAGACATTACCCACTGTTTGGGCCGACTAAACTTTTAAAAATATATTTTGATGCCTACTTATTCAGATTAAAATGTATTCACACAATTTTTTGTACAATAATAATAATAATAATAATAATAATAATAATAATAATAATAATAATAATAATAATAATGCAAAGTATACCGTAAGTATGTAAACCTGCATGATCACGTGTGTGGCATTCTTTATCTTACTTTATATATTTTATTCAAAGGGTATATGATGTAGTAAAAATGAAAATAGATCAAAGCACATATATCAAAATATATAAACAAACAGTTTTAGCTTCAAACGCGTTTTACTTTCATTCTGATATTTTTACAATAATGTACATTTTCTACCGCAAAAAAAAAGAATTACCACGTGTAAAGGTTTCCCTTCTTTTTGATAGCAAATCATTTTTTCAGTGGCAAACTCTCTCTCAGAACTTTAAAGCATTTATTTTTCATGGCAATGCAAATCCCGATTGACTGGCGCTAAACCTGTAGTCATACATTATTTCAAAAATCTCTTCGCCGAGCGGGCGGGGCAGCTGGACTGCGCTGTCAATCACGCATCAGCTCCGCGTCAACGCGCATTTCGAAAAAACCCAAGCGCTTCCACACGCTTCCACCCGCCAACAGCAGAAGGGGCGCGGTTTGGCGCGCAGTGCCGTGCGCGAGGCGTGGCGCGGGGCGGGGCGGGGCGCGGGGCGGGGCGCGGGCGCGGGCCGCGGGGCGCGGGGCGGGGCGCGGGGCAGGGGCGCGGGACGGGCGCGGGGCGGGGCGCGGGGCGGGGTGGCGGGGCGGGGCGAAGGGCGGGGCGGGGCGGGGCAACAGTGCGGGGCACCAGTGCCGGCAAGTGCGGGGTGCGCAAATGGGCGGGGCGCGGGTGCGGGGGGCGCGGTGCGGGGGCGATGATGGACGGGTGGGGCGGGCTGGGCGCGGGGCGGGCGGGAGAGGCATGGGGGCGGGCAGAGAGAGGTGGGTGGGGCTAGGCGAGGGGAAATGTATGTCACAAAATTGAACGTGGAGGACGTGGCGGTTCGGAAACACACGGAACAGGGATGAGTGGGACGGGGATGAATGGAACGGGGTTGAATGGGTCGGGAATGAGTGGGAAGAGGATGAGAGGGACGAGATGAGTGGGAGGGGAATGAGTGGAAGGGGATGATTGAAACGAGAATGTGTGGAACGGGGATGAGTTTGAATGGGAAGATTATGACGAGGATTAGTGGGAAGAGGATGAGAGATCGGGAATGAGTGGACGGGGAAAATGGGTTGGAAATGAGTGGGAAGGGGATAAGTAGGACGGGTATGAGTGGGTCGAGGATGAGTGGAACGGTGATGTTTGGGACGGGGATGAGTGTGGAGGGGATGAATGGGACGAGGATGGGTGGGTCGGGGATCAGTGGGAAGGGAATACGAGGGACGAGGAGTGGGAAGGGGGTGCGTGGCACGGGGATGAGTGCGACGGGGATGAGTCGAAAAGGGATGTGTTGAACGAGGCTGATTAAAGGACATCGATACGAGCCGCCTTAGTCGCGTTTCTTCATCGCGATCGTGCAAGTTAATCTGTTGCGTTTGGGAATTTTGGTTATGAGAGATTTTTCTAGTTAACAAATAAACCAAACCATTCTGTGCATACAATTACTACAGAAATTGTAGATTTTAATATTACAATAATGCAAAAAGCGAGTAGACTCCATTAAAATGCGAGCAATGGTTTTTATTAATCATGAAAATTAAATTTGTTATGAAATATGTTTTTCCATTGGTTATTTGAATCATATGTAAATCATGCAATACTCCATTTCATTACGTTTAATACTTTACAACATTATGATGTTTATATGAATGAAAGTAAGGTTGTATACAAACGACCAAATTTTCGGGCCAACCCTTACACTTCATTCCATATGGATAATAATGGTATATAATTCTTTCTGATATTATAAGTCTACGTTTAAACATAGCCATTGTTCTTAAACAGGAAATTAGCACATGAGAGACGTTTACAACATGTAAGAACCACGTAAAAAGCAACCAAAGAGATGTGCATTCATTGGTAAGTAACGACACAAAGGATTTTGATAATTATTTTTCCGGTCGCCCCTCGTGTCACGCATCACCAGAGACCGATTATAAAACATTAATTTGAATAACATAATTATGAATAATTTTAATCATATCGTAAATATTGAGTTAATTAATGCGAATATATAACAGGCAAACCAGATAATCGATAAAGAACCGGGACAGATTTTTACATTAAGTCCCTGTTTACTTTCAATGCAAGCTTTTCAAAATTTAGCATTTTGATCGGAATTCATTGAATCCACAGGGTATTAACAAGAGCTGATCTTCTCTCTTCACTCAAAAAAACGTAACCATTGATCAGATGCTAGGTTTATTCTATTACGTTTGTGAATAAAAGTTTGGAGTGGTTGAAACTCTGGACGTTGTTCGGTGTAAGTTCCGTTGCTGATATTTCACACATTTAAGTGACTGGAGAATTTTAGAGGTGGTCTAGAACTATCCGTCATGACCGAGGTGTTCTGTGGCTTGCCGGAACAAAATCTAAAACGATAGGCAATGTATGTCACCCATCATTTGAGCCGAGCGACACGCTGGTCTGAAGGACACAGGTGTCTACTAGCGGCCTGCAGTAGCATAAATGGTGAGACAAACCACACAAAATTATTTTCTAAAAAGGAGCACTCACAATTTTTTATGGCAAAAAATAAAATGCTCTCGTGTAACATCATAATATATTAAATATTTTAACAAAAATAGTCTTCACGGGTAGTGAAATAGCATGAAAATGAAAATAGAGAGTACAGCAGTTTTTTACACTTCACTAATCCCAAAAAATTGGTTATTCCGTAACGCAACATGTGAATAAGAAATATTTATTGTCGGGCTTTTCTGGAGCCTTGCCGTTGTAAGACGTCTGTTGTATCGTACGTAGTGACTCACTGAATATTAGATTTCAGCCGTTATGCGCAGTATAAGAACAGGAGGAATAACACAATCAAACATTTACATTTTTTCAGTCAAAATCGAAACTGTTTAATTGTTTTTGGATTTGTCTCGTGTACCTACGTGCCTCAGAAACTAATAAAAGCTATCATATGGCTGGAGATGGGGTGGTTGTTTTTTAAATTTCTGCGCACATGGAAAATAAGTAACATATATCGATTTAATGGCGGACGATCTTCCTGTTCCTTATAGTCTTGGTGTTGCATGTCGTCAGCTGTGTTAGATTAGATTTATTAATAATTCTGCAATTAAGTGTGAGAACTTGGTGGCAGAATACACTAACTTAACATTACAGAACTAACAACTATACAAACTCTACAAACGTTAAAATATCACATGAACATTTCACCGTGCAATCTTTCATAGAACTCCACTTCACCAAACTTCACTTCACTACACTTCACCGCACTGCAATACAGGGAGCTGTAATGTCTTTCTTACTCACTCGATTCTCTCAGTTGCACAACGTCCCTGCACTTCACGGCGTTGTGAGCAGTTAAGCACGAAGTAGGAGAATTCTGTTGATATCCTCATTACGAGAATTCACACATTTATTAAAGCAAATATTTTAATTTTTCAGTCAAAATCGAAACTGTATAATAGATTTTAGAATTTCCCGAGTTGTTGGACATAACATACACACTTCTCTCATGGCAGGAGACTGCATAATCTTCTTTCCATTTATGCATGCATTGTAAATTAGTAATGTATAATCTATTTTTGCAATAGTGCGACCACGACATATTTTAAAAAGGCGCGAACTAAGTTTGCAAACCATACATGAAAGTGTTGGGGCTTTTACATCCTCTTATCCAACATGATCTGGAAACGACTTCGCAGGCGCCACGAGCGCGCGTATGTCATGCCCAAACCCAGGTAGCGTTAGAGCTCCAGAAGGGAAGACCCACGACAACAGGGCGAGCGTATTCCGAGGCGCAGCGCCCTGTCTTCTATGCGAGAGATATAGCCGTTGTTTCACCGCTGCGGCAAAGAAGACACGGGCCCTGAATCATCTGGCGCTACGGGGGCGCGAACCTTCTCCGGAAGAATAGGCGACGCCTAGTTGCATAAGTGTTTACCTCTTTTTATGTGTTTACCTCCTTCCGTGAAAATTCCCGAGATAAAACTTAGTTTAGAGGTAAATGAAGAGCAATGAAAGAGAGTTGCTGAATAATCTCACATTTTTAGTATCATATCCCCCCCCCCAAAAAAAATATTGGGAAAAATATCAATAAGACTATTCGCCAACAATATCTATCAATGATGTAACCTCGAGTGTCCACTCACCTACAATATCTTTTTTTAAACACTTGTATCAGGAGTACTACAGGTATAACCTGCTTAAGGTTTCGAGGATGTAGGAATCATTTTTCAATTCTAAGGGGTATTTCTATGTGGCCTTATTACTCGTATGACTTTGGAAATGGGGTGAAGATGACGTGGTAAGCGTCATGCTTCAGACGTATTCTTATCACCTAATATTTACTGTTAATATAGGCAATAAATACTAGTACTCACAGAGGGCAGAGTACCTACAATATCTAGGTACGGTAAATCTAAGAAGTCAAGAAAGAAACGTAAGCATTTGTAACAATAAAGCAACAGCGCATGAGGTGGCAACTCCACTGCGCCAGGCATGGCGACGACGTGCGCCCCCACGAGCTACTTCTGGCCTGCGAAGGCAGTCGTTCCTGCAACCACATCCACTCCTCACTCTTGTTTTCACTAACCCCCCCCCCCACCACCACCAAACGCAGGAAGAGGTGTTCACGCGCAAGCTAAATGTAACTTGAAATTAACTTCTCCCCATAGCAATTCACACACAGTTTGTAACAGTTTTTGACGTAAATAAATAAATAATAAATAAATAAATAAATAAATAAATAAATAAATAAATAAATAAATAAATAAATAAATAAATAACATAACATAACATAACATAAGCTATAGGGGCACGAGGTCTGCCGTGGTTACACATGAAAATGTATTTGTCATATTTATTTTATCACAAAAACGAGATTTGAATTTTGATTATATTCATTACTATTTTTCCCATATAAAAAATAAAATTAGTTCGAATCTAGGTGAACCAAATTATGGAAGTTCGAATCTTGTTATAATACTACATCATCTGATTATTCACCCACTTTGACAAGGAGAGTGGAGTGGAGGATTGGAAGTCACAAGCAGTTTACGTAAGAAGCCGTAACCGAAAACAGAATTCCGCATCCAATTAGTGCTCTCCGTGAGAATATGTCACTGAAAAAATAGGGTACGACATTCCACACCTGCCTCAAAAAATAACTTTTTCTAGAAGTAAAAGAGAAGGAGGAGAATGAAAAAGGAAGAAGAGAAGGGAGTAAGGGAAAGAAGAAGAATAAAAAGACGAAGAAGAAAAAGAAAGAGGGAAATGAAAAAAGTAGGAAGAAGAAAGAAGAAGAAAGAGGGAGAAGAAAAAGGAGGGAAAAGAAGAAGAAGAAGAAGAAGAAGAAGAAGAAGAAATGAAGAAAGAAGAGGGAGGATAAAACGAGGAGGAAGAAGAAAGGGACGAGGAGGGAGAAAAGAGGAGGAAACAGCAAAATCAATAAATATGACTCCCATTTGGCACCTCCCTTGAAGATACATCAGTCAAAGAATAGGGTACCGCATCACAAGCATCTATGAAGACGACATTTGCCTCGCTGTGTGTGGGGGAACCGAAGAGGCGGCGGAGGAGGGGGCAAGCGAGGCCCTGGGGGACGTTCGCGCCTATTAGCGCTCTGCAGGGGTGGGACAGGGGGATCGTCCCAAACCATAAGCGCTTACAGAGAGAGGGGGACGGGGTGGGGAGACGCTCGCGATATTAACGGTCTGGTCCCCCCCCCACCGTCCTGTCGCCGCCTTCAAGCCTTTAAGCGCCTACCCTGTTATATTACGACAATGCGTGGAAAGCCGTGTCAGCGCTGCCCACGTCACAACAGCACAACGCGCACGCGCCTTTATTGGACCAATTGCTCAGGGTTCATTTTCTCAATTCTCTCCGTGTGTGTATTCCTCTCGCCGAATATTTTCTCTCACCTAGATTATTCTACGGAATATATAAATAAAATATACAGAAAATTAAGCTTAAAATGTTTAAAAATGACAATCAAATTAGTAAAAAACAAAAACACAAAAGAAAAAAAAAACGATTTTGACAGTAACAAATGGAGATGAGTAACGTGAAGAAGATGGAAGAAGACGGGCAAAGAGGAGATCAGAGCGTGGTCGAGTCGGAAGCGAGAAAAGTCGGTGAAGGCGATGCGGGGGCAAGAGGTGAAGCAAAAAGAGCACACATCCCAAAGAGACCCCCATTTTGCCAATGCAAACTCGAAATAGAACAGCACGCAGCAGACAAAAGGTGACCTACTGGAAGAGCGAGCTAAGGAGCCGAAGGGTGGAAAGCGAGGAGCCATAGGGCATGAAGAAGGGGTGAGGAGACGGAAGTCGTAGGGCGGAGAACGGGGAGTCGTATGGCACGGAGCGGGGAGTCACAAGGCGGTGAGAAGGTAGTCATAAGGTTTGGAACGGCGAGTCACGTGTCAGGGAACGAGGATCGGGGAGACACAGGGCAGGGATCGAAGATTCACAGAGTAAGGTGCGGGGAGTCGATTGGCAAGAAGCGGGGATCGGAGAGACAGGGCAGGGATCAAGGAGTCACAGGGTGGGGAGCGGGGAGTCGTATAGTAAGGAGTGAAAATCGAGGAGAGACAGGATCGGGGAATCACAAGATTGGGAGCGAATAGTCGTACGGTATGAAGCGGGGAGTCATAGAGCGGGGAGGGGGAAGTCTTAGAGTGGAGATCAGGAAGGCGTGTGGCAGGGAGTGGGGAGTCACAGGGTGGGAAGAGGGAAGTCATAGGGTTCGGAACGGAGTCATATAGCAGAGAATGGAGATCGGAGAGACACAGGGCATGGTTCGAAGAGTCACAGATTGAGGGGCGGAGAGTCGTATGGCAAGGAGCGGTTCTCGGGGAGACACAGGGAGGGGATCAGGGAATCAGGATTGTGAGCGGGGAGT
>BOPP01000051.1:5894080-5916605 GCA_017312745.1 Gryllus bimaculatus | reverse complement strand
TATATATATATATATATATATAGGATGTAGATGTTGTCAGTGCATCACTAACATCATGGTATATACTCAGGTCGCAATATAGATTTATGCAAAGTACAAAATTAATTTTCCTCAATACAAAAGGAAACTTTGGAAGGTTTCACTGCTATTGTTGCATCGCAATAATAAGACAGCAGGAAATATCACTCACTTGGCAAGGACAAAAAGTGTATAACGTAGTGTAATCATATCATCAGCTGTGTGCGCTTTATCAATTGCTTCAGCAGCTCACATTGCGTGATATTCTGTTAACTGACCACCAGATAAATTGATAGGAAAATCACGAACATAAGTCATTGGACCAGCAATAATCACTATCCAAATATTAACAAAACATTATATTTCATTAAATATTTACCTCAGGTGAGTGTATGATCAATACATCGTTGCTGTTGGTATTTACTTGCATGTCACCAACATGATTGATTTACGCACGAATGTTAAAAAAATAATTTAGTATTACTACATCACAATTACACAGGACAAAAAATGAAACAGTGTAACAATGTTTCGATTAAAATCATTTAATTACTTTTTCACAGCAATCAAATCGTTAAATGAAGGAAAATATACTCAATTTATAAATAATTCAATTAATCCGTTAGAGACTCGCTAAATCTAGTGGCTCATGCTTTCGGTCTCGAACATCTTTTAATTGTACAATGAGATTCATTTTTTAAACCAGGTGTGCCATGAATTCATATACTTTCTCGTATTATTTGGATCTTTTAAAAGTTTCAAAAATCTAGAGAATTCAACTAAAATGCGACCAGCACCATTTTTAAACATCAATTGTTTCAATTTAGAAAACACCTTAAACAAATAATTGGTGCCTTTGTGTGAAATTTTTATAATTTGACTGTACTTCAAGCTAAAATTACATGAAAACTATTTTTAAAACAAATTGTACCTGAACATACTTAAAGGATTTAATTTTTAAGAATTGATTTCATTAAGTACAAATCTGTCGTCAATATTTTACTGCAGTAGTGTTAATTTTTTGTAATTTTCGAAAACAGGCGCTTGCCGTTGACCACAGACGTTAATTTTTCGGCATGAAAAAAACACAAAAAGGTTCCGTCTGTGCAATGTGTTAAAGGAAGTAATTTACTACATGTATCAAGAAGATTTATTCACTCTCTCGATAGAGCACAATATATTTTTGTTTTTGACAAAAACAGCAGAATTCGACTACAGCATTACTATACTGTTTCTTTACTACGTAAGTAAGTAACCCAGGCAAGAAAGTTAAAACACGTCTTTAAGTACTTTATATGAAGTCACACGAAAAATGGACTGAATAAGCGATTTACAGTTAATAGATGTTCTTCAAATGTACCTACACTATATCTCAAGAACATTTTGTATATAATCGAACAAATGATTAGCTCTGTAAATTAGTACACTACAAAATCAAGGTTTATCTATATATTAACTTGTTTTTCTTTCTCAAATAAACACATTTGTATTTTCAAAGAATAGCGTTACGACCATATTACGCTTGAAATTAATATTTTTATTAGAATAAGGACTCAATTCGGCAAAAGAAATGACATTACTTCATTTCTATCTTGCATTCGCGTCAAATTTCTTGCTCGAGTTTCGGTTGTAAAATATGAGATGTCATTAATAACGAACTTCTGGAAGCTTGGTAATATATCTTCTTTTCCAAAGGGGTAATTTGTTACAAGCCATTTCATTAAATTATATGAATCATTCTCATCTAAGACCAAACTTCAAGAGCAGTTTCCTTTTTCCTTTACAACAGATTTACGTTACATTTGTGAGATGTGCAATGTCAAAGGAATTGCCCAACTCACACAGATATCAAATAAAAAAGTTATTTAAGTCTTCAAATAATATTAGTAAATTTACTATTTCAGTAGAAGTATTAAAAATAACGCATTTTTAAGAATATACTATATTTTAAATGCTAAAACTTCAATAATTTTTCACACTAAGAAAACGCAAAGTGTGAAATAAAAACGTTAGGAAAACACTGTCCGTGATTTCGTGAATAATTAACTTACACATCGGGATCTTCTTTATTAAAACAATAAATAAGTGATCATAATTAATATGACATTGATATCAATACCATCGTGAACATACAAGAAATATGATTTCATACCTATTTATTCGGTCTCAATTAATAATTCAGGAGATTGGTAACTTTAAACCATTTTTAAAACGTAATGTTTAAGATCCTTTCAGATAGGAGTCATACAGTTTTATTGATTAATTCAATATACTACTGTGCATGTTTTGTGTATCTTTAATACACTTCTTCATCGTTAGACATTCAAAACAATGTTTCACGTGTGACACTAAATATCATAAGCAAATGTGTTATATACTCTTGGATCTATCACAAACCTGCCAAAAGTATGAAACATACCATCGAATTTTAGTAAGCTCAGTCGCTGTAATGTGTTAAGAATTAAAATTCAGCTCAGTCAAATGTTTGCTGGCACGACCCGTATTTATATAAAAGGATGAGATACGGTAAATCTGTCATATTGTTTGCCTTTGGGACAATTTTTGAAACATGGCTAATGCGGCAAATGCAAAACAAATGGAGGTTATTGAACTGTTTGCGTTATTCGACAGCTACAAGTGGAATGCAAACCCAGCCCGTTTGTTTGTTCGAATTCCAAACAATATCTTTCAAAGTTGTATGATAACACTTCACTACAAATAAATAATTAAAATAAAGAGAGCTAATTTAAGATAAATAAGGAAATAAAAATATTCGACAACGCAAAGAAAAACAACACAAAATAATTCTGTTCCTTTATATCATCCACGTCATTGTAGTGAATTTGTGAGTTGTTATTGTTTCAGTTTACTAAAAGTCAGAAAAGTGTAAAAATTTAATAAAAATAAATAGATAACGTGATCCGAAGTAGAATAATACTTCAAAATTATGCATCATTATAAATTAAAATACATTTTTAATATAATATTTTATAATATGTACATTACTTTTTGCTGTATTTCGTACTTCAGTATTATTAGCTGTGACTTTATTGTTGGTGTTGCATTTTTAGATATATTTAATGAAATAGAAATACTGAATACAATCGATGCAGCACTAAAAATAAAATGAACCCTGAATACACAGCATTACTAGGTGGCGAATAACATGAAAACGGTTAAAGTACCAGAGAAAATAAAATGGAAGATGATGTTTGTGCTATATCGTATCCCCGAAACAGTAACATAAGATATGGTCTTCCGTATGTGCCCTTGCCACTGCTATCGATGTCCCTATCGGTAAGATTTCCACGAAAATATTCAGTTCTTTACACCCAGTACTGCAACTGCATCTGCAATACTGCAACTTTCCGTCGATCATGTACAGTATGTAGTCAAAATTGTACGTCCAAAATGGTGTTATGTTTTTCATGGAGAGGGCTTGCATCCCTGTGGCACTATCACGGCACAGACCTACGTTGATGTTTTAAACACCTTCTTGCTTCGCATTGCTGAAGAGCAATTCGGGGATGGCGATAGCATCTTTCAACACGATCGAGCACCTGTTCATACTGCACGGTCTGTGTCGGAGTGGTTACACGACAATAACATCCCTGTAATGGACTATCCTGCACCCTGTCCTGCCTTGAATCCTATCGAACACCTTTGGGATGTTTTGGAACGCTAACTTCGTGCCAGGCCTCACCGACCCACATCGATATCTCTCCTCACTGCAGCACTCTGTGAAGAAAGGGCTGCCAGTCTCAGCACCTAATTGAAAGTATGCCGGCGAGAGTGGAAGATATCATCAAGTCTAAGGGTGGGAGAACGCTCTACTAAATTACAGTATAACCCATGGAGGGCACCACGAACTGGTACGTAATTTTCGGTATCCGGATTCTTTTGATCACAGTGTATTTTCGACAGAGGCGAAATAACGGACGTGACTGCCAGGAGAAACATTCTAGAGGTCGAAGGCCCTGCTCGACCCTATTTACTTTTTCCTACGAACTACAAGTTTTGCCAAAAGCAGCCAGTTCTTTAGAGAACGGCCGTATCTACTTGGTTGCCCGGGAGAGGTGCTAGGTACAGACGCCTAGGAGATACTAACAATACTACGTACCTTACCGCCACGTGGAAGTTATGCACTAACAGTCACGTGACCGACCTTGAAGTCATGACTTTGCGGAAGGCCACAATATCTAAAACTCTGTACATAAATGTAGATTTCTTATACTCTTAGCTCCTATAGTTGTTCATGTACCTCACTACTAGTCTACACTATTCGGTAAATTATGCAACTGCATTGTTCAACGCTTGAAATGCTTCTTTTGTTATAATGCAAAATTGCAATTGCTAAAACTCTTCCGAACGTCCTTCATTACGGCCGTATAAAAGTCATTATTCGCGTGATCAATAGCGTTTAAAGATGTCTCCTAAAGATGCCTGACGCTAAACTTTCCAAATAAATCCGACCGCAGAAGACTACGCTTCCATTGGACTACGGCACGCTCACGCATTGCTACCTAGTATCTCTTCGCTGTACCTGGCGTCTCGCTCCTCACGTGAGTGCCTTGCAAGTACGCAACCATCAAGCCAGACCACGGCCTGGGTTATTGAGTCAAAAGTGTAGAAGGACGGAGTAAGAAGGAAACAAACACACGCAACGAAAAAAGGGAGAGAACGATTCACAACAAGTAATAGAGACACCCACAATACGAGATAATAAAACGAGAGAGAGAGAGAGAGAGAGAGAGAGAGAGAGAGAGAGAGAGAGAAACAACTAGACATACGTATATACACACAACGAGAGAGAAAGAAATAAAACAACTAGACACATACGTATTTATACACAACTAGAGAGAAGGAAAGAAAGAAGGAGAGAGAGAGAGAGAGAGAGAGAGAGAGAGAGAGAGAGAGAGAGAGAGAGAACGAGAAAATATGAGAGACAATGATAAAAAGTCAACTAATGAGAAAAGAGGGACAACTAAGGAACGAGACAATATATCTAAAACACTAATGTACCCTTTAATGCGCCGGTTACGAATTGAAGAACATTTCGATAACTATTTTTCAACATTAGTGTGGATAGCACACAGCCTAGCTCCTTCTCCCACGCAGCGTTGTGTGTGCTCCTCCTGGGCGAGAGGATTTGATGGTGTGAGCGGCAAACAGCCGGGGCGGGCGGGGCGGGCGGCACGGGCGTTCGGAGGCCGCTTAGCCCCGCCCGGCCCTGCCCTACCCTGCGCCCCAGAATACACTAATCTCCTTGTGCAGGGGCGGGCGCTTGACGGGGCTCGGCAGTGCACGGCAAGAAGCGATAGAGACGGCCGTTGTCCGATGGCAGGCTGAAGATGAGATGGCGAAGCGGGGAGGTCGGCGAGTGCGGGTCTGAACAAGGCCGGTGGTGATGGTTACGCGGGGGGGGGGCGGAGGCAGGAGTGGAAAGAGAGGAGCTGGAGGGCTGCTGCTTTTGGAGACTGAAGGAAGTAAGGAAACCACTAGATGTGACTGGGTGACACACGGTAGGGAGAGAAAAAGAGGATGGTGTAGAGAGAGGAAGTCACTACGAGCATCGGAGTGATGGTGTGCTGCTGGCGGAGTGTGGAGGTGGGTGATAGGGAATGGGTGATGTAGGTGACTGGGAGGTGGAAAACAGCAGGAGGAAAGCTGTGGTCCGTTGTGAAAATGTCAACATATTGTGGTGGGCGGTCGTGGAAAGTGAAGTACTGAGAACGACATGAGATGAGTTTTATGTAAAGAAGATAGAAGTCAATGCGGTCCACGGGCAAAGTTAGAGGTAATTTGGGAATGGAAGAGAGCGAAAGGCGGAAAACAGTCCGTGAATAGCGAAGGCCAAATGCAGAAAACAAAGAGTGTTCAGTGTAGGGAGGATGATCGAAAGAGAGCAACGTGCGACGTCGCGGACTGAAGAGCAGAGCGTGGGGAATGGAAGCAGAATAAGAAGCCCGGTCAGCAGAATTGCGGAGGACAAGGCGCAGGGCGGCACCGAAAGGAGGCGGTGAGCTGCGCTCGAGGAGGAGGCAGAAGATGGGAGTCGTTCATCCGTCGGAGGGCAGAGTTCGAGGAGCGGAGGGCGTGGCGCGGCAGAGGGTGACGAGGGAGAGGGGCGGGGAAGGACGGACGGCGGGTAGAGGGTGGTGGGTAGAGGGCGGTGAGTAGAGATCGGTGGGTAGATGGCGGAGGGTAGAGGGCGGAGGGTAGAGGGCGGAGGGTAGAGGGCGGAGGGTAGAGGGTGGTGGGTCGAGGGGTGGGTAGGGGCAGGTGGGTGCAGGGGGTGGGCTAAGGAGGGCGGTGGTAAGAGGGCGGTGGGTAGGAGGGCGGTGGGTAGGCCTGGGTCGGGCGGTGGGTAGAGGCGGGTGGGGTAGAAGGGCGGGGTGGGTAGAGGGCGGTGGGGTGAGGGCGGGTGGGTAGAGGGGGTGGGTAGAGCGCGGTGGGTCAAAGGCGATGGGTAGGAGGGCGGACAGGCAGGCGGAGGGCGGAGAGCGTGTCGTGGCAAAGGGTTGCTGGCGAGGGAGGGCGAGGCGAGGCGGAGCGGGGCGGGGGGCAGGAGCGGCGAACAAGCCTCAAAGGCGCTGGGCGTCAGCTGCAGGTGTACAACACGCCCGTCTATCATGCCGAGCAAACTGCGGCCTAATTTGTCTTGCCTCTCGACTCCGAGTCACTCAGCCCCCACCTCCCGCCCCGCTCGGCCCTATCCTCGTCGCCCGTTCGCCCTTCTGAGACTCCGGAGCGCCCTGGGTTACAACTTCTTGAACTCCATTCAAATGCGACCCGCTGGTAAACTTGCAAACACCGTTAGCGCTACCTGGGGTCTCGAAAACTCGTTATCAGATAGGCGCACAGAAATTTCCTTTCCGGTGATCCTAAGTGAACACTCTTCACGCATTATCAAACATGTCTGGCAATTATAAAGCACTTGGACAATTTCAAAGTAAATAACATCTGATTAAAATATGTAGAGCGCGTGCAATGCGCATGTGAAAAATAGGGGAGAAATAGAGAAATGTGAAAGAGAAAAGGAATCCTTTGCTAATAATTTACAAAAAAATAATATATGGTCCAGACAATTTACTATTACACCAGCAGAAATATAAATATAAAATTCTACTTACGAAATTTTAAAACGACATTGGTTTTATTGCTAAAGAAGAATGGATCATAATAGCTGACTCAATTTCGCAATTAAAACACTTAATTCCCATATCTAAACGTATTTACTTTTTGAATGGTCATCGCAAAACCTTCTTCCAAACTTGTGTTCCGTGCAGTTCATCCTTTGCGGGTGCATCAATAATTCTGCTTCGGCGCCGAGTGACGGGCAGCGCGGGACCGAAGTCTAATAAGAAGGCGCGAGTCCGCGGGGCAATTCGAATTTCAGCGGCGCTGCGTGCAGCCGGGGCTAACGGGCTGCTCTCACGGCAGCGCGAAGGTCACGGCAGCCACCGCCCTCCACCTGCTTCGCCCGCTTTCACACCTCGCCCCCATTCGCCAGGCCCTTCCACGCACGAATTCCAGGAACAGCCATTCCGGTCTCGTTTTCCATACTGTGCAATTGCCGTCATCGAATCCCTTCATTCTAACCACTCTGCGCCTTTCCCTTTGCATCGTCTTCTCCGCTTCTTAAACTCCCACGCCTTCTTCTCCACGCCTCCCCTCCACGCCTTCCCCTCCACGACTTTCCCTCCACGACTTTCCCTCCACGACTTTCCCTCCACGACTTTCCCTCCACGACTTCCCCTCCACGACTTCCCCTCCACGACTTCCCCTCCACGACTTCCCATCCACGACTTCCCATCCACGACTTCCCATCTACGAGTTCCCATCTACGACTTCCCATCCACGACTTCCCATCCACGCCATTCCCATCCTGGAATCTCCTTGTTCCATCCCTGCCACAATTATTCCTCTATGCTATTCTCATTAGGGTGTTAGGGTCCGCTATGTTATTCGCACCACAATTGCTTCACTATTCCCATCATGCCACCTCTATCACACCGTGCTCGCCAAACGTAATTTTTCCATAATTTTAAATCGTACTTGTACTTTCCTATTCAGGCCCTTCCCACCACATAACTATGGTATTCCACCTCCACCATGAATACGTGCAATGTCATCTTTGTCACGAACCACTTCCACAATAACCCAGTCGTGTCACCGCACCGATATTTCCGACACGCCGTCTTCGCGTACTCTGCTCATCGTGTGGATCAGACTCGCGTTCTATTGCGGTCGCACGTTGCACCACCGAGAATCCACAATATTTTTATTCTTGGCCTTTCCCACAATCTCCATATCATCAGCAACCTACCTGACACATAAGCAGATTCTCCTTCTGCTCATCTGCGCTTTGTGCGACACTTGGGCAGCTCGTGATCTTCGCAGACGCGTTGACATTCCTTCCTCGATGTCTTTTAGGAAGGAGGCAACTAATTTCCCTCAAACTACTCGGAATAAGAAATTAGTGTCGACTACAGGTATCTCTGATGCTTCACGTACAATTTGCTGTAAATCAGTAATCGCTATAGCACAAGACATACCCATAGTTAACCCCGTAGTTATCTTATTTCCATATCTTATCAACATTCTATAACTTTATGAATTAATGACGGCTGGTTTCTCCACTCTCAGACTTAATGAAGGTGAGACTATTTGAACTAAAATAACTTCTCAGAATCACGCAACGTGGTTACCGGAGTAATTACAGCTCTTCTCGTACTCTCGAATTGAACTTGCAAAGAAGAACAGAAAAGTTTTTAAAAAATCTATGTGAAGGAGAACTTGTCGTATATCAAGATCAAACAGTAGTGAAAATACAATAACATCTATATTTACTAAATAAAAAAACATTATAAGAACGATTCTCAGAATGACAGTAAAACTATGGTGAGCCTGTTGTATATATGTTGATAGTGTGTCATTCAGTGATAGAACAATAAGTAGCAATAACGTAATGCTGAAAACGGAGAAATAGGAAATGTTAAATCGACGAATGGGTGAACCGCAGTAAACTTCCGCAAACCCATTTTACTCTCCAGAAATTCCTTCTGATGAGTAAAGAATTCAGACTACCTCAAAGGCCGAAACCGAAGCACTCACCACCGGATGTTCCTCACTTCAGAGAGGCGCAAAGCGCTGCCGATGAATTCAACGACAAAGAGCGCTACTTTTCTAATGCGCATTTCAGTCCCCGCTTCACATCAACCCTCCCCACGTCTCCCCGCTCTACATTCCCTCGCTCCTCATCAACCTTCTCCTCATCACCCGTTCGTGTCACCGTCCCTCATCACCCTGCTAGATATCCACCACCTCCTTATCACTTCGCTAGTCATCACACCGCTCCTCATCATCCTCTCAGCACTTCGCTCCACATTTCCCTGCCCCACATTTCCCTGCTCCGCATTTCCCTGATCCATATTTCTCAGTTACACATTTCTCCGTTCCACATTCCTCCGTTCCACATTTCCCCGTAACGCATTCTCACGCTTCATGTTTCCCTGCTTCACATTCCCCTGCTCCAAATTCGGCCGCTTCACATTTCCCCGCTTCACATTTCCCTGTTTCACATTTCCGCGCTTCACATTTCCCCGCTTCGCATTTCCCCGCTTCACATTCTCCTGCTCCAAATTCCCCCGATTCATATTTCCCGGTTACATATTTTCCCTGTTCCACATTTTCCCGCTTCACATTTCCCCGTTACATGTTGGCCCGCTGCATATTTTCCTACACCACATTTCTCCATCCCTGTTCCATCTCGTCTCGTCCCGCCTCTCCCAGTCCTGCTCCTCGACTCCTCTCCAGTCCGAACCCTGCCGCGCCTCTCCCCGCCCCGCCCCGCCGCAATCCTCCCATCCGCAATGCCGACTGTCATGTGTGAACTCGCATAAACGATGAGAAATCTTCGCCGAGCTCCTCCGCAGTCGCTGAGCGCGGGCCACTCCAGGGTTACCACTACAGCCTTCACCGCTACTAGGGCCGTCTTCGCCACCTCCGTTGTCGCCGTAGCCGCGTTTCTCTCCCACCACCACAGCCGCAAATCCAGTTGTGTCCACCTTCAACACGGTAACTGACGCAGTCACCTCTACTTCTCTCAGCCGCTTCCTTCATTGCGACTTCCGCGTC
Source organism: Gryllus bimaculatus (assembly GCA_017312745.1). Lineage (NCBI taxonomy): Eukaryota > Metazoa > Arthropoda > Insecta > Orthoptera > Gryllidae > Gryllus > Gryllus bimaculatus. Next base: position 5,906,447 of record BOPP01000051.1, on the reverse strand, counting down.
ATCTTCGTTTCTCCCCTACTCATCATCTTTCGCTGCTACCCGTAAATCTGTCGGCCGGATACCAATTTCCCCTCTTTCTCATCCTTTCCCATCCCACTCAGACCATCGTAGTCGTGTTCGCATGCCCCCCAAACATCGTCACGTACCTTCATCGTCACCATTACTTCTACTGCTTTCCTATAGTTGATACTACTAACGCTTTCCTCTTCCCCCACACAATCACCTCCCAGATTCGCTCCGTCCCTAATTCTTCACTGACACCTTTCCTTCCGTCACCACCGACTTTGAGCGCCGACAGTTACACAGCCTTTTCACCTACGCAGCTACACCTGACGTTCTGTTACCTGGTCTTCTCCAACGCCTCTTCTAGTCTCCGCTTTGTCAGCCACGCCATCTACTCCGCAGATACCTCCACTGATACCGTTTCCATGCAATATCAGCGTAACCCCTTTTCACTGCTACGCACAACCCCGAATCACTCCCACCCTTCTCCGCCCCAATCCCAGAGCATTTCCACACACATCCTCCATTCCTCGCGCGCGGCGCAAGGACGCCATATTGAGCGGAATTCCGCCTATTGGGCGTCGACTTGCGGACAGAAAATTTTGCTAGATTCTGCCCAAAAGGCGGAATCCGTTCTTTTCCAGGACGATTGTGAACGATGCATTGATATTTTTGCGGAAACCATCTATTGTATCTACCTTTTTGAAAAAAAAATTCAAAAACTGATGTCTCCTAAAATATATGTTCCACGCACAATATAATTGGTTTTGAAAACATATCAGAACCCGCTTATTATTTTTAATTAAAAAGACATATATTCGTGTCCTTTCTCTAAAAATTGTACAAGTATTGAAGTATCTTGATGGGTGGGATATATGCATTGGAGTATTTACTTTTTAAACACCTTGTGCAGCAATTTTGAAAATTACCATCCCGGGTGTCAGGTACTGCTTTTTCCACCACTGAGTAGTTTCTCGGAATTGAGAATTCCAATTCCTCAAATGGCGGATTTTCCCAGTAAGGGACTGGTAACCCTGACGCCGCCATCTCCATCGCAGATGTCGTCGCAGCCCCGCCCTCCCCCTGCGCCGCCTCACGCGGAATCCCACACGCGCACGCACCGCCTCCCTCACGCACGCGCGCGCGGGTAAATAAGATATAGCGGGATTCCGCGAGCGTCAGCGACGCGATCCGTGCGCGCGGGCGAGAGGGCGAGAGGGCGAGCGGGCGAGCGGGCGAGAGGGCGGGAGGGTGAGAGGGCGGGCGGCGTTGGCAAGCGGAGCGGCCGGGCAGCGCGCGAGGAGCGGGCGTGGCGGGGCGCGGCGTGGCGCGGCGGAGCGGGTCGAAAGGTCAGAGGGCAGCGGCGGGTCGGCAGCGGTGTCCGCACTAGGGTTGCGCTGCGCCGCGCCGCGCCGCGACCTGGCGCGCTCTGCAACGGCGGCGCCGCCTCGCCCGGCGGCCTGCACGGGCCGCACCACCCGATCAAGCCCGACCTCTCGTGAGCGGATACCTCGCACGTCATGAGCGGACACCACCCACGTCATGAGCGGACACCGTCCACGTCCTGAGCGGTCACCGCCCACGTCATGAGCAGACACCTCGCACGTCATGAGCGGACACCTCGCACGTCATGAGCGGACACCTCGCACGTCATGAGCGGACACCTCGCACGTCATGGGCGGACACCTCAACCTCGCATTTTATGAGTGGACACTTTGCACATTATGAGACCACACCCCGCACGTTATGAGCGGTCACCTCGCACGTCATGAGCAGACACCTCGCACGTTATGAGCGGACAGTTGGCACCGTTATGAGCGGACACCTCACTCTCTATGAACGGACACTTCGCACTATCGAGGGAGCACCGCGTATGTCATGAATAGGGAAAAAATGTACGCGCTTAAATGAAGCATTAAATATGTATGAATCTATATAGTAAAAGCTTTAAAATATACACCAAAATATGGCATTTTAAATTTATTATCTTCAAAATGTGTCTTGTCCCTTTCTGTCATTCGACTTGTTTCATTACTTTTTGTGGGATAATTCCTGTTGCCCCATTTTCATTAGTAAACAATAGAAGATGCGTTCAAAAGTTAATGAACATTACCATTCTAGAATGATTTTTCTGCAGGTATTACTCGAAAATATTGTGATTTCTCATATCAATGTTTTACATAATTTAGTAAGAGACAATGGATTGCTGCTACAATGTACCTAGCCAAAAAAACACATATCACAAATATAATTTTACATTTTTACGAATTTTACAAATTTAGTGATTTTCGTGGTCTTCCTCAGGGCTGGTATGCTGCATACGCGGGTGACTACAGGATGGTCGAAACGTCGGCAACAAAGCCTTCGACGCGGCGTCACCCGGACAGCCCAGATCACCCACATGACTCTGGCCGCGGAAGCCTACGACTTCACGCTTCCACTTAGCCCGGGCGGAGCAGTAAACGCCCCCTGGCTACACGGGAGCTTCATTGGTGACATCGCTCATCTGCGCGTCTCACGCCAACCTCGGGCAATCTCGTCCCCCCGCCATGGCGCGGCGACGATATTTTTCCCCCGAGGTCGGCGCGCGACCGTCTTGGACGGCGACGACGAGGGCAATATCCCGCTAATAAGCCTTTCCTCCGGCTGAGATGGCTCGAAATTGATACTTAGAGGGCGGGAACGAAGTTACGTGTGGCGGGGAGGAGCGGACGGGCGGTGAGGGGAGGGGGGGAGGAAAGAGGGGCGTGGTGCGAGCGCGCGAGGGCCTTTGGGTGACCAGCGCCGCCGGTGAGGCATTTTCCCTCGCGACCGCCAGCCGCCCTCTGGGGAAGGACTTCCTACTCGGCGGGAGGCGCCGGGAATCGAACCCGATGGCCTAGCACACAAGGGACTAGAGCAGTCTTTTCTCGAAAGAGCGCAACGAGAGGAGTGTGCGTGTGAATATTTTTAATGAAGCACATCTAGTTATTTACATGTTTAAACAGCTGGGGAAAATACTATCTTGTTATTACATTATGTTTGATCATCAATTTATGTAGTATGTGCCGTTGATACTACGTTTGTTAAATATGTGCCGACGATGCAGTCAGTTATTTATGTCGCCTTCCTCAGGGTAGTAATGTACAACTACGTCTATGCTCTTCCCCGATATCATACTCGTATCCCTGTCATTCTGTAATTCCATGCCTAATGCACACTCTTCTAAACGGATACGACAGAATAACTTTTCCAATTTCGTAATGTTTGAAATAAATTGCATCTAATTCCTTCTTTACCACACCATTTCTCCGTCATTACCACGAACAGAACTGCACATCCAATTTACTTTTTATTTATTTGTGAATACGTTTTAAAACAACGTATTCCAATCGAGATGCGAGAAAAACTAAGTAAAAAGTTCAATTTTGGAAAAACCTACTATTTCTTACTGGGTCTGTTAACCCTATGACATTGATAGATACTCGTACAGATTACACAAACGTTAAATTACGATAAAGCACTACAACGCTTTCCACCGAATGAAGGAATACAGTCCAATGGACAGAATATGCTTCAACTGCCACATCTCCCCCCAATAGGCCGCTGCTCTTCTGCCTTCAATTTCCACCTCTCGGCCGCGACGTCCGACTAGCCACCGCCCTCACTCAAACCCTCCCCTCCCCCTACCCACGCCCAGCGCCGTCAGTGCTCTACGGGCAGGCATTCAACAAATAAAGTCCATTATTCCTCGATCGAGGGGAAAGACGTGGCGCGGCGGAGCGCGCAGGCTCTGCTCTTCCCCACCTCGCCCCCCTCCTCCCTCCCCTCCCCTCCCGCCCCTCGCTCTCGACGCCGCGCTGCCAAGGAAAGCGCCAGCTGTTAAGTTTTCCGCGCGCCGCGCGCTTTCTTCTCCGCTAAAATTGGCGCGCCGGCCAGTGCAGCTCTGCCGCAGCCTCAGCCGCCGTGCCTGCTGTCCCGTCCCCGCCTCAACCCCTCTGCCCGGCTCCGCAGCACCCTCCTCACGCCACCAACCTCCACCTTGCCGCGGCCTTCGCCTGGTCCCGCCTCGCCACGCAATGCGGACGCCACACCCTACCCTCCCGCCCGTCGCTCCGCCCGCTCCTACCCGTCCGCGCCCACCCCATCCGCCTAGCCCCGCCATACCCGCATCGCGCTCGCATCATCCCGCTCTTCCCGCCTCACCCCTCTTCACGAACCGCCACGACTCGCCACCACGACTCGCCACGACTCGTACGACTCGTCACGACTCGTCACGACTCGTCACGACTTGTCACGACTTGTCACGACTTGTCACGACTTGTCACGACTTGTCACGACTTGTCACGACTTTTCACGACTCGTCACGACTCGTCACAAACCGCCACAAACTGCCACAAACCGCCACAAACCGCCACAAACCGCCACGAACCGCCTGCCCTCGCCTCGCCTCACTATGCCCCACCTCGCTACGCCCCGTCTCGCTACGCTTCCTCCGTCTCGCCTCGCCCCTCCATGCCTGCACTACTGTCTTTGCTCCGTGGCCAATGAGAAGTGGCGGAGGTGCGTTCTTCCGTCGGTGAACGCGGGTGAGTGCGGCAATCTCCACTTTCTTACACGGGGATGACCAGTGAGGAGACTAGCGTTATGTCATTTAAGGTCACCAGGCGTATCTCGACAGATCGAAAACATCTTCACTTCTATTGATAAATTTTTCATTAATAACCGTAATGTAATATAAATATTTTTTTTTCATTTACACCAACCGAACTGGTCAATCTGAAATTGAAATGCTTCTATATTATTCTTTCCTATAATTGAAAAGCTGAATTACTAAAAATGTAAACAATGTGAAATTTGGTCATTTGGTTAATCTACAATTAGAAAAAAACAACAAAATACAAAAATATTGATTACGAAGAAGATGATTGTCCAAGATTCCTTGAGAAATTACTATTGTTATGAAGAATACAACTTCTTTTCACATGGAAACATACTTGCCTTCTATTTAATTCAGAATTTCAGTTGGGAGTTTTAGCTTTTCCTTTCACAAATTCGTAACACAGAAGTAATTATAACAAAATGTTAAGAATAAATAAATTAAAGTTTTACTTCAATTTGCAATAATTGTAAGGAAATCTTATTTTTTCACGCTATTATATCTTTATAGAACTCATTGTATATGTATAAGATATCCATGAGTTCAAACGCAAATGGATGGGCAAGCTGTAATTCTCAAAAATATTCGTATTAAAGCATCTCATGAAAGGTGAATACTTATAGTGTCCAATCTCATTTCAATTTCTTAATTCAAATATATCAATACACAAAAAGAACAACAGAAATATTACTTTTCCCACCTCTGAGTACACTATAGAAATCAAAAGAGATACGAAACTAACAAATTCTTTCGTGAAACACAATTTCATTCATTTTTCATTTGCCTCTTAATTCCCTTACAAGCACAACATAAGGCAATACGTCCTTGAGGGTTTAGTAACCCTACATACGAGAAGAGCGCGGACGTGGCTGAGCCACTTGCTACCGTGCGCGGTGTAGAGCCGTGAGGTCGCTTCCGAGCCGTGGGCATCCCGCCTCCGGTTGCGCAACCTTTTTCAGTGCCTCAAGATCGGCCGACCCGCTGCGCTCTGCCCGGCCGTGCCCTGTCCCTCCGTGTCCCTCTCCGGCAAGTTCCACCCCGCCGTGCCTCCCCCCCGAGTTCCACCCCGCCATGTCCCACCACACCGTGACCCACCCCACAGTGTCACACCCCACCATGGCCCACCCCACCGCGTCCCACCCGCCTTGTTTCACCCCTACGTGTTCCAGCCCGTCGTGTCCAAGTATTTGCCAAGTATTTGCCAAGTATTTGCTGCTGATGATATGGAGCAGGAGATGAAGAAAGATGCGAAGAGTTGCGGAATGAATGGAGGGAATATAGGAGTAAGGGTAGGAAAGAAAGGAAATAGAAAATTTACCAAAGAGCACACGATGTTTATTTTTTTAATGTGTGGAAAATAATCAAAAAGAGAATTTGTATTAGCATAACAAAAACAGTACGTTCTACATCAGAAAACCCAAGCTTTTCTGTCAATACAGTTTTGGGAAAACGAACTGCTGCTCTGTACGCCCGTTTCATGTAATCAGTATGATTACTTTCAAACTTTCAAAGTGGCTAATTAGTGCCCACAAAATTGAGCGTCATCATACTTCTATGTAACAGTAAATTAATTAGTAGAATATTTTGTCGTGGTATTCATAATAAATAATTACATGTTGCATGTATGCACACCAAACTTTGTCCCAAAATAAAACACTCGGACCTGCATAATTGCAAATAAAGATAATGTATTTGCTTTCATGAACCTCACATTCTATGTGCTACGAAACGAAGAACAATGTTGCTGAATGAGATCCACCTGCAATGTCCATTCTTCCTGTTGTTCACTCTCTGAAATGTTGACAAATACACACTCAGCACCCTTTGCCTTAACATCTCTTTTGGCTTAAAGAGACCTGCACCTCCCACCTCTTCGCCTGCCCCATTCGCCTTTCTGAATCAACTCCCTCTCCCAGCCAGGGGCTCCACGTTCCTCCGCGCCACGTTCCTCCCCGCCACATTCCTCCCCGCCGCATTCCTCCCCGCCGCGTTTCTCCCGGCCACGTTCCTCCCCGCCACGTTTCTCCCCGCCACGTTCCTCCCCGCCACGTTCCTCCCCGCCACGTTTCTCCCAGTCACGTTTCTCCCTGTCGCGTTCCTCCCAGCCACGTTCCTTTTCGTCACGTTTCTCCCCGCCACTTTCCTCTCCATTACGTGCCTTCCTGTAACGCTCCTTCCCGTCACGTTCCTCCACGTTAAGTTCCTCCTCGTTACGCTCCTTCCCGTTACGCTCCTTTCCGCTAAGTTCCTCCCCATTACACTCCTCCCCGTTACGTTTCTCCCTCACGTTCCTCCCCGTTACGATCCTCCACGTCACACTCCTCTCCGCCATGTTCTTCCTTACCACTTCCCTTCCTCGTCACGTTCAATCCCGCACTTCCACACATCACGTTCCTTCGCACCACGTTCCGCCCCCAGATTCTTCCATCCCGTCCCACTACCGACACCGTCATGGCCTCCTCCCGTCACGCTCTCTTCACGTCTCTATCCCATAAGTCTCGTCCCAGTATGTCTCGTTTTGATACTTCTAGACCTACCACGCCCCCCTATCACGTCTTGGATCAGCTGACGTTTCTCGTCTTGTCCACCTCGCCCCTCCTGTGCTATCACGTCTCACCCCGTGCCATCACCCCGCCCCGCCCCTTACCCTGCCCTCTCCCCGCCCCTCCACCTGGCGCGTATCGACCGCGGGCGGCGCCCGCGCTCGCGAGAGAGAGAGAGAGAGAGTGTGAGAGCACGGGGCGGAGGGGGGTGAAAGTACAGCCCCAAGTGAGACGGTCGCAGCAACGCGCTCGGCAATGGCGCAGGCGGGTTGAGGACGAACAAGGGAGGCAGTGACGAGGTCGGGGATAGCGGTGAGGAGAAATGAGGTGGGGCGGATCGATGGGGAGGAGGGACACGGCGGACCGCGGCCCAGGACGTGCGAGTTTGCTCACAACACCGCCACACTTTGCCGAAAATGAGATTTGCCGGAGCGGTCACCGTAGCCGGTACAAAAAGAACGGCGATGGCAGAGAAGGAAGTGAAGGAGATGAAAGGGAAGATGAAAAATGAAAGACGGCATGCTCAGAGAGCAGCACGTTAAAACGACGGTAATGATGAATTAAGGTGGATATACGAATACAGATTTGTTTATAAAAATGGGTTTTTGCAACAAAAGCTCGTTGCAACTAAATAACAACTGTTCTACAAGCATATTCTTTGTAGAAAAGATTCGTTTATAGATAATATTTTTAGAAAATTAAAATGTTTTATACTACAATAAAAATTACTCAAACCAACTAGCAGCATCTACATATTGAAGAGTCAAATGAGAATTTGCCTTATATTAAAAACGTATGTAATGATATCGAGAAAGTAAGAGAAATTATTGGTCTAATTCTAAAGAGTTCAGAAAGTACGTCATGACATGTTATTTATGCCAATGTATTTTAATACGAATTAAAAGTAAAATCAAAAAAGTATAATTTCCAAGATTATTGAATCCTTCGAAAACAACCAGTATTTCATATTAATAAGAAAATGAATTTGATCATGAAAACCCTTATTCCAAGACAGATACCTACTCTTTTCTGGTAAAGAAGTTACCATTCTCCAAGAACCTAATGCTAGATATTACTATTTGGCTAATATTTAGTTTTTGCTGTTACTAATACTACTGTTTAGCAAATAAAATGATTACATATACTTAACCTAGACAGTAATTTATTTTTCGTTCAATTAAGATCTGAACGTACCGCATCCAAGCGTATAAATTCCGTGCACAAAATGTCACAAAACACTGAATATAAGGCATTCTGTACGCAAAAAATTCAAGTGTCTCTGTGTGATTTCAGAATAAATACTTTTTATGACACTGTGTATTTATTTAAATTGCATAAGAATCATTTCAATAGTATTCACAATTGTCTGTTCGTTTATCAGGGTAATCTATGGAACGGCTGAACTGGTAGGGGGCATGTACATGCGGGGCAGGGCAGGCTAGGATGATTATACCCTAAAGGTAGAATTCATTCCTCTTCCTGTCTAATAAATGAATGTCATAAATAAATACACAGACAAAACAGGATAGTTCAAATAGAATGTAAATATTATTCTTATTGAATGTGCCGCAACGATTGTTTATTAGCGAAAATATCGTGATGCAAAGAAGTTCACATAATTCGAAAATTAAAATCAGAGCGGAAACTTCATATCACAAATTAAACAAAAGAGAAAAAGTTATTAAATATTTTTTGAGGAGGTTCGAGATACCGCATATCAAATGTATGAGATTAATGAAGAAGAAGAAAAAGTTCGTGATACCAGATCATTATTTGAGTTCTAGAGATCTGTGTCGAAGGTATCAGAGTTGCAGCAGGGCCATTCCAAGTTCCGGTTGTTCAAGGTGTGGTTACCCAAGGTACGGTCGTCCAAGGTATGGTCGTCCAAGGTAGGTCGTCCAAATTGCAGTCGTCCAAGTTGCGGTCGCCCAAGTTGCAGCCATCCAAGTCGTGGTCGTCCAAGCTGTAGTCGTCCAAGTTGCGGTCGTCCAAGTTGCGACCGTCCAAGTTGCGGTCGTGCAAGTTGCGGTCGTGCAAGTTGCGGTTTACCATATGCAGTTATTGAAGATCGAGTAACCCACATTGATGTAATCGAGGTTGTCGCACATTCATGACTGCATCAAAAGTGTGTTTGCCGTTTGTCTTCAACGCCTTAACGTGCCCCGCCTGCCTTGGGGCAGCCAGCGAGCGCCTGCGCGGGGGGCGGTGTGGGCGGGCGGGCGACGGCCGGGGGAGCCGTTGCGGCGGTGAGTCGCGTCGCTCCGGGGGGCGATTAGCGCTGCGCGCGCCCACGCGGCGATAAGGGATGGGCCCGCGCTGCCACAGCCGGCGGGCGGCGTCGCACCGCGTGACGCACGCAATACCACACATGTGCGCTGCACGCTCTTGCACAGAAAAGTACTCGTAGTAACTTGCATCCGGCGGACCGTCACTCACGGTCAGACGCCTTGTGGTCTACCAATAGGAGCAAATGAGGTGTCATTTACGTCCCAGTCTCGTGGTGGGAGGGTCATTTTTAGGGCATCAATCTTGCCGATTTATAAATTTCTCGATCGTGTGTATTTTTGAGCTACGCGTGGTGAGTGTCTGCAGAGTTGATCAGCAGCGCATTCGATTTATCACAATCGGTTCCCTCTAGTATTTTATGTCAGGATTCAAAGACACCGTGTATCTTCAAGGCAATAAACCTACGAGTTCATTAGTGAAACGTTATTACTGTACTTTTTCTTAGCATTTATATCAATTGTTAAGATTTGATTCATCAGATCCTCATTTTGTAATGAAACAATATAATTCATACAAGTACTTCAATCGATCCTTTTTCATGTAACGTTCTAGTTACGTCATTAGTTACGTCAAATAGTTAAGTCATGCAACTGAAGTATATTTCAAATTTATTTTTATTACCACTTTACTTACTTAAAAAAGAAATTTTTCAGATTCAGTTTCAAGATATAATATTCAATTATTTTGACCAGTAATATTTATTGTTTCATCGTATACACTCACTTAAACATCAATGCAGTAGTGGCTCCACGCATCACAGAAATACTCTACTCATGATTTGATATAATTATTATTTTTATTATTATTTTTATTATTATTATTATTATTTTTATTATTATTATTATTATTATTATTATTAGTATTATGATTAATCTACACATTTTAATTGTTAATGTAGGATTCAAAACGTAAATAATTCTGAGGAGGTGTATGTTGTTTGTTTTAGCTGCAGAGAGAGAGGAAGAGATGTTGACTGAGCATCACCCTCCAGTAATTCTACAAATGAGAACGTTTTTCTACCAAAGCGAGCCATATGGTACAGTAATTCGACGTTCCACAATTCTCCCCCACACGAAAGGGGTCTTTTCAATATTATTAAGGAAAGATTGAAGCAACTTCCTCGCCGGCGGCGGACACGCCTCTTAAGTGATGCGCTGTTTCCATTTGCTAAAATTCTCGGGAGCACCTGCACGCCGACATTTAATGAGAAACCTCTGAAGAGGAGATATCTTTTGAATCATTTCAATTTGGGCGAAGTGTACGCTCGAAAGAAATTTACTCAACGTTAAATCTGGGCGAGAGTGGCTGGTCTGAGAAGGCGGGACAGGAAAAGAAGATCGAGAAATTTTTAGAAGAATGGCCGGGCCGTCCGCAACCGCCCGTGAACGTCCACAGGCATAATCGCTAACAGCAATGTGGCGCTGCACACGTCTCTTGGCATCAGATAAAGTACTTCGTAGTACCTTTTGCATCCGCGGACGTCACTTTTTCACGGTTCAGGACGCCTTTGTGGGTCTATACCAATAGGACCAATGAGGTGTCATTTAGCGTCCCAGTCTTTCGTTGTGGGAGGGTCAATTTTTTAAGGGCAATCAATCTTGCCGCATTTATCAAATTTCCTTCGATCGTGTGTATTTTTTGAGCTACGCGTGGTGAGTGTCTCGCAGAGTTATCAGTTTTCAGTCGCAATTCGATTTATCACCAATCTGGTTTCTCCTCCTAGTATTTTATGTCAGGTTCACAGATTCACTGGTGTATCTTCAAGGCAATATAACGCTTCGAGTTTCATTTAGTGAATACGTTATCTACTTTGTATCTTTTTCCTTAGGCATTTATATCTAATTTTTAGATTTGATTCATCAGATCTCCATTTGTATGAAACAATATTAGATTTCATTACAAGTTACTCTTCAATCGATCCTTTTTTCTATGTTAGTTTCTAGTTACGTCATTAGTTACGTCAAATTCTGTTAAGTTTCATCGCACCCTGAATGTATCATTTCCCAAATTTATTTTTTATACCACTTTGCTTACTTAAAAAAGAAATTTTTTCCAGATTCAGTTTCAAGATATAATATTCAATTATTTTGACCTAGTATATTTTATTGTTTTCATCGTATACACTTCACCTTAAACATCAATGCAGTAATGGCTCCACCATACACAGAATATTCTCTACTCATGATTTGACTATAATTATTATTTTTATCTATTATTTTATATTATTATTATTAATTTTATTATTATTATTATCTTATTATTATTAGTATTATGATTAATCTAACACATTTTAATTGATACTGGTAGGATTCAAATACGTAATATAATTTCTGAGGAGGTGTATGTATTTGTTTTTAAGCTGCAGCAGAGAGAGGAAGCAGATGTTGACTGAGCATCACGCCTCCAGTAATTTCTAACTAAATGAGAACGTTTTTTCGTACCAAAGCGAGCCATATGGTAACCGTAATTCCGACGTTCCACATTCTCGCCACACGAACGGGGTCTTTTCAATATTATTAACGGAAAGATTGAAGCAACGTTCCTCGCCGGCGGCGGACACGCCTCTTCGTGAGCGCTGTTTCCATTTGCTAACAATTCTCGGAGCACCTGCACGCCGACAATTTAATGAGAAACCTCTGAAGAGGAGATATCTTTTGGAAAATCTTTCAATTTGGGCGAAGTTGGTACCGCCTCGAAAGAAATTTACTCAACGTTAAACTCCTGGGCGAGAGTGGCTGGTCTGAGAAGGCGGGACACGAAAAGAAGATTCGAGGAGAGAGGCCGGAAGTTGGAGACAGGGCGGAAGAACGGGGGGTGGAGGGGGAAGAGGGAGGGAGGGGGGAGGAGGGGGGAAGGAGGGGGGGAAGGGAGGACACGAGCAGCGCGCCGAGGATGA
>BOPP01000051.1:5874690-5886543 GCA_017312745.1 Gryllus bimaculatus | reverse complement strand
CGCCCCGCCCGCCGCCTGCTCACGCCACTCGCGCCCCCACCACTTACTTGAAAACTTCCGCTGCGTCTCAGACAGCTTTCATTTGTTCCGCTGCAGCCTCCGGATTCGATGTACCAATCCGTTTGCGGCGGGATGCTACAGTGGGTGTTCTCGGGCGCTTGACGACGACTTCACGATCTTTGTCCTAACTCTTGTTTAACTATTAATAATCCTCATTAACTACATACGAAAGGTCCTTTAAGCTCAATTTTTTTATGCTATCATATAAATAAAACAGTTATAAAAATTAATTGCACCTACTATAAATAATTACTTAATCAGAAAAGAGCAAATCTAAATTCTGCAGTATAGTAATAAAACGACTAAGATACGCGCTGCTAGCTCGTACACGACATTCATATCAACCGAGATTTGCGCGCGCCTTTCTAGCACCGAAAGCTTTGCCTTCCTACAGCGCCCCAAAATCTTTCTGCCTCATATTTACAGACAAACAACAAAGAACATCTTTAAACTCTTTAATTGCAAAAAAACCTATAATCAACAACAATCTGCTTATATAATCGATATACCAAGAAAGAAAAAAGAATCCAAGCTACACGTTTTGTAAAACATTCTTTCAGATTCACAAAATTCTACTTATGAAGAAATGCTGTAAGGAAAAGGATACACGGGATAGTAAAATGACAATATAAATGAGAACATTAATGCACCTCACTGAACAGGAGTTGATACAACCATGTGCGTGTCTAATCGCCAAGCAAATCAATCACGGTATTACTATTGTCTACAGAGATCACAAATATAACGGAAACGTAAATTCTCACGCCTGGCCTCAATTCAGCAGATACTCTCTCTGAACGACTTGCACTCAATCAATGACATCCCTCTATCTCGAGAAAAACTCACTGCCCTAAATTGACCAAAACACTCCACGCCCTAACGAGTCAGACCTACTCACTAACAACCTCATCACTCGTAAATGTTCGCCGCTGAAACCCTAATCGCTTCACACATCCATAGTCTAACTACACCTTTCCCTTACCTCTCATAAGACAATTTGCTTGAAACTGAAACGCCTCCACTCTTTTCATCGCACACGCCGAATATGTCGAAATACAGAAAAATATGCATTAACAGTGATACAACGAATACAATCAAATCGACCAAACAAACGACGAATCATGGTAGTTCCATGCTGATCGTACTTATAGAAACTCACAGCAGAAAGCAACGTATAATAGACTCAACTGCGAAAAAATAAAGATAATACCATACAACATTTCGATTAGCAGTCACTAACACACCAAATCAAAGATGAGAACACCACAAAGCCTTCCAATTCCTATAAAAATACGTTGCCATAGCGCCTTCTCAAAATACTATGCTCGAACAAGATCTTAACCACACACCAACAGATTGCCCAGGAACCATGACAAGAAATATTGAAATATATCTATATCCAAATACCGGATAAAGATCATTCACCGTTCATTACATTTAATTATGTGACGTAAGCCCACGAGTATTAATACTACCAATACAAATCAAGAACTTACCCTTTTTCTTATCCGTCAACCATTTCAAAAAATTTATACACAACAATTAACAGATTTGAAAACGTGCAGTGGTGTTCTCTGGCCGCTGGCGCGATTCGACATTATTTGTTCTTTTTTATTTACATTATTATTACTACATACGAAGTGTTTTAACTCAATGTTTTGTATCTTTATTAACAGTATAAATAATGCTATTTTTCTTATCAGAAAAAAGAAAATTAAATTTGCAGTAGGTATTAAAAGAAAGATAGCGGTTGCTGCTTATATGAATTCATTCAACGTTTGTGTTTTACGAGTATTGCTCTACAGCAAATTTTGTAAATTTATTCTTTGAATATAATCGATATTCTTTATGATCTATACCAAGAAAGAAAGAATAAGTAAGTTTTTGTAAATTCTTTCAGATTCAAAAATTCTAATGAAGAAATGTGTAAGGAAAAGGTAACTGTGAGTAAAATGTATAAATGATAAATTAATGAGTTCACTGAACAGAGTTGATATGTTGCGTGTCTGCCAAGCAATCATACGGTATTATATGTTCAGAGATTGAGAATATCACGGAAACGTAATTTGCCGCTTTGTTGCTATTCAGATGATAAAATTTTCTGAACGATTGACTCGATCATGACACCCATTCTTTTCGAGAAGCTCAATGTAATTGAGCAAAACACCTACGAGTAGACCTTTAAATGTATATGTAAATGTTTCGCCGCTTGGCTAAATCGCTTCACAGATTGATAGTTCATTTACATTTTTATTACCTTATGACATTTGCTTGAAATGAGCTCTATCTTTTCGCGGGAATGAAATCAAATAATTGTGATTCAGTGTACTACGTCATCAAATGCTCACAAAACGAAATCATGGTTTCATGTGCGTACTTTTTGAATCCGCAGAATCGCACGTTATGACAACTATTACATTCCTACAACATTTCGTTAGCAGTAATACACCCAATCAAGGAGGACACACAAGCTTCCAATTTTAAATACGTTCATAGCGCTCTCAAATTATGTCGAACAAGTGTTACCAACCCACAATTGCCAGGAACCTCCGAATATTGAAATATCTATTCCAAATACCGATAAAGGATCATTCACGTTCATTACTTTTATTATGTGCGGCTAAGCACCAGTATCTCTCCATACATCAGAATTACCCATTCTCTTCCGCAGAACCCTTTCATTTTTATCACACAATTCAATTTGAAAACTGCAGCTTCAGATGAACCAATCTGCAGGAAAAGGTAGACGATTTTTATCCGCATTCTTTCAAACATTCCTTCCACGTTCCTGAAATTATATATATAAAGATTTAAAGGTAATATATTTGTCTGCGGAATATTTTCTCACGAGGGCCTAAAGCTGGGTTTACTCAGAATTGAAAAGTCACATTTGAAATTCAAATGGTTCCTTGGCGCCGCCGCCACAGGCCGCTGCCGAGGGGTGGGCGAGGGGGGGGGCTCAGCGGCGGCGAATAACTTCATAACGACGAGCGCAACGAAGCCCAGTCCCACATGCTTTAAACGCTCTATTTCACGCTTTGGACCCTGGGAAAACAGTGGACGTGGAGTCCCTGTCGGAGAAATCAGGAACTCAAAAACAAACCTCTTTTGCTTTGATTGATTAACCTGTGTGATGTAGTAGACCGTCAAAGTTCAGAAAATATGTTATTGTTCTTTTGCTTTAGCGTTTAAAAGGGTGGTGAGGATTGCCTTTCAAGTATTGCATACATTTACGCCAAAGCAGATATATAAAAACGTCCCAATTTCAAAAATTACGCGTTTTTGCTTGAAAACAGCGCCAAAACTAGACGACAAAAGATACCTTTTACAAATAATAATAATTTGTAAATAGGAATTAAATATCATGTAATATATCAGTAATCATGTACTTGAAATATACTATGCTATGTTATTTTACCGTGTACAAGTATATATTTGTACATACTGTACCATGTTATTTTAATATTCGTGAAGACTGATTTTTTAAAAATATTTAATTTCTCGCAACAGACGAGTATTTCATTTGTTGCTGTTGAGAAGTGTACGTACTACATTTTGGGAAACCATTTTGTGTGGTTTTGTTCAGCTACGTTTTGCTGCTGCAGGCCGCTAATATTTTATAACTAATAATAATAATAATAATAATAATAATAATAATAATAATAATAATAATGAAAACAATGGCAATATTAATATTATTGCTATATGTAATAAATTAAGAATATGTAGTAATACTATCCCTTGACACTTTTTTAATAGTTAGTGCTAACAAATAACAGAATATGAATAATAAATACGAACGTCACTCAAGATCAGTCTCCAAATCAGAGTCTGGAAAATATCACAGCAGCAGGGCAGTGATGGCGAAGGTGGCGGTGGGGGTGGCGATATAGAGGGGTGACGAGGGTGGTGATGATGAAAGTGTGGTTCAAAATAACCACATAAACTTTTGAACCAATTAAAAGGGAAATCAATGCGCGGCTGGGACCCTGGGTCCGGTTTTATTACTCTGTTAATTCCAAACATTCCGAGCGCGCTGGGGAAAAGGAAGAAGGGAGAAAGTAAACTTCATTAGGTTCCCCGTCATTTAGAAGGGGGAGTAAGGTTCGGTAGTAGTGATGGCGGGGGTGTTGGTGGTGGTGTTTTTGGTACTTTGGTGGTCGTACCACCGCCGTTGAAGTCGCCGCGAAGGTTATTGCCACCGCTAGGGCCGTCGTTTATTGCCCAAGCTACTGCAATCAAGATGATCGTGTTCGTCCGACCTGCTCGCGCAACTGCCTTCTACTCCGCAACAACCCTGCAAACCTGAGGAAAAGAAACTAATATTTGGCAGTCCCATTATTATGTTTGTATTATTGCAGTAATGTTCCGTGAGCATTTTCTGGGAAAACGTTAAGTGTTACTCTGTGACTGAATTATTGGCAACATTTAACATATAGAAAGCATACCGAAGAAATATAATCTTAAAGCAATAAAGTATTTATATAATAATAAAAATAATAATATGGGAATCTAGAATTAATATTAAAAAGAAAGTTGCAAACGTACTACTGAGATGTAATCGATTAAAATGATTCATCTCTTTGGCTAATATTGCCTTACATGTATGATTTTGTTGCATTCTGAAAATATTTTTTTAGCATGCAAATCGTTAAAGGCTACGCGTCTCCGACCGTTCCCTCAGAAAATCGACACTGTTTATTATACTGAAAAAGGAAAAACTGTCTTCCAAACTTGAATTTCGTTACTATTCAGTACGAACGAATCTGGAAATAAGAAATGTCCCCCGTTCCATCATGTGCCTCAATGTGGAAAATATTATGTTATGCGGAAAAAATCGAGAACTACCCTGTTGCGATCGAACTTGAAATGATCATTATATAACAGTTGTTTTCGATAATTTGATTTTACGATTTTTCACAATTTCACGATTTTTCGATAAACTTGATCAATACGTTATTCCGATATTGTATTGAAATTGCGTAAGTAATAAAAGTATTGTGAAGAGTTTTGAAGTTATCTTAAACCTTGCATTTATTTAATAATAAAGCTACATAACACGGCTTTATTGTTACTCTACCTTAGTTACGTTTGTTATCAAAATCGATATTTTCAATACACGTTGAATTTCAAATCAGGGAATTCTTTGTGTATTATCTGGAGCTATTTTGATATCAGTACTAGGCACTTAATAACTACTCCAACACATTTGGTCTCCTAATATAGATATGTGTTGTCAGCACTATTCGTAACCTTTTTATCTCCCTTGGCAATTTATTCTGTCATATCTAAAGTCACAAATGTTCACGCTTCACCTATGATCAAAGAGCGGGAGTGTTTGTCAAACCGACTAAACTGACAACGATATAAGCTTCGATTTTTCACTGACACTATTCGTTATTACCAGCACTACCAACCTAAACTACTTTACCCTATTACCGCAGAAGCAAGCGTCACAGATTTCGCTTACATTTTCGTTGGCAACACTTTCCTTCAGCTATCGCCCCCAGAATCTAATTTTAAATCCACACAGCAGGGTAGACACATAACTACAAGGAGGGTTCGAAGGAGGGAGAAGGGTAACGCCTTGGGTCTAATTTTTTGCTCCACTCTCGGGCTTGCTCGGGAGTCACCTGGAGAACTCGACGTCGGGATCGCTCGCGGAGGGGATAATCTGGTCGGCCTTGCCCACCATGCGCGCGCGTGCCCCTGGTCCCCGTGCGGTTTTTCAAGCAGTGAAAACTGTTTTTACAATTCTACTAGTTAATCTTGAGTAGTTCTCTTTACATGCGTCACAGATGAGCGGCGTCCTTTGGGGGCGGGAGCGCGCAAGTTAATATTCCATACTGGGTTTTGTTGGTCGTCACAAAACGGTGTTGCGTCGGGCGGTGGCAGGAAGAATTCGAAATCGGCTGCTTCTGCAGGCGGATGGCGATGCTTCGGCGTCGGGCCAGTCAAGCTTACAGCGCGTTACGGGGGGGGGGGGCTGAGGGATGGGGGCGATAGAACGATGAAATGTTAAGCTTGCACTCCGCGGACTCACAGAAAACTGGTAAGCGAATCTGTGACCGCATTGGCTTTGGGAGTACCCAGGGGTAAACATGTATGTGTTGAGTGTATGTTGTGCTGATGTATGAGCGGTAATAACGAACTCAGTGGTATCATATAGTGAATATGAATCGGAGCTTATAGGGTTGTTCCATAGTTTTTGTCGGGTTGGACAAAACCTCGTGCACTGCTCTCACGGTCTTTGAATGAGTACGAAGGGAGTAGACGCGGGGCGAAAGCGATCTTGGTCGATCTTAGATTTGTATGCTCAGAAGCATGCTCTTCAAGCGGGAGCATAAGGATAAAACGTGTTACGGACAATAGTGCGACCCTGCCTTATAAAAAAAAATTTAATTCTCGTGCATGCGCAACCACTTTTTATCAGCTTTCTTTGGTACCGAGATGTGTACAAAGATTGCTCAGGTACAATGAATCTGGCAATTATTAAGCTTGCAAAGAGTAAGTATTACTACCATAAGCACTTCAAGTCATTCATCGGATGGATTTTGGTGTACGTCCCCACGGTCTGTATGATTGGCGCCATCGTTCTTTTTCTACGACCATTATTTGCGACTCATTCAAACTACCACTTGTACCACATGCTCTTATTCGACTTTCAGTTATCCCTGTGCTATCCTTTATATTTTACCTTGCTTTTTCTCTTATCCGATATACCAAAAAAGTTACTGTTATGACTGGGCACCAAACTATACTCTCACACACGTAGATTTTGCCTACGTTAAAAAAATTGAACGACGGCGGGCCAATTGTCCTTAGTGCTTGTGAAGCCTTCAAACCTTCCATATCATCATCTCCTTACCGCTCTTTTTTTTCAGCTCTCCAGTGCTTTCCAATAGACCAATATGCTGCTCGTAAGGGTCCAGTATCTCCTCTTTCACGGTATTTGGCCAGCTGTAATTCGGTGCCCTTTTTGTTGTGAAACACTCGCCACATATATCACTGTTCTAAGATCGCCCACCATATGTTATCTACTAAAAGATTTTCTGTCTGCCTTTCATGTTTTCCTGGGAGACTTCGGCTCTTGCGCCGTAGTCGTGGCCATGCTTACTTTTCCGGACCTCCCCACGCTATGGATTCTTTTTTTTCTTCCCTACACCAAGTTGGGGTCAGGGCCACATACGTAGGTTCGGTTGGGGACAAAAAATATTTCCTCAATGTTCCAGTGGCTCCGTTCCGTTTACGCCACGGTATCTGTCTAAGGTCTCGAAGTTTGGCAAGGATTTTTTCCTTATTTCACACGTACTACTACTAACCACCCGAGTTCGCTTCTTTACTGACACGGAGAGAGCCGTCCGGAGTACCTGGCCCTTATTAACCTGGGCTTTGGCCTTTGCTCCCTTCTACAAATTATTCTTTTCACGGACCACGAACACCACTGTCATCACTCCCATGAGAGGGAGCGCACTGAATTACAGGAAAGTGACATGCGCCTTCTTTTGGCTTCCTTCCGTCGTCCGTTTTGCCTTTCTTTTTCCCTCTTCATTTCGGGCTTCTCTATTTCTTTTGCACTGCTCACTATCGTCTCTGCATTTTCTCTGTGTTATTGGGTATTGCTTTCTATGTCTTGCTCCCGGTCTCTTGTCTCCTTTTTATCTTGTTAACAAATATAATTTGCCACACACTATATTCACAGATATCCGCCTTGCTGTTCCTCCGTTTGCCCGCTGAAACAAATACCTTGGCACCTCTACATCAGGCCTTCACACGACCCCGCTCCTCCTGGGCCTGCCCTCTTCGTTTTTTTACCCTCCAGGTTTGACCGGGATGTGGTGTTCGAGACACAGGCGGCATTGCGACTGGTCGCCCTACGAGCTCGGACGACACACCGCTCATCCCTGATTGCCTCTGTGCTTGGGCTTAGATCGGGCGGCTCGACGCGCTCACTCGCGGTGGCGATCCCCTTTTTTCCGACGTGAAGCGCCTTCACCAGTCGGTGGTGTTGCGGTACCCCACGCGCAAAGATCCAGAAGCTAAGACTAAGGACGACCCCATTACACGATACACTCGGTGTTTCGGTGCACCTTCCCATTAAAGTTCGGTCCGGTGAGTCCACCCTTATCCCCTTCTACCTACGGGGAATCACACTTGAGATTTTTCACTCTTTTGCATTATGCACTTCATTAAATTTATATATCCTACGCACAGGGCCTCAAAATAGGCAACTGTTGGTCCTTCGACCGCCAGGTAAGGTTCTACACATTACACTTGGCAGCACACAACACCTCTCGGAGTGCTACACGGAGTTCGCATTTGTTCCTACACTTCTGGCGTTGCTTTGTTGTCAAACTCGTATTACCACGTGCTCTTTGTTTGCCTACTTTATCAACTCATACACCATTAATTCCTCTCATCGTCACACGTTTCGCTTCGAGACAAACGCCTTTATCACACAGCATTAGCGGGAACCATCCCGGCGAACTTTTTCCGTATCACGCGGGTCATCCCTCTTGGCCTTCGTGGGCCCTGTGTTGGCTATTTCTCTATCTCGCATCGACAATTAGTTTATGTGAGGGTCTGGGCTACTTTGAAAGTTGGCTATGTCCATTATTACTTGTATCTCATCTTTCTCTGTTCTTTTGTTGTCCGCTCCCTTTCTGTCAACGATTCAAGGAAGATTACTCGTTTCAATGAGCAAACCGTCTTTCTTACACCTGTTTATAACATCACTACTCGAATACTCGATTACTATATACTTCTACTACCCTTTGGAACGGGTTTCGTTGTATTTCTACTATATCTTATTTATCATTTTCACAATATATATACCTTGTTTGTCTTATATCACGTGCTGGCTACCATCACTTTCTCTCGGGTTCTCTTTCAGCTCCTCCTCTTTCCACCGCCCACCGATTGGGTGCTGAGCCCACCGCGAGGGGATACTATTAAACTGCGCCTTGATCCCTCTGCCTTACTCCCACTCCTTATTTCCTTGCCTTCATTATTCTCCTCACCACAACTGGGTACATATTTTCTTATTAATTGTCTTCTATCTGCTACATTCGCCAGAGCGTCAAAGCTAGACAAACTGGTTTCACATATGGCTAACCCGATACTGTAGTCAATCTCTCCCTTTGCCTCAATTTTTCCTATGTACGTAATTGCATTCACTCCATTCCCATAATCTATTACATACTCAAGCTTATGATACCGAATAATACTGCCACATTCGGCTCTCTCGTCCTCCCACACTACTGCGTTACGACTCTCAGTCACACAAATCAATATCACGCACACTCCACTCGATCACTCACACAGAGGTCAAACACTACAATAATCTGATTTGAGGCCGGGCGTTGGATAGCAGCCCGGATATGAAACTGAGCAGCGGTGAGAGGCTGTGGCGTCTCACGGCTAGGGGTTGATCGTTCACGGGGTTGCTGTGCGCTGCACAGCGGCGTGGTTCCATCATCCCCTCCCCTATTATGGTCTATCCTTTTGACCCACACATTATGCCGGAGAGCTTACAAAGTGACTGTCTTACCAGTTAACATCTGGGTGTCCCGTGTGTTGTCAATACTTTCCGCCTTCTCGGATTTTCCTGTCATCTCCCCCTTCTTCCGCAGACTTGGGTGATGGCTCCTGGTATGAACGCCTTCACGAGCGAATTCGGGGCTGTAACGCGTACACCGCTCTATGTCCCGGTAGCTATTTTTTTCCACGTTTTTTGTGGTTCGCTACAGAGTGGGGAAGCTCGCGATCCGTACTCAAACGTACACGTGCTAGGGGGTGTTAGCTAGTGTGGTAGTTGTTTTTTGAGCAATCACCACTTTGTTCAGATGGTTCATTCCTCCGGTCAGATTTGACAGCGTTGTCCCGCCGCGGTTGGGACACAAGTTCTTAAAGGGCCGTCGTTATCTTGGCCAGCTCCTGGGTCCTGCAACGCCATGCATTCCGAGTCGTTACCCGTCGCGCCTGCTCGCTCACACACTTTTCGCACTTACATCCTCCACGACATATCCCCTGCACTGTACTTCACTTGCGCCACGAGTTCTCCACTGTAAATACTTTTAATGTCCGTTTCACTCTACCCTCTTAAATGTTCTGTTTGTGTAAAGATTTAAAACTTCAAACAAACTGTGGCTCCTGCAACCGGAGTTTTGATCGGGCCCCAATTGCTTTATTATTGGGGCCCCCCGTTCTCAAACACGTGAGGTATAGTCCTGCTGTAGTGCCTGGGCAATGTCTTTTGTATGTGGGGAGGCCTCCCCGTAATGTAATGAACGCCTGTATTGTAAAATGCATCGCTCGACCTGGAGAGGAGGAGACATACTGAAGCTTTCAACGTTGCTGAGGTCCACCTGTTAATTTTATCTGGTCATAATAAATGCGGCCTCCTTTATTTGTGGACATTCTAGCCTTAAACTCTTAACAACTGTAATCGCGTTATGAGCCCACGGTCTAACCTGCGGGCTCGAATTACAGTGGTTTTCCCTAATGGGATATCCACTTTTGGGCTCATATTTGGGGCTTCCTGTCTGCGGGGTATGCCTGTCCACTGATCTATTTTATTATTTGTTCGCTGTCAATCAGTCGAGTTTAAACGGCTCGCGCGTCTCCGCCGTTTCTCACGCACTCGGCCAACTGGTTTCTTACACATGCTTGGTGTACGACGGAAACTGCATCATCTTGATATTTCTCAGTTTAACACCTATCCGTCCGCAAACGAAATCTGCAATAAGATTCCTCGTCAATGTCTCTCACTCCTGTTCCATATCAAAATGTTGCTCAACTAGTGGAAAATATTGTTTTGAGCCAATGGTGATAAATAATCGGGAGGAACTACCGCCTTTGCTAGATACGGAACTTGACATGGAATCATTATATAACAGTTGTTTTTCGATAATCAGCTTTGATTGTTAACTGGAGCTTATATATCACAATTTCGATTTTTTGTTGATAAATTGATCAGAAGTATTAACGTTTATTCACGCAAAGAATGTTAGGTTTTTTGAGCAAATTGGTTAAGTGATATAAAATGAGTATATTGTGATCGAGAGTTTCTTGAAAAGTTATTCTGTAAACCTTAAGCATGTCTATATAAATATTAAAGCCTAATGAGTTGAAGCACGGGGCTTTATTGGTTACTGATTTCTTGCTTTTATACTTTAAGTTACGTTTTGGTTATCAAAATCGGGATATTTTCATATACCAACGTTGAATTTTGTCATATAAACTTGGGAGAATTCATTTGTGGATAATTGCACTCTGAGCTACTTAATTGATGAATGTTCAGTACTTAAGGGCGCTCTATAAAGGAACTTACCTTCCATTACCACACTTGGTCTCCTCATATAGAAAATTAGAATTCGTGTTCGTTTGTCAAGCGACTAATTGTCGGTTAACCTTTTTAGTTTATTCTCCCTTGGCAATTAAAATAATATTGGGGACTCATAATAATTAGGGTTCTGGGTATTGTCACAAATGGTTCACGCTTCTCAACTATTACATCAAGAGAGGCGGTGCAGTGCCCTTTTATGTCCAAACAGATCACGTAATAGCATGGTATCAACGATTAATGGCGATGTAGACTTTGTTCAATCGCGCTGGGAACTATTTTAGTTAAAATTTTACCTCTGGCAATATGGCTACATCTACAACCTAACTCTTATACCTAATTAACCGCAAGAAGCAGCGTCACAGAATTTCGCTTAACATTTTTCGTTGGCAACACTTTCCTTCAGGCTAATTCGGGCCATCTCCCCCCCCCCCGCGTACGCGCTGTAA
>BOPP01000051.1:5838326-5856160 GCA_017312745.1 Gryllus bimaculatus | reverse complement strand
GAGGCGAAACGGCCGTCCGAAGGTTAAGCGGGCGAGCAGGTGAGCCGCCAGGCAGGCCCGCAGCGAGAGGCCGGCGAAGCGCGACCAAGTTGGCGAGCAACTTCCCGGTAGCCGCGCCTGGCGCCGCACTGCATTAACCGGGCGGCCCTGAGGACGGCGCAGTCGGCCGCGGCGCGCG
The DNA here is from genome assembly GCA_017312745.1 of Gryllus bimaculatus. Lineage (NCBI taxonomy): Eukaryota > Metazoa > Arthropoda > Insecta > Orthoptera > Gryllidae > Gryllus > Gryllus bimaculatus. Next base: position 5,855,982 of record BOPP01000051.1, on the reverse strand, counting down.
ACCTCTCGCCCTCTCGCCCCGCGGCCGCATTGTCGCCGCCGCCCGCGCGCCCTCCGCCCCGGACGGGCGCCGCCTCGGGGCTTCGGCGCCGGAGCCCAGCGCGTGCAGGGCACTTCATGTCGGGATGCATTCCTACGGAATGCCGTGCGCTGCCGACGAAATTGGTTACGCCCCAAATACTCCCTTAGGGGATTGCATCCACTCACTGGCGTCGCCACTTGAATGCGCTTGTGTATGCCGTCGTCGTGGAGCTTATTTGAGTACAGAAGGCTGCGTGGCGATAAATCAGTTCCGACTCTCGATTGCTCCTGACTGCTTCGTTCTTTTATGTATGCATTTCCTTTGAGAAACAAGCACTATTGAGAATTCATACAATCAATTCGATTCTAACGAATTCTTGAAAATGCACAATTATTTATCATATAGTAGTTAGTATGATTGACATGGGTTGTCATTCATAATCACATCAGACTTAATAGAAAGGCTACATGATTTATGAAAGCAGATATAACACTTTAATCAATAAATTATTCCGTAATGTCATACTATTATTTAAGCGGCGTTGATATCTTTCAGGCACTTTTAAGAAAATATTACGCATTTTAACTACACAAATAATTTGTTTTAACTATAAAACTAATAGAAGAGAGTTTTTAAAAAGTTTCTCAACTTTTTTTTCAAAACAGACACATTAATACAACTTTTACATAATTTATTTTGTTTAAATTTTCAATCATTTGTGGGGTCAGTTAGAAAAATTATAAATAAAAATAATTGTAAATGTAGTTACAATATAAATGAAGCCTACGACATCAATTATAAATGTTATTACAAAATGTCTTGCAGATTGAAACCAAAAAAAACCTGCATAATAAGCATAATAAGTAAAGTAAGCAAATCAAGTAAAAACAAAACAAATAAAATAACAAATTATATCTGACTCTGGGTACTGGATTGTAAAAAAACGTTATTAAAATTTTAAAACGTACTGGATAGCATTTTATATTAAAATAGTTTACATAAGTCTCTTTTGAAAATACTAGTTAAGATATATTTTGAACAATAATAACCATGAGATAACATACGACAACATATTCTTTAATAAATTACAAATTTTTTGATAAAGTTATGTAGTAATACAGTTGTATAGAAATACAAATTTATTAGTAAGTTACTAGTAAAAGAGACTCTAAACATTTGCCTACGAAACCTCGATACCCTGTGCTTGAACCTAACAGCTAGCTTCTCGTCTTGAGGCCGTTATCAGTTCCCTGTCACCCCCGCAGCGATCTTCTCGCTTGAGCACGGCCCAGTGAAAGGGAGCAGGCATTCCCTGGGGCAGCGGGGCCAACGACGCCTGCACCGGCTACCCGACCTGAGCGCCTCCCTCGAGGTCAACATCACAACCGCCCCCACTCCTGCCACTCCCGTACCGACAGGCGCCACCAGGGCTACCGCGCGCCGCTTCCGCACACAGCCACATCCTCTCCATACGATCTCCACCTCCCCCTTCGCCTGCACCGCAGACCCCGCCTCCTGCGCCGCCATGGTGTCTTCCTTCGGCACGCCTCTTCCGCTTCCTTCGCCGCATCCCCTCCGCTTCCTCCTCCCGACCCCAATGCCACAGTTGATGTTGTCCGCTTCCACTTCTTTCTACAGCATGTATCCAACTCCTTAGTCTGCCAAGAAACAGCACACCACCAAAACTATTGCAAAACTAAATGCTGATTTTAGAAACATAGAGCCCCGTTTTCCAGAATTTAGAACTTTTCGGATTTCCCGAAAGACTTACAATAGGGTAAAAATGTATTTTCTGGGTGGGCGCAGCTCGAGTAAATGCCAGGGTTTTCGAAAATTCAAATGAGCCTTTAATTTAGAGATACGGCACTTAATTATCCTAAAATTCAACATTTAGCTTTTTGGAGTTGCTGCTGCTGCTACCCCACACGTTCCTCCCGCCGTTGGCGCCTGTCCGCCCCTGCGCCGGGCGTCCTGTGCTCTGCGGCGGCCGCCGCATGTCTGAGCCTCGCTCCGCTGCCGCCGCACAAAGGCGCGCGCCCCGCGCCAATCAGGGGTCGAGCGCACCCTGCCGACGCCCCCGCCCGTCCACCCGGCCGCACTCTGCATGTGCCGGCGCCTCCCGTCGCTGCCTCTCACCCTCTCAGCTGCCAACGCCTCCGCTACCCACCAGCGCTACTCGGCGCGACCAGCGGTATCCGCCTCCGAAAACATATTCGTACAACACGATTCGGAATCCTATACGATATCATTTTCACGTATGCTGCGAATGTGAATATATTTTCAATGTGTTAATTTTCGCAATATCCTCTATGTTCAGTTTGTAAATAGTGGCACGATCGTATATAACGGAATAAACGTTTGTTTTTGAATAATTAGTGGAGGGTTACGCAAGCTTACGATATCATTTTGCTTAGCGTATGAGATTTTACATATGAAGTTTATTTATCTGAGAAATTTCAAAATATTAATTTTCACAACGTATTGAAGATGGGGTTATTTGTAAGGACATGAAATGTTCACGAATATGTTGAAAAATTAATCAGTATTTATACCAACACAGTTAAGTATTGATTGTTCCTAATATAAATAATTAATAATAATAATAATAATAATAATAATAATAATAATAATAATAATAAAAGGAGAATCTCTAAGCTTATAATGATAATAATAATAATGATAATAATAATTATTATTATTATTATTAATAATAATATTATTTGCAGTTAATGGTAATAACTAATTGATATGTTACCTAAAAATTCAATAAACTTATTTATTAGTAATTGCAAATGGAGTGATATTTATTCCACTAAAAATAATGTAAAGTTACCGACGAATAAAATATTAAATAATAATAATTCGGTACATAATCGTAAATCGTATAATTATTAATTCACAAGTGCATGATTTTCAAGCACATTTAAATTATCTTCATCGTTTTTAATTCTGAATGTTTCGAAAAGACCTTCCCTTCACCTACAATGTGAAACGCCGGGACCTAAACTACAATGTCTGGTCTTTTTGACTTAATCCGCACTATTGGAAAATTAGTCAATTTTAACATTCTAGGAAACAATAAAATTATTTTTTTCTCCAAATAATACCCTTCTATAAGAATTCATTTTAAATTACGATAAATTTCATTTCCTCCAAATCAACGCCCACCACCGCACTGTCACGCGCGTGCTTTTCGTGGCATCGGGTCATTTAGACCCGTACGTTGTAAAATAAAGGTGAGCATCGCCATGGTCAAGCCTCGAGGATCTATCCGCCTTGGGAGGAGCGTGGATATCCCCCTCTCTCAGCCCCCAGCCTTCCTTGGCTCCCGCGCCAGCGAGCGAGCGCTCGTGTCGTCACCCACCCAACGCGCGCTTCGTGCGTCAGGCAGTTCGGTCGGGCGCGCGGCGACCACCGCTCTTGACCTTGGAGACCCCTTGTCGGCGGGGCGGGGAGAAAGGGGGTGAGGCAGGGAGAGCAGGGTGAGGCGGGGAGAGCGGGTCGACGCGGGCGAAGCGGTCGCAGGACGGGCGGGGCGGAGCGGTGCAGAAATCTCGTTCCACGTGGATCCTCGCACTCAACGGAAATTGGCGCTCGCTGGCAAACCAGCGGGGCCTGAACGCCTGATGTGAAATTAACGGCTGGCAGAGACGGTAATGAACCAACTGCGGGGGCGTGGGCGACGACCGGTCGTCAATAGAAGCTGCTCTGCCCGGGACGTCCGTGGTTCGAGACCCATCGGTGACGGATTCTGGAACACTCTCAATAATCTTGAACAGCTTCTGTGCGGGAGTAGTGCGAGTGCACAGGCGTTACGCCCAAACTGAAACTGAGTTGTAGTGTTACACGGAAGAAGATCAAGAAGCAGACGAATAGAAATGAGACGAGGTAATGTTGAAAAACACGAGGACGAGAATGACAAAGCATAAGTAGAAGACAATGAAGAAGACAAAGACCAGAAAAACATGATAAATGAAACGAAGGTAAAAATGAACAAGGAAAAAGAGCTAATGAACGATTCCATTTAAGTCTTTCACCATATAAGAGGTTTCATTTATCCTAGAAATATCTTTGGAACAAAAAATATAAAAAAAACTCTTAGAAACTGCATTTTAGTAACATACAAAGGCAACAATGAATTGAAGAAAGAACACGTAAACAGATTCTAGGTTCGATTCCCGACAATGCTGGAGGGATTTCAGATATCCTCTAAATACCTGGTTTGAAGCCCACAACGCCTTGCACGAAAAGCCTTGGGGTGGCCGCTCTGATCGGGCGTTTGCGTTATATTCTCTGCTTGATGCCAGGATAATGACAGAGCATGTAAGCATGATGCTTCTTTCGCCATTCTTAGGGCTACGTAATGAATGCGTCCTAATCTTCATGTGTGACCCATTCCAGATTGAGCAAACATTGGTCGAACGGCTGGATACCTGGTTTGCAGCGCCCAGCTGAAATGCCTCGATATATTTAGTAAATGTTTCTGTGGTGTGCCAATGAAAATCACACAACTATCATTCAGAAAACATTGAGGGTAATTAAATGCTGCCTGCAGACTCGCGAGATTTGTTTTCAATGACATCAGTTCTTGAAAAAGAAACTTGGAAATCGCGAAATCGTTTCGAAATTTTCAAAGAAGATTTTACTGTCAATGCGGACAATCAAATGCTCATGAAATACTGCCACACGAAAGAATGCCTTGATCACATAAATTCTTTAGTTTTGTTAAGGCATTAGAATATGTAAATGAAGTGTAAGGTGTAACGTGCAATCCTTTACACGCCAAACAGTATCGCGCAAACGGCAATTGAGTTACTTTAACATTTATCTAAGGTTACCACGTAAGTTAGGAGACGTTTTCTCCTACTAGAAGCGCGCTGTCTAACCGTGTTCTCCGAGTTTTTCACTAATGGAGCACGTAGTTTTTCTTTGCTGGCGGGGATGTGCTTATTATTTAGCAAGACCAGCTCTCCCACACCACTCGTATCCTGACGCAGCAGCCGTCGAGAGGCCGGACGGCCGTGTGGAATAGTTCCTTCTCTGAGCCACCGCGCGGCTCGTGCGCTAGTAGGTCGGTGCGTCCGCCGCCGCCCACGGCCGGCGTTGCTTAATTGAACGCTATTCACCTCTCGTTACCTGTCTTTGGCGCCGAGGCGCCGGCGCCTGCATGGCAAGTGAGTAGGAGGGGAAGGGGAAGGGGAAGGGGGAGGAGGGAGGGGCAGTGAAGGGCTTGCGGTGAAACAGAGGGAGCGCGATCCACGAGGCCTCAAGGCGAGCTCACGAGGCGTGGGAGGGGGGGGGGAGGACACGAAACGCCCGAACGAGCTTGCGGAAAGAACCCTCAAACACACGACAGCGGGGAGACGCGAGAAGGAGAAAGGGGAAGGCAGATAAAAGGGATGGGTGGCAAATGCGGGTTAAGAATTGACAGAGGTCTCCGGTAAAGAAAGAAAAGTTCGTGACGCTTTGCCAACTATATCTTTAAACCGCATATTTATCTTCACTTTTACTTTAGCTCAATTTAGTACTTCAGAGAATCCTGAATCATGCCAGTTCCTTGAAATATTTTTAATAGAATTTGTAAAATAGTTTTATATTTGATTTAATAGTTTTTTAATAGCTGCTCGTTCTTTCAAATCCCTTCCCTGAACTGACTACGCTCCCGAAAAATTCATATTATAATTTCAAATTATGATACAATAACGTCGATTATTATTATTATTATTATTATTATTATTATTATTATTATTATTACAATTATTATTATTCAATATAATAGGTTACTCATTTTCCAATGATAAGGTAGTAGCTCCAAATATTCTACTATTTGCAATATAAATAATATTTGATTTTATAAAGGGAACAAATGCGATTCAAAGTGATTTTTGTGAATTCTCGTCACTTTTGACTTCTCGTAGTCTTATCGAAACAAACATTCAACACCCTCATCCATCACCGCAGATTAATACATTAAATTTCACCACTAAAATTCAAATCCACGTAAAAATAAATCACCAACTACGAACTCCCACACTATTTTCTCTACTTTACGTCATTTGAACAGCTACTCTTCCATTTCACTTCCCACACCGGCGACAAAGACTTATTTTCATCGTTCTTCTCTCTCTCTCTCTCTCTCTCTCTCTCTCTCTGTCTCTCTGGAAATTGATTATTCCTTAACCTCACGACCGCGATGGGACAAGGAAACACAAGTCTTCCGCGAACAATGAATCGCGCTTGAATAGACTCAATAATTAAGAAACGGCTTCCTTTTCTGATCGCCAGAAGGAAGTCACTTGTTCGCACAAAGGGCTTGATTTGCGAAGATCGATATTGGTAAGAAGCAGTGGCACTGGGAGTTAATCTGATGCGAAAGAAATGGAAATACCAGATAGTTACTCGAAATAAAAATTAAAACAACGCTTGTACTCATCAATCACCCATTAATTTTGGGAATTAAGATATACCTATGGCATTTGATTGATTATTGTGTGATATTTTATTTCCTCTATTTGCATTAAAATCGACAGTTTTATTGAAACCATTTTGTGGTAAACAACTGGTAATGTCAGAAAAGACTACCAACGTTTATACAAATCGGAACAGGACATGAACTTCAGTGAAACGTAAATTATGAATAATGGTAAATGCTTTTTGGCAAATATTTAAAAAGTCTCATTTTCCCCTTTCATACACTGATAATTCAGTAAATGGGGCAAGTAATGCACAACAACATTTTAAATAAACGCCAGAAAATAATGGCATAATAATAGGTTAATACAAATCGCAGAAAAGAAAGTGAAACGTGAAGGAAAGAAAAAGTTATTTACTATTAAGAAAAGTAAATACTCTAAAAGTTCATTTTTCTTACTCAAACAATTTTAGAAGTTAAAACAATTTTGATGCCATTTGATAATTAAAATAATTCTATGAAAACGTATTTAAGATTTGTTTAGATTAGACATTCGAGATTCTTCTGTGCTCTCCTAATGGGTACGGGAAGAGATTTGGCAGGAAACACCACATCAGAGGAGTCGTTTTATGGACATGTTTTGAAGTGTTTTGTGAAACTGAGAAACTTAGCAGTGAACAGGACGTCAAAGAGAGTAAGGCGAAGTGGGCAAAAAAGGAATGAATCGGCAAAGGGATAGCTGGAAGGGGGGTGAACAAGTTGATGGATACAATTCCTGGTGAACGGGCTAAATGGTTGGCGGCGGACGGTGGGTTGAATGGATTGATTGTTAGTGATTTCTAGCGCATCAACTAGCCAGGTCATTTGTCCCGTAAGCGTAATGCATTTTGGTCGGGAAATAGCGGTGGTCTTCCCCCGCTGTATAGCGAGATCCAGCGTCGACCTACTGTCGGTTAGCGAGATTTTACCAACCAGGTACCTTCCACCAGCGAGGCACCGCCATAAGCCCTGGGCTCCCGACCGGTCTCCTAACATGTGTGGTAGAACAGGGCATGTTAGTGTAAGTGTGAGTAAGGGGTGAAGATAGGACAAGGAGGAGGTAGGAAAGATCGCGCGCGGCCCGTGGCCCGTTTGTTAATGTACTGCTCGGGCATTCGTCTGGAGTTGATCGGAGAAACCACGGAAAACTACGAATCAGAGCAGATGGACGCTAGAACTCACTTCCAGGCAGCGACAGAATTGGACGTAGCTGACAAGCGAGTGTCGAAAATCCTGCCAACTCGATTCTAGGACCTCCCGGTAAGAGGCACTGCAGTGACATCAGTTGATGCCCTAAGCCATCTCTCCCGGTGAAATGGCTTGGAAATGGAGGAATAGAATGGGAGTATGGTGTGGCGGAATCAGGGTGTGAACAGAAGAGAAATATAATGCGTTGTGAGGTGGGGACAAGAGGGAGGACAGGTTTTAAGAGGACGGATGAAGAAGGTGGTGCTATGGGGAAAATAGTGATGTGAGGGAATTGTGTACTACAGAGATGTGGCGTAGGGGAGTTAGTGGCGTAGCGGATGTTCTGGTGCAGGGGAGGTAGTGGTATGCGGGAGGTAATGGTGCGGGAAAACTGAGGAGGTGAGTGTAGGAGGTGGAGAGAGGTAATTGGTGCATGGAGGGTGCGGAGGTTGAGCGAGTGTGAACAGGGTGCGAGCGGAGTATTAGTGAAGTGTGAGTGGAGTGCAAGTGGAGTGCGAGTACAGTGCGAGTGGTGAGTGAGTGGAGTGCGCGTGAAGTGCGAGTGCAGTGCGTGTGCAGTGAGAGTGGAGTGCGAGTGGAGTGCGAGTGGAGTGCGAGTGGAGTGCGAGTGGAGTGCGAGTAGAGTGCAAGTGGAGTACGAGTGCAGTGCGAGTGGAGTACGAGAGGAGAGTGAGCGGGGCAGGAGCGGGGCGGGGGCCGACGAGGGCTGCTGGCGCCGTGTTGCCGATTGGAAAATCAGAATGCATGGTGCGGGGGCGCGGCGACGTTTGGTGGGCGCTGGAGGCGGAAGAGGCCTCTTGGCGTGGGACGTGGCTTATTACGTCGGTGCCGCTTCCAACAACGGAGCCACCGACTGAGCCCTCGGCTCCGGAACGAGATTCGTTTTCGCCCGCCTCCCCTAACGCTCACGGACTTCCCAAAGATGCTGTGATTTTCCCTAATGCCAGGTAAGATTCCTTGATACTTACACTTAAAACAGAAGGGATTCATTCGATGAAAGTGTTTTAATTCGTATTGACATTTTGTTTTTTCAGTCCTTTTACCTAAAGGAAGTACGCTGGATGGAAAAGTGGCATTGTATTTAATTTTATGATAAGTGATCGCTGCAGTAAATTCGGAACATCAACAATAGCGAATGTCAACTGTTCTACTTAATACCAATAATCAGTTCTTGAAGTGTAAAATCTTAGGTCCTGGAACGCTCCCGAATTAATTATTATTTTAATAGAAAATCCATTAGGTATAATAAAATTAATACCTATATACAATACCTAATACGCGTATTAATACCTAAATACCTATATATATAAGAATCATTTCCGAGGTACCAGAAGGCAATCTGTCGCGTTTCACCACAAATCAAGCCCTGATAATAATTATAACTCTTAATACTAATAATCTCAATTTAGTGTTTCAGTTACATAAAGGGGTCTTTTATATTTCACCAGACTGGCAATTGATATAAATCGTTTTACGGAGAAATTAAAATTAACCCTGAATATGTTAATAAAATCAGAAACTGTATGAGAATTCTAGAAAACGTAAATTATAAGATTATGAATTCTACGAACTATAATTTAATTATTGTAATACTTATTGGGAGTTTTTGACTTAATCAGTTTCTTATACAGGTTCTGTTACTAATATATTGCACTGTACACCAGTAAATGGCTTTTAAAATTTCACGACTAATAATATATTCTGCTTATATATTTCTCTAGTATGACACTGTCTGCTACGAGTGTACCGTAGAGCATTCAGCATCTTTTAAACATCTGTCTTTTTCTCCTTAAACGAACACTCTTTAGTTGTTAGAAAGCTATACTTCATTACACTAATATTTTTGACGGCATTTACCATGCATGTAACATACGACCAACACAGCAATATAATCCTCATTTCATCTACAAAGAACGAAGTTTACATCTCTCCATGAATATCGACGTATCGAGATGAATCGATAGAAATAACGTAACAGAGCTATAGCTTCGTTGACAAGTCCACAATTTCGTGAGGGAAACCAACACTTCCAGAGATCTGTATCTTTCGCAAAGCCCATTTCGGAGCAAGGCCTGAGAAACAGAGACGCGCCCAAAGAAGGGAAAATATAAATAGAAGCTGTGGAAGAAAGTATTATAATTCAAATTCTCATTAAGTCAAGTCTGGTAGATCGAATAACGGATGTAAACATATCCATCAAGTTTGGCAGATGGTAATAATAATATAAAGAACAATCCAATGCAAAAATAATACGCTAAAATAAAGACTAAGGGGAGTTAAATATAAATTAAATTTCTAAGAACATCGTTAGTCTTTACTCTTTGGAAAAAAGCCAATGCCAAAATAACACCAGTTATTAAATGTTCTGTTTTGCTTCATTACTCCAGACAATGTGTGCATGGACGACCCTTTCTACGTCGACTTATTTTATTTTTCTGATATATATCACATAGCATTTAAATGTAAAACCGGTGGTGATATTTCTCACTTTATTTCTAACCTTTGAAATTTTTCAAAATTACAATTTTATGCAATTTTTTCTGCGGAAAACAATTAAGGAAACAAATTGGAGCGGTTTTGAGATTTTTTATTAATTGTATTATAATAATTCAAAAAGAAATTACGCAAAAAACTCATTTTTTCAAAAATACTTCTACGTGCACTTTTCAAAGTTGTGACTTTTTTAGGAAAAAGTAAATAAATTAATATGACCAAGATTTATCCACTTTTTTGTTAACAGGGACCAAGTAAGAGTTCTGTCGAAAAATCGCCCGTTTCGGGAGCGCGATTACAACTCTTTCTTTGCTTACAAAGGCATGTGAGAGCGATAAAAATACAAGAAAACGTAACGTCATTTGATCAATCCAATGAAGTCTATAAATTCTATCAAACCAACAAAATCTCTGTACAGAGTCCAAGCCAGCCTGGATAGATAAAGCTGTAGAGCCGTAGCTATTTCAAAGCTGAAGAGTCGCGGGTTCAAATCCCATCCGGAGGATGTATATTTGTGTGTCCCTATACCAATACAGCTACCCCCCGATGTTACAGATGTCGCTGTATGACTTTAGCAGCTGAAAAGCGACCTTAATTAAGTAAAAAAATATTAACACAGTCTACAAGTGGAAGGGGCATCGCAGCCCTGGCGCCAACATGCGATGCAGCGGGGCAGGCGGTGGCGCCAAAGCGGAAGACGCGGGGCGGCGCTGCGGCGACGCGGTCTGCCAGACGCGTGGTCTGGAGCGGAGCCGCGCCTCCGCACGCGCAAAGTAATTCAATTTGCCGCCAGAGCCGCCTCCACCTCTCCCTTCCCGTCGTCGCCCTGCCTCCGCTTCCGTCAACCTCGTCTCCCTGTTTGCTCGTCGGCTGCGCCACCTTCGTCACCCACTCCGTCCCTCTAGACGGTTTCTCCCGCCCCCGTCGTCCAAGCCGCCCAGTCTCTGCCATCTGCCCCTTTGTTCCTGACATGTGCTCCATCACCTCCGTCACTCCGTCTCTGCCATTCCGCTTGCCTCTGCAGTGACTGGCCGGAGTCCTAGGAGTCGAGTCTCGGCCGTAGCAGATTTTCGATATTACTTCAATATGGTACATAACTTTGTCGAATTCACCCGCTGGGTAGAGGAGCATTCTAGCGACTGGCAACTCTGATCGGCGAGTTTTATGAGATTTCTCTCTTCCGAACTAGGCGAACCGAGCAGAACCCTTACAAGCGGAACACGCGCGATCTTTCCTTCCTCATCGTCATCCTACCCTCTCCCCTTACACTCACACACACACACAGCGTGCCCCCGCGCAGGGTATCACACACACACGCGCTCATACTAAACACACTTGTCGGAGGAAAGCATAGAGTTGTCTTCACTAGCGAGATACCTGGTTATTCCCGCGCACCCCATCTACAATATTCGCTTTTCCCCCCTCCAGCGAGCCCACCTCATTGAATATCCGATCTCCAGTCGACGGTCTCTTAGCCCTCTAGTACGCTACTGGGTTCACTCCCTTTCCGTCCCCGGTCCTCCAGAACACAACACCTACCGCCGTTCGCAACCATCTCCCCCTCTTTCGCAGCCGCTCTCATCATCGCCTCTCCGCGCCCGCTCGCCCACACAGCGCCCAGCGGCGAGGCCTCCCGCGCCGCGAACGCCGGGGCGGGCGAGCGGGCGGAGCGGCCGAGAAGGATAGGCAACGATTCCTATCGGGGAGTCGAGTATTGAAACAGTACACGGGGCAGGAGATCTTTGCGTAACATGCGGCGGCTCCCGCGGGGCGCGCGCGAGCGTTGTGCTGGCAGCGGCCCCGGGGGACGCCCCGCCCGCCGCGCCCGCCGGCGTGGTGCAGCCTCTCCGCCTCCCACACGCCGCTTACACTCGATGCGCCCGCCCTGCGCCGCGCGGAGGGAAGGAGGCAGGACGGGTGGTTGTGGAGGGGAGGGCACTTTCCCGCTCAGCTACATTTGCATGCGCTCGGGCACCACTGCCAGCGAGGGAGTGGAGGACGAGGAGGGGGTTTTGGAGGATGAGAAGGCGTCTCCCCGCCCCCCACCTCCGCGGACCCTGCCCCCACTTCTACATTCGATGCCCGCTCGCCATCCGCGGGGGAGCTGACGAGAGGAGGAGGTTGGAGGTAAGTGGAGAGGCGAGGCACCACGTCCCGCCCCACAGTCGATCGCTCCTCCCGCCGACGTAGGGAGGTGGAGGAGGAGGAGTGGGGAGCGGGTGGGGAGGGAGCCCCGGAGATCGGGTGGGAGGGAAATCTTCAACTGGGAATGGAAAATAAACTCCCCTTGGCTGTTGATGCAGGAAAGCAGAAAATGTTTACCCACTTCCGCGCGAGGCCGCCGCGTGTCGCGCAGAAATGGGCGGTGGGGGAGAGGGAGGGGAGAGAAAGGGAGGAGGGGAAGCCGGAGCAACTTGCCCGGGGAGCGAGTGGGCGAGAGACGCCAGTGAGTGGAGTGTGTCCTTGGATACATGCGTGAGGGAGGAACGTCGTCGTTCGAATGCACGGCGTCCGTATGAGTAGCGCAAGCGGGGCAAAGCGGGAGAGCAGTTGCAGGAAGTTTGAGGAATCGCTCGAGAGGTCACGTGGGGGAGCGAGGAGCGCAGATCGGCGGTGAGAGTTGAAATGGATTCGTTGGGGCAGAAAATGGGCGGAAGTGGACAACCGGTCTCGCGGAAAAATACGAGGTCATAGAAACGAGTAGAGATGCGGAAAATGAGGGGGGGTTATGGTTTCTAAGTAGAGTGGTTAGGTAACTACAGCAAAAAGGATCGGGCTTGGATGATCAATTTGATAAATAAACAAGAATTACGTTTTAATTTTGTATTCATCCCAATTCACCCTACTTCATTGTCCATATCCTAATATATCATAAGAACAACAGGCACGCAATCCTTTGCCAACACTGATATTCTTCGAGCCATGCCACGGGCTAAAAGGGGCATGCGGACAGTGTGGGTGTGAGGGAGAGAGTAGGGAAAGAAGAGGGAGGGAAAGAGAGGAAAAGAGAAGCCGAGAGACGGGCGGAGAGGGCTTGCAGCGCGTGCCGCGTGCCTGGCTACGCGAGCGCCCGTGCGCGCTGCTCCAGCCCCCGCCCACCAAGAGAGAGCTCTGCGCCGCTGGCGGCCTCGAGTGGTTTCGTTTCCAAGGCAACAACAGACGCCGCGTCGCCCTCCAAACGCTGACAACATCCCCTCCCCGTTCCCTCCCCAGCCGCTCCCCACGGCCGAAGGTCGTCGCTGTCACCTGAGGACGCCCCCCCCTGCCCCGCTCCGCGTCACGCCCGCAGGTGCTTTCGAGCGACGCCTCTCGGGCGGCGCCCCTTTTAGGCGTGGGCGGCGAGTGGACGCGGGCGCGCCGATAAATCTCCAACTTCGGTTTATGTGTTTTGCAGCCCAAGAGGAGAAAATCTCCTTTGGATTACAAAAAAATAAATACAGTTTTACAGTGCTGTTTGGAAGCTTTTTAAGAGCTTGTTTCAGTTAAAGTTATTTTCACTAGTGATCTAGATGGTTTTGGATCATGACGATAATAATAATAATTATAGTAATAATAATAAGATTAATAATAAATAAAATAATAATAAAGTGAAGATGGCGAAGGATGAAAAACATTATAATATAGCCGTGAAAAGAAGAATAAAAATTGCATTTTTGACATTAAAACATGTGTTCTCCAATCTGTCCAAAAAAATAACACGCACACACACGAACTAAAATACATCACGCTTCATAAAATAATGTATTGTGTTTCCTAAACGTACAATAAAATTAATGTATTCCAACACTAAGATCAAATTTCAGAATGAATAATGTATTATTTTGTATTAAAACATTCATTCAAATTCATATAATCTATATATTTTCGTTTTAAAAGAAATTTGAGCCCTCACCCTAACCAAATTTGACCTTTTTGACGTGAAACATAGTAAGCTCTTCATATTATTACCTACTTCTTTAATTTATTTATAAAAAAGGTCAATTGAAGCAATATGTTGTTAGTAAAATGAACGCTCACATTCCGTCGTTTTTTTATTACCACTTTTTAAAGACCGACAACACAGTAGTAGTTGGAATTTTTTACGTTGCAACCGAAAGCAGACGACCTTTGGTCAATAGCGCGTGAAAGCTTACGAGAGTGAGGTTTAAAGGAAATCCTTGCATCATGGGGTTATAGCAATGCGAGTTTTGCAAGTTAAAAGATTCAATGTTTTAAAATTCAAATGGAACTCTTGTAATGATGTCACGCATGTGACCCTTTACCAAAAAAGCAAGTGATTACAATTAATATAATGCATTACGTTTTCACGTTAAGAAAATAACAGGCTATCTTGCTCTCCAAAATAATGTATAGGCAGATCTTGGTAGCTATAAAAGAATTCAATGACTTATCATAAGTAGGTTTAACTCACCGTAATATACCGGTGAGCGCAGAGTTTAGTCCGAAATTCCACTAGCTATTACTTTCCAACAACAATTCTAACAGTATGTGGTTCCGGCTACCTGTTATTTGAAATATTAATCGATTAGTTCCCAGCATTTCCATCTGGTAGCGAAAATCCCGGCAACGGTGTCTTGCAATATTCCGCACATTTTATTTCTCCTATAGACGTAAAAATACTAAAAGAAATATATAGTAAATAATGACAAATAAGTTTTTTTTTTATTTCTGAATGCCAGGATGTACACATGACTTGGATCGGTTCGAATCTTCCTGTAAAATCGTGCTTAGCGGATGCCTGTGGTGAAGTTGGAGGGAGAGGATGATGTAAAGCAAACGGTAGTTGGTCCACACCGAAGTGCAGGGGGCTTGTACATGGTATGCGCCTGAAGAAAACACTGAATGCGAGATCAATCATCACTGTCGAAGCGAGGAAGAAGTGAGCAATCCACTTATCTTCGAACTACGGGGTAACAATTGTTTTACACACTTTTACTACTAAACTATTTATAAATCAAGCTATTTATAAATTAAATTAATTTACAAAACAATTCTGCCTTCAATTTTAATTTCAGAAAAATAACGACGGCTAAGCAAATTTTATTCAATGGTTGATAGAGGAAACCAATGAAGAATAGAAGCTCGACCTATGGAGAATTAACTCTGTGGTCAAAATCAACGGTGGTGCATAGCTCCAAATTTTTGAACATCTCTCGGTTCATCAGTTTTCGGAACAACATTTTTGGGTTTTCTATTTTTGTGTATTGCAAATGAAGTATTTTTATATTTCCTTTCCTATATTGTAATACATCCTTTCGTGTGATGCAAACAAAAGAGTCAGCAAAATTTTGACAAACGTAACACATGCTCTCTCAGTTTGTCTTTCCTACCCAGTTCTATAAACTTACCCTTTCTAACGTAAACGATCCCTTTCTGTACTTTCTCCGATTTCCTTTCTACATGAGCCCGATCTCGTCCCTGAAGTACCACATTCTTTATGTTAAATCTGTTAGGTGCAACAAAGCTTTCCCCCTCTCTCGATCTCTTGCCTCAACACCCACCTACTTCCCCTCCGGCGCTCCCCATTGCGCTCGACTGGCGCAGCCCGCATCCCAACGTCGCAGCGCCGCCGGCGGGGGTCGACGCCGGGACTCGAGAATGCGCGGCACGATGCTGCACAGCAGCCCGCAAAGCGAGACGGCGGTGGCGGCGGCGTTAAGTTGAAAGTCAACTGTGCCGCACGCGTCGCCGCCCCCAATGCTCTGTCACCGCGCCCTGAGTTTTAGGTGGACTCTGCCGACTACATTGCCCCGTATCCTTCGTCTACCTTTTCGCTCATAGTGCCCTCAGCATCTACGACGTTCCCGTCAAGTCCTTCGATCCCGTCAGCCCCGCCGGCCACATCAACGCCGTCGGTCACACTGACACTGGCGGTCCCGTCGGACCCGTCGATTCTATGCGCCTAGGTCCCCCGTTGGCCCCGTCAGCGCCGTTAACGTCGTCAGCCTCACTGACACCGTCGGCCCAG
Source organism: Gryllus bimaculatus (assembly GCA_017312745.1). NCBI lineage: Eukaryota > Metazoa > Arthropoda > Insecta > Orthoptera > Gryllidae > Gryllus > Gryllus bimaculatus. The sequence continues at coordinate 5,839,840 of BOPP01000051.1, read as the reverse complement.
ACGGCCTCGTCAGCCCCATCGGCATAGTCTGCTCCATCAGTCGAGACGGCCCCGTCGGCCCCGTCGGCCCCGTCGGCCCCGTCGCCCCGTCGGCCCCGTCGACCTCGTCGGCCTCGTTGGCCCCGTCGACCTCGTCGGCCTCGTTGGCCCCGTCGACCTCGTCGGCCTCGTCGGCCCCGTCGGCTCTAGCGGCCCCGTCAGCCGCGCTCACCCCGTTGCCTCCGTCGGCGCCGTCGGCCCCATCGGCCCCGTCGGCCCCGTCGGCCCCATCGGCCCCGTCGGCCCCGTCGGCCCCGTCGGCCCCGTCTGCCCCGTCGGCCCCGTCGGCCCCGTCGGATCAGTCGGCCCAGCTCCCTCCTTTGCTTCCGTCGGCCTCGGCAACCCCGCCAGTCTCAGTACCACCAACTTCTTGAATTTATCCGCATTTGTCTCACTCTCCGGACTCATTACTCCAACTGATTTCGCAGCTTTTGGTACTCTTGTTTCTCTGCACTCTCATTACATACCACTTCTACGTCCCTACCCCTTCACTGAAGCTATCTCTTTCCTTCTTCAGACCGCTCCACATGCTACCGCTAATACTTTATTCCCGTTCGGCTTGCCTACGCTCTCCGGCTTCTCCTCTTCACTGCTCTTCTGCAACTGGCTTCATCTGTCACTTTGACTCGGAGTTCGACCACAGTTCATCCGCCGCTTCACTGTCTTCCGCCGTAGCATCTGTCTCCGACATTTCGGGCTGCCCAAGTCTCTTTCGTCTCTTCTGACATCTCCCCATTTCTCTTCTCCGACACGTCTCCGTTGTGTGTAGTCTTTATGTCTCTATATTCGCCGCCCTCGCCACAACCGTCTTTCTAGATGTCTTTTCTTTTCCTCATCCACCATTAAGACCGCCATCATTCCAGAGATGCAAGACGACTCCACATGAATTGTGACCCGTGAGTTGTCAGGTACCAAATCTCCTACAGCGATTTTTTATTGGTCCCTTAAGAAGTTCACGTAAAAAATTAACACATTTTCAGTCTTTCCTGCGTGTCTAGTACTTGCTCGTGTAACTTTGCTCAAGAAATATCACCACTTCCTTACATACGGAACCATCGGCTATTTCACTTTTAATGGTTTTACCGACATTTGATTATTTCTCTTCTAATTTTAAATACCTCCAACAAATAATATCGAATCTATCCCCAAACTAAAAGTTTTGGAGAAGGACACACACGCGTTACTTTTATTAAAATATTTATTGAAATATTAATAGTTCGATTTTTTTAGATGTGGGGTTACATGTCTAAACGTCGATTTGTTTACCATATTTTTATTCAATAAAAAGTCAAAGGCACTAGCCTCTTCTCCAACGCATTCGCTTTCTCAGACATCTCCGTCTTCATATTCTCCGCTTCCTTCGATTGCGAATAATCTTTATTCTTCCTTTCTGCGCCTCTTCCACTTCTGCTGTCTCCTTCCTGACCTCCCTTTCCACAAACCTTTACTCGACTGCCTGCCTCACCGCCCCCGCC
>BOPP01000051.1:5786096-5820115 GCA_017312745.1 Gryllus bimaculatus | reverse complement strand
CGTTTACATGCAATAACAACTTAAAATACAGGTATTAAGAATACATAGACAGAAGAAACTACTTTAGTCAACATTTAAACAAGTATCACATTCATAAAAAAAATAAATATTATTTAGATAAATAGAATAAGGGAAGCCCAACAGGTCCTCATTATTGTTTTGATGTTTACAAGTAAGTTTGTTGATTATTCTTTAACATTTTTTATTCTAATTCTGAAAGGTTTAGGGGGGTCAGCAAAGATTGTATTAGAATATTTCATCTATGGAAATCTGTTTTTGATTCGGGATGTTGTTGCTGATGAATCAGGTTGGTAGTGGTGAGTTGTATGGTATATATGCCAAGATGGTAAAGGATGTGTGGCGTTTGAGAAGTATGCCTGATGAATAGTTTTGTTTTTAATTTGGTGAATTGGTTGTTTCTTAATGAACGGCAGGGGGGGCATTTAACAGCTTAGCGTAGATCTTAGTTGAAAAGTTTTGTATTTTTCTATGAATATTAAGTCGCGATGTGTTTTGTACATAATTGGGCATGCATACATTATACATGGGTGAGAATTATTGCTTGTAGGACTAGTGTAATTCTGTTTTTTGAGAAGCAGTTCTTTTCTGTTAATTAATGGGTACAATTTATGAAGTCTTCTATTTGCTTGGGTGATTTTGTCATTTAATATTGGTGTTGTCATGTTAGTCTGGTGTCCGGATCTATATTAAATTTTATAGGTTTCTTTTTTGGCTAACCAATCCAGAGTTTTGTTAAGTAGGTTTGGTAGGGGTTTAGGAGTAGTGTTTATTGGGGCATACAGTGTGAATCATTTATTGCTAGTCTTTTTTGGGTTTAGTTTTATCTTCATTTGTCTGCCCATTGTGTTACATTGTGGTGAAGTTGTGTTGCACTGTATCAAGCTGTAACAATAATGCTATTGTTTCTGTGTTTTGAAGTAGTTTGGGGAATCTGTGTGAATTTTGAAAATGTTTGCAGATAATGGGCTGCCTTGTGGTACTTCAGCTGTGATTTCTTTTTTGTGTAGAGTTAGGTTTGTTATTCTTACTGAAAAACTCTTTCTTTTAGGGAAGTTTTTATTATTTTTACGCAAGTAAAGGGGTAATCGGGTTTCTTGTAATTTAAATATTAAACTTCGTGCCATACTCTGGTCGAATGCTGGGTTTACATCTAAAAATACTGCAGTGTGTGCTTTTTTGTTGCGAGTTTTTAAATATTGATTCTGTTATTCTTAAAAGTTGAATGTGTTGTGAGTGTTTCTTTGAATCCAAATTTGGAAAGGTGGTATGTTTTGTAATTCAAATAATTATTTTAAAAGTCTTTTTAAAAATTAGTTTTTCCATTACTTTGGCTACAATGGGATTAGGCTTATAGTCTATAGTTTTTCTGTAGAGTGTTGGGGTTTTTCTTGGTTTTGAATTGGTATTATATGAGTGTTTCCATTTTTTTGGGATAGTACTGTTTCTTAATATTGAATTGAATATTGCAGTTAAGATAGCTAATTGCTTCTTTATTTAGTTTTTGTAAAATTATGGGTTTGGTATTTGGTCAATTTCCAGCTGATTTTTTTTAGGTAAGTGTTTGGATGTTTGGTATGTTTATTTGTGATATACTATTTTAAGCTGGGTGGTGGGACTGTTGGTTACTTCACAGTTATTGATACTGGTTTAAATTGTTAATGTTTTGTGGTTGTATTAGAGTAATGTTTCTTGGATAATGTTCTGTAGTATTTTCACATTTTTCTTTGTTGTTTTGGCTTGTTTTATCTGATTTCTTTGAGTTCTGGTATATTGTTTGGTTCTTTTCGGATATTTGGTTTCTGTAACCATGCCATAAATTGCTGTTTTAGGATTTATTTTTTTAATGTAATTTTATATTGTTGGATTTGTGCTCGTCTAAACTAGTTTTACTGGTTGTTAGTTTTATTTAGTATTTTTTTTAAGTTGGGCTTCCTATATTGGTGCCATTGCCTACGAATTTTGTGTTCTTTTGAATTAATTTTGGTCAATGCGATAGGTATTGTATGTTGTGGTATATTTTTGGTTTTTATAATTTGAGTTTAGTATTTCTTTTTTGCTGCTTTTTGTATGATTTTAGTGAAGGTATCTATGGCAATATAATTTTCTTCTTTTGTTTTTTCATGAATCGGTTTTGTGGGAAGGACACATTATCGCACGTTTTGTTTTGAAATTTTTACCCATCTTATGTTTTTTGTGTTAAGCAATGACAACTCAGTTTAATATAGTTATATAGAGTGAGAATAACAGGAACAGTGGTTTTTTTCAGGTAACACATGAGATAGAGGGTGTGTTTTAGATTTTTTAGAAATGGTAATGTCAATGGATTCTGGTTCAGCATTAAGTTTTTTTGGGGGGTATGAGTAGGGGGTTGTTGGGGCTGTGATTTGAAAGTTTAATGTTGAAATGATGCTTTTAGCAAGCTTTCTCCCATTAGGTGTTATTCACTTTACAACCCAATTGATATGTTTACTAGTTTAGATCTCCATTCAAATTGTAGGTTCTGTATTAATGTATATTAGCTTTAATTCGTTTATTTGATTTTTGTTTTTAGGATGGTTTATACGCTGTTTATGATATTTAAAATATTCATTTTTAAAGTTATCCTTTACTCGTTATTAGCTCTAGTTGTGTTGATTTTGATAGAGATTAATGAGTGGTCTAGTTCTTTTTAATTAGTATTGCTACTCTCCTCCTGTTGCATTGTTTTGACAAATTCTGGTCTTCTCTGTAAAGTTTATATCCAGGGATTTGGAAAGGTTGTCCTGGTGCCAAAGTTGGTTTCTGTTAATGCATGCAATGTTATTCGGAGTGTTTTTTAAGGGAATTGATAAGTGTTATTTTTTTTAATTTGGTAATCATTTGCAATTCTAGTTTAAGAGTGTTATTGATTTAAGTTGGGCTGTTTATCAGGTTATCTTTTATATTTGGATTTGATTTTGGATACAATAGTATCTGTGGAATTAATGTATGCTGTTTATTTGTTTAACTATTGTTTGGTAAAGCATTGCCTTATAATTTGTGTGATATTTTGTCTGTATGGTATTTTGTGTAACTGTTTGTGGCATAGTGGGTGAAGTTTGTATTTTTGCCTATTTTAATAGCCAATTGTGGATAGTGGAATTTTGATTTATGTTTGGTTTGTTGTGGGAATGTTTTGTGGAGTGAGTTTTGTTTTCATATAGTTTCTGATGTGATTTGTGGGAGCTTGGAATTGGTAATTTAATTGATTTTGAGTGGTGATGTATTTCCCTTTCTTTTTGGACAGTACTTGCATGTGATTAGAGCTAGCCATATGATTTTCTTTACAGAGAGTTACAATTGGGGGGTGGTGGGTTTTGTGGATTGGTAATAATTTACAGTCTTTTGTCAATGTTGTTCTGGCACAGTAGCCACATTTGGTGGGCATTGTGCAATAATTTTTTGTGTGTCACTAAAGTAAGCATTTTTTACATTGAAGGGGGGGCCTTGTGGTTTCCTTCTTCATTTCTACATTTAAATAGCGTTGAAGTAATTTGTCTAGTTTAATATTTCCTTTCCTTCTGTGGAGTTTGATGTTCTAATGCTCTATTTGAATGGTAAATTGCTTCTCTGTTAGTTAATCTGGGTTAAATTTTTATTTATTGGATAGTTTTATGATTTTCTAATTCGTTGTAATTTCTTCTTCGGTGAATATTATGGGTACATTTTTTTTATTACTACTGATAAGTTTTTTTAGTTTGCAGCACAGTATGTATCGTAGGGAACAATTTTTCTTCAAATATTTTCTGACTTTTCGGTATTTGAAACGTTTTTCATACATATTTTTACTGAATTCCTATGGTTTTAAAGTGTAAAGCGTTTCCTATTAGTTTTTTAGGTTTTTGGTTAGAAGAGTTATATTTTCCTCGTTTCTGAGGCAAATCGGGGGAATTTTACATTTTCACTTTGAGGTTCATTGTTATTTACATTTTCTTTCTTCTGATTGTCTACTGATTCTAAATATTTGAAGTGTCTATTTATTGAGGTAATGTCATTATTGCACATTGATCAGCATTTCTACGTGGGCGGCACTATAGTTAGGTTAATTTTGAGAGTCCCTTTTTTTGGTGAGTTATGTTGTGCGTTGTTGTCTGGTGAGGAAATGCACTCGTTGATTTCTGTGTAGCCTAGCTTTGCAGATTGGAGGTTCAGTTGATTGTTGCGGATCACGTATATTTGAGGATATGTGCGTTGGTTTTCTGCGGCGTTTGTTCTGCATCAAGTCGTGAATGAAGAAGGCTGTTGTGTAGAATTTGGTTTTGGTGTTTAATTTGTTAGGTGTTCTTGGGAGAATTTGATTTTGATGTGGAGATGTTGATATGTTGTTGAAGCATCTGCTATTTTGGTTTTCTTGTGAGAATTGTGAGTTAGTTTGTCTTGTGTTAATTCACAGTTTCATCATTATTTAATAGTTCGATGGATCTGCTGATGTGTTCTCACTAGTGAATCTTCTTCAGTAACATTTGAGACTTATCGTATTATTTTGTAGCACTTTTTACTGTGGTTTTAACAATTTTTAGTTTCTGTTATGTCCACTCACTATAAGCCAAAGCTTGATTTTTGTTTGTTGACGGTGGCACTATTATTAGTCTAATTTTTTTGTAATTGTAGTTTTTGCCGCAATGCGGCAAAACGATAGTTGGACTACGCCTATTCAAAACGCGTTATCGATCGCACTAAGCAAAACAATCCCTGTAAAGCAGTTATGCTGGTCTGTGGAAATAAATAAATAAATAAATAAACAAAAAAATAGAACGAAATTTTAAAAAAAATATAAATAATGTAATATAAATTACCCAACGTAGAATAGCGAGAAAATATAAAACACAAGAAATGAGAAAGATGAATAAAAAATAATACAGAAACATGAATTAAGATAGTTTCGAATAGCACTAAACAGACCGAAGCAAAAACGTACACTGGCAATATTCTAAAAGAAATAAGATATGATGGTGAACTTTAATTAACCAAATTTGTACAATGAAAGTAGCCAGAATTCAGAGTAAAACAAATGAGAAATAGAAAGGAGGGGCAATTTGCAGAATTAACATCGATACGAACAACGAAACCAGAACGTAAAAAGGGGGCGTGGCAGGAGAAATTGAGCGGGTCCAACGACTGCGGCGTGAGTTGTGACAACGCGGCCCCGCGGGCGCAACGAGGCCGTTGGCGGGGGCGGCCGATCCCCCAGGCCGGGTGTATTATGCGCGCCCACGCACCGCGCCCCGTCCCGCCCCTCCCCTCGCGGCCCCACGCAAGCCCGGCATCGTGCGCTGCACGACGCGCGGATAAATAGCACGCGGCCATTGGGGCAGGGCGCGTGCCGATGCCCGACCGGGCGCGCGCACGGGATAAATCGCGCCGCGTGCGGCCGTGAACGTCCTCGCCCCGCTCGCCCTGCTCCTGGCCGTTCGCGCGCTCCCGATGCCCAAGCTGTTGTTTCCATCCCGTCGCCATAGCGGTGATCGCCACCTCTGTGCAAGTGACCCTGCTTGCCGATTCCCCTCTTCCGATGTCGCTCGCCCGCCACGCACCCCATGCCCCGACCCGGCCGTTCGCTCGCTTACACCGACTTCTCTGTCACAATCCCCGGCCCTTCTGTGCAAGCCACCATGCATCCCTCCCTCCAATGTCGCTCCCCCGCCACACGCCCTGTCCCCGCTCCCCACCCGGCCGTTCGCTCGCTCCCAACGACCACGCCGTCTCTGCCGCCCCGCCTATATTAGTCCCCGCCACCTCTGAGACAGCGTCGATTCCGCCTTCCGGCCTTCCCCTCTCCGACGTCCCTGCCATCTCCTCGCGTTGTCACCCGTACTGCCTCTGACCCAGCCGCCTTTACCTACACCACCCTACTCTTGCCGTCCCATCCACCCGCGTCTCCGCCGTCCCGACGCATTCCCCATCCCCTCTCACAGCCGCCCCCGCAACCTGATTCCCCGCCGCGCCCGCTCTCCCCACCATCCAACGCACGATCACCTGTAAGGCCTCTTCAAATTGCCGCCCCCACTTCCATGAGATTTATACCGCCCCCTCACCCCTTACTCCTGCTACCCCGCCGCCCCCTCGCACTACCGGCCTAACTGACCCACCCTCCCTTCTCCACTGGCACGGCTACCTCCGATACCCTCGTCGTCCCCACCGGCTCGAACGCCGTGACCGTCCCCGCCGTCCAGGTGTCCCCCTGACGTCCCTACGACACCGGCGGCCACCCACTACGTCTGTGCTCTCGTGTCTAATCGCTCTCGGCCGCTTCCCTTGCCACCTGCTGTTGCCTTACGTGGATCAGATCACCTGCATCGAGTCACCTTTCCACCGCTCCCACGTGGCTCATTGGAGCGTTCCGCCAACTCCCACGCAACCTCACGTTCTTTACTTCTCCAACGATCCTTGCTTGTCCCTCACTTTCGTTCGCGCGTATTGTTTGTCATTCCGACCTTGATCAATATTTTGACGCAATACGTTCCGTTTCACCTCAATTGATCTGCCTCTTTGCCGACAATTGTCCTAGAAATCGGACACACCGTCTACAAGCTCGTCATACCGCCTGAAATGTTTCTGATAATGCTGGTGAAACCATCAGCAGTTGCCCTGTATCCTCGTGCTACTTTCTCTTAGGTAAGCTGTGTTCACTATGCTCACATTGGATTTCTTGACACATCCTATATGACACGCTATTTTGTATAAGAATTCGGTTGCTTCACAAACAATTACTTTTGATGATAACCCCAGTGTAAATACTTTTACACCGTACCTATCTACAAGCACATCCCCAATATACACTTCCTTAAACCATGTTCCTCGTTTTTGTATTATCCCTTTCCTTCCTTTCCTTTCTTGTAACTTTATTACACTCTTGCCCTCAATTTATGACATTCTTACATATATTTATAAACACTCACATTCCGATGTTCCCCGCACTAAAATCAATCCCCATCGCGTCTACCATCCCATCGGCCCGCGGTTCGACACCCGGCGACCGCAGCCGCCTTTATAATTGACTGCGCCAGTCGCTCTAAGAGAGAGAGCGCTGCGCTACTAATGGGTGGTTCGGCAATTCACGCGCTCGCAGCCACTCGCCGCGTACTCTGCAGCCCTGAAGAAAGCCACAACCGCCTTTCTCAATGGCGTGCTATTTCTGCGGTGAAATTGCATCACTGACGGCGTGATGCAGCGAAGGACGTGGCGGACTACGCAAATGTAATTAGACGGATAGTAAACGTGTTTCGTTTCCTGCTTCACTCTACAGAAAAGAGAACAATAGTAACGGATGAAATACTGGTAGAAATGAAAACTATTTACTAGGAATGTTTATTTATTTGAAGTCATTTCATGAAATTAAGAAAAAGTGAAACAAAATTGAGCATAAGAGTATGATGTATAATTTGCAGCAGAAAGACTAGGTATCAATGTAATGCCCATTTTAAAATCGTCAAAATATAAATGCATTATGCATAAAATAAACTTCAACAAAACTCTGGCTATCATATCAATAATTTTAGTTCGTAGATGAACAATACAAGTATGTTCTTAGTCGCTGATACAATGAACTACTTTAATCGCCATCCCGTTGAAATACCAGTCTATCATCAAATTTTCATAAATATCAGGCGTGGTTTCACTGCACAGTCCCATTATCAAGCTTCTGTGTAACGTATACAAGATGTGGTACTTTAAAATAGTTTAATAATTATTAGAAATGTTTAATTCCTTATAATTTTCATTAAAATTTCTTGTACGACTATTTTGTTCCCGTTATTAAATTTCCACAAATTACTTAGTTCGTTGCTTCTTTACATTAATCACACACACACACACACACACACAGGGCACTAACACTTCAGGGTTGCCACTTTTTACTCTCAATTGCCTTAGAACCCGGACAGCGCGTATATTCCTGTTTATCACGTTTGCCCTGAAGAGCCGTTCAAAGTGGCGAGAACATGAGCAAAGAGGTGAGGTGGGGTGGGGTGGGGTGGGGAGAGATTGCTCCTCTACCCCCTACCCCCCTCTCTTCAACGTCGCTTGTGCATCGCTTTGAGCGACCAAAGTGGAAAATCGTCCTCTCACAGCCGCCTCCCCCTAAGTCCTCCTCGGAGGACGGTTTCGAACGCTTTAGGGACCGCGACGGCAGTGGCAAAGGTAGAGCCACAGAGACAGACAGAGAGTGACAGAGACAGACAGACAGATAGACAGGAAGAGAGAGACAGAGAGAGATAGACAGACACAGAGAGAAAGAGAGAGAGACAGACAGAGAGAGACAGAGAGATAGACAGATAGACGACAGACAGACCGGCAGAGAGAGAGAGAGAGAGAGAGGGGTGAATGCGAGAGAGAGAGAGAGAGAGAGAGAGATAGAGAGAGAGAGAGAGCGGTGGTGGTGGTGGCGGTGGTTGTAATGGACGTGAAGCGTTAGTAGATCTCAACTGAAGCTTTCGAAAACGAGAGGTTCTCGGCTCGAGTCTCGACAGTGGCTCAGAACCTGACTTGAGCGACGGTACTGCTTAAATCATAATTCTATAAGCTCGCTGTAGTACCCGGAGTTTTTTCACTCCATTTTCAGGCAAATACCGAAACAACATCGTTAACTATTGATCATGTTCTGCGTGAGATTGTTTTCTTTCTATCCAGCTCCACTCCAACATTTACGTCTGAGTGAAGGTATGTCCCTGTCTCAATGTCCTCAGAATGTATCTAGATAAGAAATTGATGAGATCATACATTTATTATGGTTGAGATAATAAATCTGAGACGGAAGTGGTGTGTGTGAAGAAGTTTGCGTCTGACAAGCATACTATGACGTCGATAAACAGTTATCTTAAGTCGATAGTGTTTGTGTAATGTCAAAAATTTGAGGTTGGGGAATGGTTGAATTGAATGAAAAGATGATATTAACGTGACAATTCGTATATGCGGTAGCGCCCCTTCACCTTTTAGATCAAACGTAGAGTATTGTCAGCAGTCCAAGACACACAGTATTCAGTGACATGGATTCTGCAACACTAGATTCGCTCTTGCAATAATCACATATTTGTCCACGAATACCTTGCCGCAAGAAAACATTGTGGATTAATAATTTCCAATGCGCGCTGATGATAAAAAGCGGCGTCCTCCGGCCATTCGAATGTGTCTGTGGTTAGATGTTCAGGAAATCAAAAAATTCAAAAAACAATAAAACACACAGATTTTGACAGATATATTCAAATAATTTATTGTATTATTGGGCAGCAGACCACAACCAAATTACTAATGTTTGGATTGTTATGAGTTTATGTTTTCATAAAAACACAGAGTGGCTGTATATCATCAAAAATAGCGTCTTACAGATACAATTATCTCGAGTTTGATTGTGCTGGTTGCAAAACGCCTGACGTGGTAGTCCGTAAGCAAGAATGGCTTGGGTGCAAAGATGTGACGCTGGTAGCCGAGGTGAAGGCCTTATTGGATCACTTTACCCTCTACGGAGCTACTCCAATAAAACTGTCAGTGAAAACGCCGCCACCACCGCCGCCGCCAACCTCGTTCGCCACGACCTCCGCTCCCGCTCCCGCTCCCTCCCCGCCCCGCCCCAGTTTCCGACGTCCAGGCTCTGGCTTCTGTCTCCAACACGCTGTCCACGCAAGCAACCGTCACCAACCGGGTAGCTCTGAGTCGAACTCAACTACTGTCACTTCTTGTTCATCAGCTGCATTTGTTACCTTCTTTTGCCTTCATCACATTCACTGAAACTTTTTGCTTTGCGTTTGTCTTCTGCTATTATCGGTAGACTTTCTCGTTAGTTCAGCCATCCGATTTGAATGTTTGGAGAAAACACAGCTGTCAGCATGCTCGTTTTACATCTCTGTGCCCTTAGCTTTCAGTTCGTGGGAGAACATTAATTTTCTAGCATTCTAAACGTTAATGGTTTACATTCAGTTTCTCACAACAAACTCCAACTCAGGTTTTGACACATCTTAAATTTTAAAAACGTTTTCTCCATACCTTCTAAATTCGTTTTTGACATAGGCACTTGTATTTCTTGTCAAAAGCAAATTATAAAATTGGATGCTTTCTTTTCTTTTGAGCAAACCTCCACGAGTAATAGTTCCACGTATTGTGACCAAGTAACATCAAAATTGATTAATACACATAACCCCTTTCCATCAATTTTATATTCTCTATTAGGATACCCACTCCAAGCACAACTCTAGTTGCTCCTACGCTCCGTGCATTTCCTGCCTGCCGACCGTGTGATTCTCGTCGAACGCCCCCCACGCCCATCCCGTCGTGTCCCCACACGCTCCCACTCCGGCGTCGGCGCGTCCTCACTCCCTCCTCCCCAACCCCCACACCACTTTCTGTCTCATCTCGCGCCGCCCTCCACCTCCGCCGCCCCCTTGGGCGAAAGCCGGCTGCGCGCCGCGCTTGGGAGCTTCACTTAACTCCCGCTGCCTTTATTGTGTCGCTGCGGTGCCGCCGCCCGACCTCTGGGCCGAGAGAATGAAGCCGCTCCCGTCGCCGCCGCTAGAGACATCCCGGAGGAGCGAGTGGAGGCGGTGGCGAGAGGAGGCGGCGAGGGTGACAGTTTCGCTAGCAGAGAAGCAGCCGGAGAGGCGGTGTAGAGTCGGAGTGGAAAAGAGGCGACGGCGAGAGCCGACGGAGACAGGAGTCTGAGGGCGAGAAGCGATGGAGGTTGTGACGTTAGAGCCGATGCGCCCGGGTTGACGACCGGGAGGGCGCCCTGGATGGTGGCGCGCATGGGACCTGAATGACGGCCTGGATGGCAGCCGAGATTACGGCCAGGATGACGGCTAGGATGGCGGAGAGGATGAGGGTCAGGATGGCGGTTAAGAAGGCTGACGGGATGGCGGAAAGGCTGACGGACACCTACCGGATTGCGTGCGTAAGATAGGTGACGAAGTGGTGTGAAGGCGGGGTTGGATGGCAGTGGGGTCACGGAGATGTCAGAGAGCGAAGGGAAGCCTGGCGCAGGGTGGAGATCAGAGAAAGAAGGATGGAGGGTAGTGGGTAGAGGACGGATATGTGAGGGCTGAGGATAGAGAGCGGAGAGCGGAGGGGGGAGAGGGATGGCGAAGAGCAGTGTACAGATGGCGGGGGGCGCTGAGAGGAAGGTAGAGAACGGCTGGCGGAGAGCCATGTGCAGAGGGAAGAGGGCGGAGAGAGGAAGGCAGAGAACAGATGGCGAACGGCAGAGGGCCGAGAACGGCGAACAGAGAGAAGAGGGCAGAGGGCAGGGCTCGTGCGCGGTGAGCGGAGGGCAGATGAGAGCAGAGAGAAGAGGGCGGAGAGCGGGGGGTGGAGCGACAGCGAGGGCGGGGAGGGGAGCATCGGGCGGCGGACGTGTGTGGAGGTGCAGGGTGGAGGGCGGCAGCAACGAAGGTCAACGGCTCACATCCCACGACCTTCATGGGCTTCCAGAGTTGGCTCTGTCCTGCTTCCTTAATCAGAGGTCGTTGTTCGAACGCTGAGGCGACAAACGAAGATTAAAAACACGTCTCGGGCATGAGCAATCCTACACTGCAGGGGCTTTTGAAAATTAGCATTTCACTCGGTTATTTGCTTTTCTTGCATGTTTTATTAGTACAAAGGGAAATTGCTTATAAAAAAGAATTTAAAAATTATAACAACTACCCAATAGTTAACAGCAATTAAATTTTCATTCGTTTCAACTATGACATAATTATTTATATGTGCTTATTCACATTAAATTTCAATATTAGAAATAAAATTACGTTTAGAAGAAAAAAACCTATTACTGACCTGAGAAAAATCTGGAAATGAAGATGCAGAAATTTACTAAAATTGTACTCCTACCACACTCAATATTCGGAAAAATGATTATGTCATTCACTTGGTCAGAAGAATGTAACATTATTATTTTTATTGAACAACTACAATGATAAAGAAGATAAATACCATTTTCAGATTTTTTGTATTTAAACCGGAAAGCTAAACATTTTTGGCTACTGTTTATAAAAATGTTTACCTTCTTTTATCAGTTTTAGTATGCGTAAATATATGTAACTTTTTAAATAATAAATATAATAACCGACATTTTTGTGCATTTTCTCGGCGTAAACAGATCGATGATTCATTTTTGTGATTTAATTAAAGAAAAACAACAAAAATATATTTTTAATGATAAATTTTCTTTTATGAACGAACCAAAATAATCAAAGATTTATAATGGAATATAAAAATCTGCTAATTATAGTCAAGAGCAAATATTAATAACTAAAGTGAAGTTTACTTTTAGATTGACAAATACTAAACCAATTTCAAATAAATATTTCCACACTTTTATGTGATTAAACATGTTAGAAATATGCTGTTAGCTTGTCTGCATTTCCCCTCATTTACATGCAGAGAAATGTAAATGTTAAGCAGGACTCCTGCGACTCCACCTTAAAATGCTCAACTCATGCAACACAAAGTTTGCGAAAACACTCTCAATAAGCACCACACTCCGTCTTGTAACCGACTCTAAAATTAAGCCATTCACGAATACTTTATGACAGTTGCCACTTTTAAGCGAGTGCGTTACAAATTCATGAATCGAATGGCCCCTCCGCGCTTGTAATTTGACCAAGTGAGCGCAATTGGGGGCCACGCAATCGATGAAGCACTTCCCGCGGAAACCCGCGCGCAGTTGCAGCGCTTGAGCCAAACGGAGCAAACATTCACCTTTCCGGCAGCCCGTACAAAGTCCGTGGTAGCGCCACTACGTTCTGCAGGGCGCAAACATAAATAGTCTGGAGTTTGCCGCGGGTAACGCGCGCATTATGCGCGGGGCAAATAGATATTCCTAAGCTCGTAATAAACTCGGCGCCCGGCCCCGCCCCGCCTCGCCCAGCCCGAATGGCTGCTTGAACGGGCCCGGGCTGGCTGGCTGGCGGACGGGCAGCATGCAAATGAGGACGGTGAGGCGGCGAGAGTAGGAGGAGGAGGAGGAGGAGATGACGGGAAGGTGCGTGGGATAGACGGCTGCTGCCCGTCGGCGCCCTGCGTGAGAAGGCGGCCACGTGCGAATCTCGACGGAGTGTCAATGAACGGAGGACGTAGTGAGGACGGAGCAAGGGCGGAGCGAGGGCGGAGCGAGGGCGGAGCGAGGGCGGACCGAGGACGGGGCGAGGACGGGGCGAGAACGGAACGACGGCGGGGTGAGGACGGAGCGAGGGCGAAACCAACACGAAGTGAGGACGTAGCGAGGACAGAGCTCTGAGATGAAGGAGCAAGCGCGAACCGAGAAAGAAGTAAGGGCACAGTGAGGAAGGAGCGATGACGAAGGGAGAACGAAGCGAGGACGGATCATGGAAAAGGTGCGGAGCCAGAAGGGAGCGAGGTCGGAACGGAGGCTTAGCGAGGGCAGAACATGGAGGAGCGAGGATTGATAACGGTGCAAGATCGGAGCATGGAAGTTAAGAGGAGGGAACGAAGACGGAGCGAGAAGAGAGGGGAGTCGGAGCGAGGGCGGAGAGAGGATGGAACAACGTCGGACCGAAGGCGGAGCGAAAGTCGAGAGAGGGAGGTGCGAGAACGAAGCGGAGGAAGAGAGAGGATGGAGAGAGGGCGGAATGAAATCCGAACGACGGTGCAATATGGACGGAACCAGGTCAGAGTAAGGAAGACACAGGGTAGAGTAAGGATTGCAGAATACAGCGAAATAAATGATGATTGAGCGAAAGAGAAGCGAGGGTGAGGAGCGAGTTAAGAATGCGCTTGGAGCGAAATTGGCAATTGATAAAAAGACGAAAGAGTTGAAAGATGTTACGAATATTTGGAGACTGGCATGTAGAAGACGATGATCATATACATTAGGGAAACTGCTAAAACGAGGAATATGAAAGTTTGAACATGAAAAGTTTATGTAGGGGTGAAGTCTCCGAATGAATAATATCTTCCGCATGATTCAAACTATTATCCAATTGATTGTTTTGTTGAAATGGACCACTACACATCTCGGATGATTTTAATATTTTTTTTGTAGCGAACATAATACGCATATATGACATCAATTCAGTGAATTAATAGAATATTTTTCGCGAAGAAAAATTATGTAATTTTTTCAGAGCAGAGGAAAAATCTCATTTCATTATTTTGTTGCAGTTGAGTGTGAGGAAGCTTTTTTAAGACTCCGGTCATCCATTGTCTCTTTCTTCCATCAAGACGATAACGGGAAAATAATTCCAGAAGTGTAGTTTTTTTTTGCATCTGGCCCCTGGTTAGGTCCGACGGTGAAAATATCTAAGAAAGAAAATGTTCATGAGTGTCGTTGTCCTAAAGCATATTCTAGAAAAATACAAAAAATTATAAACGTTGGGGAAAATGAGAAAGTTACGCTAAAAGGCGGAGTGACGGCACTATGAAGGTGAGTTGAAACGGCAGAAAATGTAAGTATACTAAATTGCATTTCACCGACTGGAATTCAAATAGCAAGACGAGATGTTAAATTGTACTTAAAAAACAATGAATAACGTATAGTTCAAAGCGGAAATGTAAGGCTTCTAGAAGGATGTTCACGTAGCTGCACGGCTGGAGCTCCTGTAAGAGTCAGAAGCGGATAATACAGAGAAGGAAAAAAAACTATTTTCAGAAGATGAGGAGCAGCATCATGAAAATGTGTATAAGAGCAGCGGGGGGATAAGCCAGATGAGCAACCAAGAAACGCCAAGTGGGATTTGAACTGCAGCGTAAAGACGAAGCGTCGAAAGCGTAGGCGGCGGCGGAAGCAAGGGGGAGGGGAGATGAAAGCCTATTGCGTCTAGAGCGCGGAGGCAAGACCTGAGGGCGGGACCGCACCACGTCCCGGACACCCACACAACGTCAGACCACCCCACCGCGCCCCGCCTCCCTGCCGCCGCCCACCCAACCGACCGCCCCCCGCCCCGCTGCTCGCCCCGCTCCCCCCGCCCCGCCATCCTGCTCACTCGCCCAGCCCGCCCGCCAACCCGCTCCGCCGCTGCTCCCCCCTCGCCGCTCTTCCGCTCCGCCCGCCCCGCACATCCTGCTTCATCTCGCCATGCACCACCCCCCGCCCAACCGCCCGCCCCGGCCCCCGCCAAGAGATAACTCTCTACTCGTCAAAAGGCCCTGCGCAACTTGACCGCCCGGCTTCTCGTCCTTTTCCGCGCGCCTAATACGAAACTTCACGCGGAACACGCCGCTGAAAACGTCATTAAAGACACCAGCGAACAAACTGTTTAAATTCGTGTTGCAAAAGAAACGAAACCGTGAAGCTTAAAAATTTAAGTGTAGGTAATTTATCTGCCTTCCCTCCCGGCGCCCCGCACGCCTACTCGCCCACGCTCTCGACGCGCCTGCAGCTGGCGTGAAGAGCAGGCGGAAGGCCTGCATGTTTGACAGTACATGGAGTCGGGTGAGTAAGATGAGTATTTGAGTGACATAGCTGCAAGAAAAGATAAGTGAGGATGGAGCATTAGACGTCCTCTAGATTGTGGAGAGTATACGGGGTCAGACGAGGGCACAAGTAATTAAGGTAAGAAGTCGAAAGAAAGCAAGTGACGAGATGCAGAAGAGAGGGGATTAATTCTTAGTGTTTGTGTTAAGCGCATACCTAAAGCTAGTACTTTACAGTAGATTACATAATCTATTAAAAAAAAAGATTACAGTTGATTACAATTACTGCCCAGAGTTATCAATCGAGGGCATATTTCTTCGAAATGTAGAGGGGTATTGATGTGGTAGGATAACATACAAACCAGTGGCGTTAGCGGTGGTGGTGGTGGTGGTGGTGGTGGGGTGGTGCTGATGATACAGTGGAAGAGGCGACGCGCGGCTTTGCTTGGCACACACGCACAGCAGATACTTTTTTATCAATTCTTTTGGCATGGGTAATGTAACATACCAGAATTAGAAAACCGTGAGAGTAATTGACGTCTCTCAAGGTACGTCACACAGTTTTAACTGTGAATTCAAACGATGTTAAACATGCACTATCAAAACACGCAAACATGCACGGAAAAAAGTATGCATTTAATAAAGTGAGTATAGAAGAGAGAATACAGATGTTACAAACTACACCCCGAAGTAAAGTCTACAGTGGAAGGAGATACTGAAATGCCAACATATAAGATAAGTACTTTTAATGTGCGAATAGCGCAAGGTCTATGAATAAAGAGAAGTGTTAGAGTCTGACGGGAGTGGCGTCAGCGCGGCAGAAGAAATCTCTCAACAACATTGCAGTGAAGAAGCAAACAGGGAAATAACAGACAATAAGAATGTGAAAAGAGGCGATTAGATTGAAATGGAGCAGATTCTCAAAAGTATTAAAATATGCTGTAAAAAACAGACGTCTCAGACAACATATTCAACTGCGCGGGGCAGCAGAGCGATAGAAAATGGGAGAAGAAATGGGTAAACGCAGAAGGAGATGAGGAGGGAAATTCTTAGACAGGAATGCGACAATCTAGGGTTGAATGGGATGTACAGCAGGAAGGGGAGAGGGAAAGGGAAGGAGGAAGAAGTGGCAAGAAAGTAGAAGGTGAAGTGAACAGAGAGAAGAACTGTAAACGGGGAGATAATCTTAGGAGGGATAAGATGAAGAGAATATGCAGAAGGGAATAGCACGAAGGAAGGGCAGAAATGTCATGGCAGGAGTGAATGGGTAGAAAGAAAAAGGCGTGGTTAGGGCATGAGGCAAATGTAGGAGGAAGGGTAGAAGGGGATGGCGGGATTGAATGTGTAGGAGGGATGGTTCGTCGAGGAGGGTGCAAGCGAGGGGTAGAAGGGGAAGGGTGGGGGGTTGGGGGAAGATCGCCGGTGCGCCACCGCTCGCCTTCAAAACCTCCCCGCCGCGCCGTCTTGGCTACCTGTAATCCTAATAGACCCCCGCGTCCACTGAGATTCTTCCTCCCCTCCCTCCTCTTCCCATCCCTGGAGCGGGTCAAACGCGGCAGGACGAGGGAGCGTGCCTCCCGTGCCTCCGAAGGGCTTTCGCGCGCGGGCGGGCGGGCGGGGGGCGGGCTGGCTGGCGCGGGCTAAATTTGGCAACAGGTGGCGCGCGGATGATGATTTATATACGGTTGGCGTTCGCAAGCTCGACAACGTGGGGGCATTCTTTGCGATATGTATGAAGATCTACATCGGTGCCGAGGTACCCTCGCCCGCCTCTCCATTTGCAGTGTGAAGGGTTCCCCTAAGAAAGAGGAGACCGGAGAGGGAAGGCGGGGAGGGGGAGGAGGGGGGAGGGACGGGGGAGAGGAGAGGAGAGCGGGGGAGGAGCGGGGAAGGGTGGAAGGCCCGCTTCTCCAGGAAAATTTCAGTCGATCAACTGCATCTCGTGCAGGAGAGTGTGAGAGTGATGAGGGGGAGGTAGGAGGGACAGGGGCGAGTGTGAAAAGGAAAGGGTGTACGAGGGGGGCAAGGGGCTTCCGCACTATTTCTGCATAACAAACCGCTGCTGCCGACAGACCAATGGAGATTCACATCGAGGCTACGTGTTCGCAAGATGTAAATCTTTCCTTTCGAAGGCGACTTATCAGATTATCGCTCTCTGTGATAGATTGGGTTGAGAACAGAACATGCTATAGTTTGTATCGGTATTCTCTCGATTGTTCTGATAAAAATCGTAAAGGTGATAATGAGTTTTAGCAACACATTAAATTTTCTTATACATTTGCAATTAGGGTGTAAAAAAGCACAAATAAGCATCGTTGGCGTGATACTTCTAGTTATTCAATAAAAGTTGCTTTATAGGTGTATTAATTGAGTAAACGTTGCTCTCAAGACGAATGAAGAAAAGTATGAGAAAAATCCAAACGCTCGTTTGAACTGCTGGAAAGTTTTTCAAGTACGCGAGTTTTAAGAAAGTAAACGAAGTATCAATGCACTTTGCGGAGACTATAGAAGGTTCGTCAACCATAGAAGACAGTAAAATAGGGTTTCTTTAGGCATTTACCATCGTTTTCAAACCGAGGGTCTAAATAATAGTAACTAAACAAACACATGTACTTGAAACTTCCGTACGGATAGAGCACCAGTTAGAAAATAAATATGTACATTATTAAAAAATAGATAGCTAAATGCAAGAACAGTGCATATCGTGATAGAATACCGAGGGAAATAGTAAAATTGAGAGGAGATGAAATGTTCTCATACCTTGAAAAATTATTGGACGTCATATATCTGGATGGCTTATATTTGCTAAGAGACAATTGTAGTGCGGATTCTTAAGAGAGAGGAACAGGAGGATTGGCAACAATTATACATCTATAGCCAATCTGGGTACCAGAGATCGCTAAGGCAGTAGTGTTCTGGCGGTTTTGGATCGAAGGAATACGGTTGGAATCCCACCTCGGGCATGGATGTATTTGTGAATGTTTTCGCTCTATCACCCCTAATCAAAATCATATCAATTCATTATTAGTTCTCTGCTAAAGTAGGAGGCCCTTGCCCTCAATGAGATGTGGAGTTGGCTAATAAAAATGTCTATAAGTTTAACATGGGTCATCTACATGCATAAGGAACACATAATTGCGTGTATATTAGAAGAGATTGAAATAATAAAATAAAATTTTATTCCAAACTCAATCAAAATTATGTCAGGATATCAAAAACTGTATTAGACAATGGAAGTACGATTGACACAATAATATTAGCTTTTTCTACGGTGTTTGATCTTGTTCCGCATGGCTTTATAGAAAAAAATATTTTGGATTAACGAATGTATTACCGGGAGCACTCACATTGTGTAGAAGATAAATACTCATCCAAAGTTGATGTGACCTCTGGGGCACCAGGAAAGAGAGTTCAAGCCAATGCTGTTCTTCGATATTGCAAGAAAGGAAGCGAACTATCAAGACAATTTGCAGAGATCAGAGACGACAATAAAAATCATGAGATGAAAGAAATACTAAGTACTTAAGAAAATACAATCTAAAAGTAAAATATTGATTCATAGATGCTAAAAAACATTGGCTAGTGTTTCGAACATCAAATAGCTTTGTTAGAGGTGCTTGAATTCTATTGGTAGGTGCGTCAACCAATGCATTGTGCGTCAATTAACGCATTACGCGTCAGTGGAAAATGTTTTTTACGAGATCATGAAAGCGTGAAAATGTTGAACTCAGTAATGCATTAATATATTTTAATATGGAAGCATTTGTTGTTTCCCGTTACAGCTTTTATTATATTGAAATAGCTTTTAATATCTTTGGAATTTGCGAATTTTTATCAATAAACACGAACCGATTTTACGCCCTTGTTACATTTTTAACGGAATGAATAAAATATTGTATGAAGTTCAATTAGTAATAAAACGGTTTACCGTTAAGATCTTTTATTCCGCTTTCATTTAATACTGTAGTTTTTCATCTTATAAAGAAGCACTAAAATACTTTCTCTTTCACCATAATAACCCCAACAAACCATACACAAGGAATGATAATTATAAATACACTCGCGGTCACTAAATATCTTTCAGCAAGCAATAAATAACAGTAAATCAACATAAAGATTTATCGCAGTTGAATAACATTGTTTGGTTTTTGAAAGTTTGGAAGCGACTGGTTACGAATAGAAATGACAAACCGCACCGAACGTGACTTTCATACAGTATTTATCATGTAACATGAATTTACCACTCATGAACATACCCCCGAACATTAACATTTATTAATTTTAATGTGTGGGTTGATGACCCAAAATTGGTTACCGAAAATTCATTGTCATTTCCCTCAGTATGCCTAAGAAGATCAATAAAAGAAGATTGGCAACCGTAGTAAAAAAGTAAGATGAAAACACGTAATTTGTTTATTATCCATTAACTACACTTTGCATGTTAATCTAATGATTGGAAGTAAGGATGAAGTAAGGTAATTTTTAATGATTTTTGATGAAGCTGAGAAAGGCGCGGCAGCCACATCACTAGTCGGTGAAATATCGCTATTATACCAGGAGGAAACAGCTAATTTTATATTATCGCGACGCATTATTTAAAACTGCAATCGTATAGAGAAGGGGTGGAGAAACCAACCAATACATTCCTGATGGCAGAAAGTTAATTTCAGATAAAAGTGTTCGACAGCCGCTTTAATTACCCATCTCAAAACTTTATTGCTACTAAAACGTATAAAGCGCAAACAGTCGCACGCAGAATTCTGATAAGATAGTGAAAACATGAAGAAGAATTATAAACCAGATCAATTTCGAGCCACAACACAACGCGTTACAGAGTTCAATCACGGACCCCCGCGGACTTTATAAACTATACATTCGGGACAGCCATCGCCCTCGAGAGCTCATCGGGGGAAAATGACGCGTCCTGCCATAATGTGTCTTTTGTATTAGGGGGCCAGGGTTTGTTTCCAAGGCTATACATCAAGATAATTGACACATACGTCACCAGATCCCAGTTGCCACTGACCCCGTCTCATTAATTAGGGTGAGCCTAGAGGCGTCAGCGTGTCCACCGAACAACCTCCAATGGCTGGGTGACGGTTATCCCCCTTTAAACGGGCTCCGCCCACCCCTAGTTTGAAGCCCTCCCTATGCTACAGGGAAAAGGAACGATTACCCTACGTAATTTGTATACTTCGAAAGTACAAAGGAATTCTCTTTGACGACCGCCAAATTGCACCTGGCCACAATTGCCGAGAACGATTGGCCCTGGCACTGAGCAAGAAAGGAGTTGACGAAGCGAGGTTAGGCGATCAGCAAACAAAAGAAATAAAAATGAGATACGTACACATTTGTTCTTACCTTATGTCGAAGTTAGTCATTTAAAAACAAACTTTTTCTCATCTTCGAGAATATATAAATGTTGTAAGAAGTGTGTTTTTATGTTAGGTATTGAAAATAATTTGTTTTTGCTGTGCTGTTGGAAAAATGCATTTTTCTTCCCAAACGCGTTTTTATAATTCACCTCCCAATTCATAAAATGTCTTTTAACACGTTCTCAGATATTAAAATATTTATTAAACATAAATGTCAAAAATAAATTTCAAAAGCAAAAAATACACAACTCATTTCAGGTTGTTCTGTATCATTATAACAAAAATATTCATAGATAAAGTTCCCATCTTAAATTTAAGAATTGAAATCATTAATATTTTTGAATTATAAAACAAGTTGAATATAGCTTTCTATGGCAACAAATTGTATGCTTTAAATGAACTTAATAAAAACCAATTATTAGTTCTTTCAAAATATTTTCTAAAACAAACAACAGCGGCGGCAAATGCTCGGCAAACGTTATATCATTCCACGATAATTCCTACAGAGTGTTATTTCAGTTCCGCAGTACGTTTTATGAAAAAAAGTTTCATTTATTTATTCCGTTTTCTCAGCGCCCAATCCCGGGCGCGGACGCCGATGGCTCACGGAGCTCCAGTTGGGATGCGGCGGCGCGGAGACATTTACAGCTCGGCGGCGTGCGTTTTATTTTATTCGGGGCCGTTATCTGTTTTTATTCCCGTCATGATTTACAAAAAACATCCCCGGATGTTTATTCTCTCTGATTTACCTCTGATATAACGTCAGGAAAATGTCCCTTAATATTAGTCCTGGCGGCCTCCCGGCGTGAGTTGCGACGGCCGGCGAGCAGGCCGGACGGTCCCGCGAGACAGGAAGGAGAGGGGAGGGAAGGCAACTTGTGTGGGTAAGGTTTCGAGAAGAGAAGGCGATGGAAAAGAGGCGAGAGGAGGGAATGTTAATGGAAAGGAAAATGAAGAGAATGAAAAAGAGGGGAAAAAGAAGGGATTTGTGGCAAAGAATATGACAAAAAGAACTTGTCCGTACGTAGGATGGACGTAGAAAGGACAGGAAGTACGAACGGCAAGAGAGAGATGATGAAGACAACGAAGAGAAAAAGAGGAATTTCGAAAAGAATGTGAAGCAAATCGAATGGGGAAGGAAGATGGAAAAGAGCGAACGATAAAAAAGGGAGAGAGAAAGAGAGAGTGGTAAAGAAGAAGCCGAAAAAAGTGGGCGAAAAGGGGTTGGGAGAAAGAGATAAAGACGAGAGCGATTGGGGAAAGTAATAGGATATATAAAATATAGATATGTATTTGGAGTATGCGATAGAAGAAGTAATGAGGGAATATCAATTAAGGAGATAAATAAAAAGGGTTTAGGAAAAGGGTTGTCAAAAAGAGGAGGTAAAGAGAAAAGGAATAAGTAAAGATGTACAAAATAGAGATATTTGTGTAGAAGGGGGTGTAAAATGAGAAAGAGAGCAATTAGATGTATATGAAATATAAAAATACAAGTGGCATGACATCACAAGGAAACGGATGGTCAAAGAGAGGGGAGAGGAGAGGAATGAGTGAGCAGAGAAAGCTAAGTTGAGGTTGAACGCTTACGAGGAAAGCAGAGGGCCAAAGGGGGAGTGACCAACGGGAGGGGGAGGGAGAAAAGACAGAGGGTGTGGGGGCAAGGATAGCGCGCCTCTGCAATGCGTCGAGCCCCTCCGGCCTCCGCCGACCGCCTCGCGCCTGATGCCGCCTCCACACGTCACCGTGGGCCCGCATCTCCGGCAGGTGCGGGCCACCCGCTCGGCGTGGCGCGCTGCCCCACGAGTTGTGGCCGACCGGCGGCCGGCAGGGGGACAGGACCCCTCGTGCCGGAGGAGGGGACGGAGACGAGTTTGCGCACACGATTACCGTGAAGCGTGGAAGCAAAACATCCTACTGTGCGAAATGATTATTTTCGACGGTTCGCTGAAGTCAACTGTTATCTTCTTGCCCCTCCCATGGGGGTTTTTAGAAGCTTTATAATAGCGTGTATAAGCATATTATAAATAACTGTCTTTTAGTCAGATGAAAACTGCTTGAACCGGAGTATTGCGACGTATATTGTTATATGTCTTCGATTTTCAACCAAATGATTGATTGATTGATTGATTGTTGTTTTAGGCTTCAACTGCTGTGTGGACATTGGAGTTCGCCGTTGTAAATAGGGTGGAAAGGGAATCTAAGATTGTGAAGAATACTTTATCAGCTTTGTAATCCGTTGCTTTGGCATTCGCCTCGACGTGATCAGGAGATCTGTGCAGACCACTGACAAGTACCTCTTCTCTGATCTGTAAGAAATCATTTGTACTCTCGTTGAGGTTAGTGAGTACAAAGGAGACCATTGAGGTGGTTTTGGTACTTAAAGCCCAAATTACACTCAAACTCAAAATATATTGTTGGTTGAATCATCATTACACGTTAATTAGTTAAAAACTTTTGAGAAAGAGAGCTCTCAAAGTCTATGGTCAAAACCTGAACATGGTTTTGCGCAATTGTTCACAAATGGCATTCTGCTTCACACATCTATCCTTTTCTTGAGTAAAAACCGATCAATAAAAATATTTGCGTGTAATTACGTCTGATGACAACATTCATTTTATTCCCATTCATTTGAATCCTTCAAAGTGAAGTAAAAAATATTTATACATATGTACAAATGGATTTTTCCTCCAACAATTCACATTGTAATTAGATCTCATATTCTCTTAGACCTCATTAGCTTTAAATAATCTATAAATATCACAGGCGCGATTGTGAGCTAGTGGGGCGTACGAGAGTGTTAATTTACCGCCAACGCTGGAAGTCAATATAGTACAAACAAAAATATTCCCTGCAACTTCACCTCATGTCTCAAGTGGACCAATGCATCAAACTCCAAGAGCCGAGGCATTAAAAACAAAGTGGCAAAACATAACCATGAGTGTTCTACAATCAATTTCAGAAATTGTTGCGCAGCAGTATTTATCACACTCTTATTTTAATTAGAAATCATGTTTCAAATTAGCCCAAACTTATATCCAAATGTATTTCTTTTCTTATTTATTTTGTACATGTTTAATTCAAGATTGGTATTTAAGTTTTCCCTACTACGTTCACTTTTTTAGCCTTTCTTCTGAAGACATCACACGAATTTAATTGTTAAAACACCATTACTTTGCTACTTCGATTTGTGTAAATAACTATTCCTCTACTTCGATTTGTGTCACAAAATAAAGTACTGAAATGCAAATCGGTTTAGTAAACACTTTGAGGGATTAATATTCATTTCATTTCAGAAGATGTTTTCCATTCTACAAATGCAATACTCCACACCTGACACATACTGTGCAGTAAGCATGAAAGAAATAATACAGTAACACGAGACTAAGAAACCGTGATTTTGATGGAGTGAACAGCTAACCATGCGTGGCATGTGGGTAGAAGCAGGTAGGAACTGATTGCTATCTCGTAATGAGATTATCCGCAACCGGAGGTAGAATCGTGATGGCTTTGTTTTCTCGGATACGGGTTCATGGAATCGTGCACATTTCTCTTTCTATCCCGGAATGGAACTCGCCAACCATAACTAACGTTGATGGAAATATTACGCTGTACGGAATGAAAAACACAAAACAATGCAATAAAAATATATGAATGATTTATATTTAAAACGAAAAATATCAGTTGTTTATTTAGAAGCCTGCTAACCGAGATGTAATTTTAATTTCGAAACAGTCGGACAGTGAATTTAATGAAAAGAAACTGAAATATGTTGTTCGTTTGGAACGTTAAATTCATTTATATTTGTACACATTTACTGTTATGATTGTACTGAAAGAAAACATTATGTTCATTTCTTCAGTGTGGGAGAGAAGAATTGTGAGCAATTTATTGCTTTTTGAACAAAAGTCAAATTTCTCAGATAATATAAAAAACAACAGTACTAAATGGCAAAAAATATAATTAAGCAGATGTTTCCAATCTGTGATTAGTTTTATATTATTGAAATTGTAGTGGCATTAAAATTAAATTTCTAGACCTCAACTTATTTAAAAACCAAAGGCATATTTCACTAAGCGCAATTTATTGTTGAACTAAAAGTATCCTGTATGTGTATAGGTGATGAGGTAGGTATGCGATAGACTATACAGTGTATTACTCCTGCAGCGTAATACAAATAAACCAAATGCAAAATCAGTAAACAGAATTGTATGAAAATATGAAATAAAATGTTTTCCTAAAAAGCGTTCAAAACCAGTCATGTATGTTTTCGTGCACCTCACCATGCTAAATTGTTTTGCAGAACATTAAATCACTTTTGTAACCTTTTCTCGTGTAAGAAGATAAATGATTCATGTAACTTTCAAATATCTAATAATTTTTTACTACGAAGCCCAGCTGCTAATATTAACCATTTGTGTAAGAAGTACAGGTGTTACTAAAAATGAAAAAGGAATATTTCACTGTCGGAAAGCTAGTACTTCTGTTGGGTTGTGTCAAGGCAGGAATTAGCAGAACGAATAAGTCGTGTTGTTGGATCCACCATTTTGCAACGTGTATGAGCGATGAGATGGAAGATAACGCTGATAAATGTGAAAACGAGAAAAATCTGCCAGACACGCATTAACTGGGACTGAGAGGCATATTAAAAAGTTATAAAAAACTTGAAAGTTAATTATTTCGGTTTCATTGGATAGCGTGGAAATAACGACTATCGCACAAACGCGCAATTTCATTCCAGAGCATTACTAATCTATTAATTACTGTCAACGTCATTTAGGAGGCAATATTTTTTTTCTAATTGGATTCTTGCCCTGCGGTTACTCCAATTGAGAGTGCGGTTAGTTTGATTTTTCCTTCCATTTAGCGATTTATCACAGCTTCACATTTCATTGTGCATAAACAGCAGCGCTTCAGTTGACGTGAAATGTCTTTCATTTGCCAATGATAAACCCGGAAATTCACTAAAACGCTACGTTTCAAGCCATTTCTCCCCTCTCACATAGGATAAAACAATTTGAAGAAGTAATAAATATTAATAAATTATGTTATTAGCACGATATAATAATACTCGAATAATTAATAATAAATATTATGTTGCGTTGTTGCCTGACAGGATGCAACAATACAGCGATGCACATATCGTGAATGTTAACATAGAAAGGAAACTTCTCTTGAGATTATTTTTTATTCTGTCTACAGTTTGTTTAACTTTGTAACTGTATTTGGTCAATTTATTTTAAAGACAGAAAATTGTTTAATGATAAAAGTTTACATAAAAGTGCAATTTAATTGTAATATTACATAGCAAAGCAATAGGAAATAGCAATGTTTCGCCAAATAATTTCCATATTCAAGCTTGATTGTCAAAACAAATATAATAATTTAAACAACGAAATTATGTAATTATTTCGTTTAAACAGACCATTATTTAAAATAATTTATTTGCAAAGTTTCACATATGGAAAACAAACACGAGAAATGGCGTGTTAAAGTTGCATAAATTTCATTCAATTGGTTGTGAATGAAATCCAGCAAAAGGAGTTTTGTTTGTAATCATAAAGTGTACAAATTTCAAGATGTGTTAGTATTCTGTGGTATTCCCAATGCACACGAGAAGCAATTATTTTTGGACTAATAAGCGACTTAAAAATTCAACTGTTCAGACAGAAATTCGTCTGTTCATCGTTCAATTCGAAATCTGTCGAAACACAACGAGACCCCGAGGCGTCAACTACAGCAACCCATCGACCTTTACCATTTAACAAAAGAACGGGACATTTCTGGAAAATCAATTACCTGTCCATGCAAGAGTAAAGAGCAATTCCTCAGCAAGGAAGCATTTTCACCTTGCGAGCACGTTCCTCTTTACCTTCGTTTGCACTTCTGACATCCTATATCTCAACCCACACACACACACACGCACACGCTCCTCTCGGCGCTCCACCACCTCCCGTCCCTGCGTCGCCTCGCTTTCGGCGGTGGCGTGCCCCGCCCGCAACGCCCTCGCCTTATGTAATCTCCTCGGCAAACACACTCCCAACCCGGCGCAGCGCGGGGCGGGCCGGCGGGCCGGAACCATAGAGTACCAGTGCAGTTGGTAGGCCTGGGTGGGCCGAGATGAGAGGAGAATGTGGGAGGGAAAGTGATGGTAGTAGAGGAAGGTGAGGGATGCGAAGATAAGGTCGGCTGTGGGGACCATCCAGCCGTTGTGAGACACGTAAGTGCGATGAAGATGGAGAAGACGACATTGCTGAGAGCGGGAAGTGCGATATTTATATAAGAGATTGATATTTATTATTTCTGCAGGTAGGTTGATACAATTTCACGGCAGATCAATACAACTTACATATTACAATTAGAAGTATTAATACAATGTAATTTTAAATTATTTTAGGACAATAGTAGTAATAATAATATAATAACAAAGGCAATAATGCCAACAATGACTTTAACTCTAAATTTTATACCTGTCCTGCACTGAGATGACTGATTGATTGTATAATTAATTATTTCTTGTTTCCCAGGGCGACAGCTAGTATGTTCATTATCTCCGTAAGTACAGTGCACTTTTTTGTCATGAGAGGTGACGGAGATATTATCCTGCTGTTGGCGATATCCAGTGCAAACCTAAATGTCGGTTGGCAGGTTTTGCCCTATCCAGCCACTTTCCACCAGCAGGGCACCGCCTCAGCCTAGACAAGCTTTAAGCTCTCGACTGACTTTTGACATGTGTGGTAGTGTAGGGCTTGCAAGTACGTGCATATAAGTATATTTGAAATAGGGTGATGAATGAACAACGAAGAAGGAAATATCATACGCTTTCCGAGGCCTGTTTGTTACTACAACTCCGTTGCCTAGGGTATCCGGGACGAGCCGCGTCAATGTCATGGTGGCTAACGTTTCGACCAGCGTATTGTGACCTTCTTCAGAGCGTACTGCTTACCTGATAGCCTAGACAACATAAACTCCGGCCGCGGAAGCCTACGCAACCAGACTACAACTCCGTCCATTGATCAGGGAAATGGTGTTGACGGAAAACTATCTATCAGAGCAGCCCGACGCTAGAATTCTCCTGCAGACCATGGATGAATTCGACCTCTCTAGCTAGAGCCAAAAATCTCGCCAGCGTCAACGCTGGAACCCGAGGACCTCCCGGTTAGAGGCATCACCTCATGTTTTGTGTCACCTCAGCCGGTGTCAGGGCGGTGAGGATGGCGAGGGCGGCGAGGACGCGATCGGGGTGGCCAGTGAAGGGTAAAATGGGGATGGACAATAGAGCGAGGTCGCCACAACGAGAATGCCGCTGCCGGTAAAAGCAAAGAGGAAACAGGGCGAGGGAGAAGAGTCGTTGGCCGATGACGTGTGTAGGTGCAGCTTTCTTGGACGTTCCATACTGAGTGCAAGAGTGAAGACGTGTGAGGCGCCAGCGCCACAACGCTATTATGACACGCACGATGCGATGGGCAGAGAGCGACGGCGAGAGAAACACGGTGGAGAGTGAGAGAGAGAGTGAGAGTGAGAGAGAGAGTGAGAGAGTGTGAGAGATAGTACGAGAGATAGAGTGAGAGAGAGTGAGATAGATAAGTGAGAGAGTGAGAGAGAGTGAGAGTGAGAGTGAGAGAGAGTGAGAGAGTGTGAGAGAGAGTGAGAGAGAGTGAGAGTGAGTGAGAGAGAGTGAGAGTGAGTGAGAGAGTGAGAGTGAGTGAGAGAGTGAGAGTGAGTGAGAGAGTGAGAGAGAGAGTGAGAGAGAGTGAGAGAGAGTGAGAGAGTGAGAGAGAGAGAGTGAGAGAGAGAGTGAGTGAGAGAGAGAGATAGAGTGAGAGAGATAGAGTGAGAGAGATAGAGTGAGAGAGAGTGAGAGAGAGTGAGAGTGAGAGAGAGTGAGAGTGAGAGAGAGTGAGAGAGAGTGAGAGAGAGTGAGAGAGAGTGAGAGTGAGAGTGAGTGAGAGTGAGAGAGAGTGAGAGTGAGGGAGAGTGAGAGAGATGGGGGTGGGAAGGGGGGTTGGAAATGGATTGATAGCGAAAGGACGAGAATTGAGTGCCTACTGGTTTGCCCACTCCCCAAGTAAGGCGATTTTCGCCGCAACAGACCTTACTTCCTTCAATCGATGCCTTTGACCTTTTGAGGTATGTTACGTATGAATTGAGCTTACAATGCAATCTTCGAGGGAAGTAATTTATTTTCAGTGAGATCTAAAAATGCCAAGGTGAATTGACAAAGATATTCTAGCTCTAAATTTAATACAGAGAAAACTTTTGAACATTCTTTCGCATTGTACAGTTCTTTTTCGTTGTTTTGCTTTGTGTTTTGATCTACGAAGCTATAAATTATATGTTATGGCTTATATTATATAAGATATTGTGATTAATCTATATTGTGTAAGCCATTGTATAGTTTATACTGCATATAGTACATTGTAATAATTATTGAAAATAAAAAAAATATTTTCTAGTGTTTTAATTCGATATGAATATAAGTAATACTCCTTTTAAAGTATTTAAAAATTGCGTGAAATTTACTTTAAAAATAATTAAGAGCTTGATTCTTAATTGGCACTTCAGGTACATTCCGAGAAATAAAATGAGATAAGTTTCAATCTTCCGACATTTGTCACCGAGTAAAGCACAAAAATGTTTGTAGTACAGCGCCATTTGTTACATCAGCATCACAATACCTATTGAATACGAAATAATCGATATGGAGTTGAACGGTTATCAGACGGACTTTGTTACTATTATGTACTTTTTACGGAAATTTCGTAGGATTGAGTAGAGATGAGCCCTTCAATATAAAATAAGAGTAGGAATTGAAAACTAATTTAAATCAAATCACTCACTAAATAATTCGGTATAATTTTTTTCCTTCGCAACTCCCATTATTTCGACACATTCCCTCAAAATTCTAACGGTTCAAATGAAATTCGATGAGAACCGTGTATGAGACGGAGCTGAGCTTGTGTAAACTAAAATAGCACGTAAATTATTTCATCACCTGAGGCTTTGTTCGACCTTTTATGAACCCATCACGAGTTTTATTAGATCACAAGACCAACAGCTCTTTGCAAAACTCGTCAAGATAACATACAAAGAAACATTTTTTACTGAACAAAAGCAGTATATCATTGCAAATGAAGTAGTAAGAATCGTAACGTTTTAACGTTTTAACGTTTTAACTTTTCACTAAAATAATCATACTCTCTGAAGAGAAATGTGTTCTTACACTTTCGTTACGAAACACTGGAAAACAATGGTATACAATTAATTACAGTTAAACAACTATCTTATATGAGACCTAGCAACCCTGAGCAGGTAACCGCGTAAAACCGCGCGAGGCTGTGCGTAAAATTTAAAGCGGAGTGGGAAGGTGCTCATCGTCATTTGAGATGGTCCTGAGGTAGCGCGCACTGTGAGCTGCTGGTCAGTCGTCACCCTGCCAAGTGCCTCGCGTTTCCGCACTGCGTTCCGAACGAAATTCAGCGTTCTCTGAGGCCTCTCTCCTGACGCCTTTATTTCTGTCGTATTAGTTTTACGAGGGGGAAGAACATGCATGTTTTGTGAGGTGCACACAGAAAAACTTTGTTCTCCAAGATGTTTTCATCAAATTCCTTCACAGTTTCTGAGATTTGGTATTTTAATTCCGTAAGTAAACAGATGTATCAACTGCTATGATCATTAGCTTTGTTAGGGTAGTGAATGTTTTATGCTGCAAAGCTCCGGTATTTCCCTTTTTGGATGGATGATGAAAACCGACACCGACCTACATGTCGGCCCGGAAGGCTTTCCCTTTCCAGAGATCTCCACCAGCGAGGCAACGCCCCAGCCGAGACAAGCGGTATGTTCCCAAATGATATCCGTACCCGCGTGTTAGTACGTAGTGATTGTAAGGCTGTGACGATAAGAGAAGAGGATGGGATAAGGAAGACGACGGAAAGGCGCAGTCATTAACCATAAATTTGGTACCCGGACGTTCGCGTGAAATTCATCAGAGAAACCATGAAAAACTACCTTTCTGAGATATTCCTTCAAGTTTCCTTCATTTTCTCAATTTGGTTATCGAAAAATAGTTGAAATACTATATCAGTAAAGAGAAGAACCTTGCGATAGTGATTAAGCGCGTACACTGCAAACTCAGTACGCTGCATAGGGACTCTCGTGGCGATTGAAATCACCATTAAAAGTCACATGAGATTTTTAACGAGCATTCTCTGCATATTATTTGTAGTATATTTTACACTACGGTAAATTTATAACAAATGTGCCAAGAAGGTTATCTGGTATCTTGAGCAAAGCCGAGACAGTGCTATAGCTATAGTGAAAGAGCTCTTGTATACACTTACTTTCCATATTTACATTTCCGCTCTAGTGAATACATTTTTATTTATCCCAGGGACGTTTTTCCGAATCAACAAATGACTTCCCCGTTCCTACGCGCAGAAACGTTTGTGTGTCGCCTGTATTTTGTAGCAGTGTAAAAAAATTATCTCAGGCGATATTAGAATCAGGTTGGCAAAAGTTTATATCATAGGGCGAATATACTCCGTACCCTTTCCTCACATACAGAGAGCTAACACACTTTTTTTTCATTTATCATTTCGATCCCAAATCGATCGTAACTTCTCCGAAAATAGAGCGTTCGGTGGCAGCTCGCGAGTTTCTTCTCCCTGTAAAACTTCGGTTTCATTTTTGCGAAGACACATAATTTACGAACATGCGCGGCGCACGCAACATCGGTCCCAGTCCTTTGGGGTTTACGGTGGCGATAAACGGAGCGCATAAAGCAGTGTTTTGTGGGGGGCGTGGGCAGGGAGGCGTACGTGACCCACTTGTGTGGCGTGCGTGTGCATTCGCGAGGGAGTCTTCCCAGCCCGCGACTCGGGAGAACGAAAGACAGCGTCTTTGGATGTCACTCCCAGGCACGACGTCGTGTATCGTCTAACACTGCTGAGGGGAGCTTTCGGACGATTTGTGTAACAACCTAGTGAGAAAGGTTATCTTATCTTATAACTCGCATGTCAATAGAGGGACAATTATGGATCTCAGCTTTATGTTTGCTTACGTAATGAGTCATTATTTCATTATTTAGGACTCTTTTGTGTTATTGAAGGTCGCATCAACTTCTAGGTCATTAGTGACCACTATTGCTTGTAATGGTGTGGTAACTAAGAGGGTGACACGATATGATGATGATAGGGGTGTGAAAGGACGAACACAATACAACCATGTGGGTGCTCTGGGCTGTCCGGGTGACGCCGCGTCGAAGGTTGTTGCCGACGTTTCGACCATCCTGTCGTGGTCTTCCTCACCATCACGGCGCATACCAGCCATGAGGAACCTGGACATCACTCTGGCCGCGGAAGCCTACGACTTCATACAACCATGCCCGAGGTGGGACTCAAACCCGCGATCCTTTGGTGCGAGATCGCTACGGCACTACTGCCTAGCCTACTGTCTCGGCCATCCGGACCGGCTATTCAGGACTTATATTAGTCTTTCTTAAAACAGGAAAACGATCATCGGAACTGCTCGAAAAAAGAAGAAATAAGGCGTGATTTTGCGATTTAAACAAATCACACGTAGACCAAGTAGCAGGAAATTCTGAGTGGACTAAAGAAGTCAACGTATTTCGGTAGAAGAAACCGTAATCAAAAATTCAGACAAAAAGCAGAACAGTTTTAGGTACACTTTCACCTTTCCATAAAACTTTATAGTTATACAAGATTGGAATAGTTTGCTGGCGCCAATTTTCCAATCAATGTTTTGCAATTTTCGTAGGCTTAAAAAATTATTAACTCGAGGAAAGATGATCCAAATATGAATATATTTCAATCCTTAAAATCATTCCGATTGCTTAGCGATCATCACTAGAGCTATATTGCAGCTCTGGACGGAAAACAGCTCAAAGCAGTGTTTTGTGGGACGTACCCACTTGTGTGGCGTGGGCGTGCTTCTGCCCTGCTTACGACTTGGGAGAGCGGAAGTCAGTGTCTTTGAATATCACCACCAGACAGGACGTCGAGTATCGCCTATCACTGCTGAGGGATGCTTTCGGAAGAATTATATAGCAACGTAGAGGATGCATTAATCTAGAGAAAAGGTTATTTGAAGTTATAACTCGCATGCGGAAAGGGGGCAACTATGGACAAAGAAGATTCTCGTCCAAATAAAAACTGGACCACGAATGGTCTGCAAGGAGAGGGAATGCACACACGGCGCAGTTAAAGGAGGTACGCAAACACGGAGGTAAATCTAACCGGTGTCCTCAATACGTATTTGTGTCAAGAATATTCACCCCTGTCGATGGTTTTATTAGTCTAGAAAATGAGGGTAGTATTCGGAGCAAGTCACCATATCATCTCGCTTTTGAGCTTAAAATGATCCGTCATTATTTATAGGCAGTAGCCCGTTGTTTTGTACAAATACGATGACAACATTTTAAAATTGAGAAATTGATAGATAAAGAAATGTAACATTTTTACGGGAGTTGAAACTGATTTAAACAAACTGAATTTGGAAAGAGATAATACTAATACGATTTTAAAGTTATACAATTCCTTTGTAACATATTATTTTTATTCTATATATTCGAAAATTCATATTTTCTTTCATTTATATTTTTGGTACAAATCTTTATGAATTGAATGCCGTATTTTAATTGAAAAAATTCAATGTTCAGAAAATATCTTACCAATTACGGGTTGGCTTGAAATGCCAACTCTATGTATTTCTTACAAATACTTGAGATACCTAGTGCGGATAGAGTACAAACATGAAATGCGCTTCACAATAAGTAATAAACAACATTTTACAATGGGATTCATTAAGAATTGTACACCTCTGTATTAAGAAAGCAACTAAATAGGCATATCCGAAACATTGAATCACTATGGCCAGCAGCGCGTTCTAGTGTAGTCCGTGGCACCAGGGAACCGACAAAAATCTTTGAGGGGCAATATTTTCACAGCGAGTATATCTAAGCGCTAGCTTTTACACGGAGAGCCTTTGTCCGATGTGCAGCGGTACCGACTGTAGTGGTAATTGCGCTTAGGGTGCGGCTATTGTTCGCTCGCAGAGAACGACCGCCCTCCCGTCCGGCCGCTCGTTCGCTGTCTCTCTCATCTGCCGCCTCTCTCTCTCGCCTATCCGCCTGACCCCTCGTTTCCCCAAACTCCCCAGAGACCAGTGACTCACTCGCCCACCCCCTCGCCCACCCACTCTCCCAATCCCTCGGCCACCCTTCGCCCACCCCCTCGC
>BOPP01000051.1:5772185-5785597 GCA_017312745.1 Gryllus bimaculatus | reverse complement strand
GCCCACAACGGTCGATCACCTGCTCTCTCTTCAACCGCCCATCCATCTACACCCTTACTATATCCTCTCGTCCATCCTCCTTCTCATCTACGCGCCCTTTCGTCCGCGCGCCTCCTCAATCACCCGCCACTCTTCTACCACCCTCCCTTCCACCCGTTCACTCGCAGTCTTCTCTCACCCTCTCGCTCACTCGCCCTCCAGACCGCTCCCCCACTCTCACATTCGGTCGCTCGCGCGCGCAAAATTTCGCGTCCACGCCCACACAGACACCCTCGATTGCGCGCCGGCCGACAGCGGCGCCACCGTACCTCGCGACACCCATCACGTCCAACATCACACCACTTTACTTTCCCAACAAAAAAGCTCTCCCTTTTTTAATTTTTTTGTTTGAAACCGCGCTTGAAAAAAGATGAAGCGCCGGTTGTCGACCGACGAGGGATAAATAAGTAGAAGGGAGAGAGGTATGTAAGAGAATACGTGATGTGAGGGGGGTATGTGGAAGATCATCAAAACAGGAAAGCCGTGGACGTTGAGGATATGACGAGAGTAAAGTAATGGATAACTGCGGCCAACGAAATGATGAATAATCATCTCGGAAAATGAGCTGCTACATAAGTCGAACTCCCTTGCAATGAGAGGGGCGGGACACATGGATATTTCTCGGTGGATTGAAAATTTTAAATGAATTCTCTTTATTCCTACGTCTGTCCGAAAATCTTAATGTTTTGCCTTCTGCAAACGAATCGCAGTGGGCATGTGAGCAGTAAATTGAATTTCATGAGTTTGAAATGACTTGCCAAAACATTCAATTCTCCAAGAGAAAGAAAATAATTACAAAAATAGTGAATGTATTAAATTCAATGAAGAACGCAATATACAAGAAAGATTTATTTTGTAAAATATTGCATCGTATTAGATGATACTATTAGGAAAAATACTATGATTGAAAGGCTTCATTTTGTTTCTCGACGTATCCTTACGTCTATTATAAGCAGTTTTGCGGAAAAGCGATACAAATGGTTCACAATTCATTCCATTTTTATCTCATTTGACTGATTTTATCTTTGGGAAAAAGCTCCCTCGACTATTCAAATTAACTGTAACTTTTATTTAACACAGAGATTAATTTAATTTTGCATCTCATTCATGAATTTTATGTATTTCATCTCGTCAAATATCATGCCATTTTCGGACAAAAAGTCTAGCAATGTACTTTTCAATAAATCGAAGTGAGTGTCTAATTAAACCATAAATCATAATTATTCAGTACTTTGAGTTCCAGGTTATATCATGTTCCCTGAAACTTCTAGACCAACGATACACCAATGCATTCTTTTGAATGCTAATACGATAAAAAGATTTTTACAATACCAGCGCCCTAACCTTCACTTTACAACGATATTTTGTTATACTGCCGTTCACTTATGCATGTCAATGGGAATAGAAAAATGATAAATGAAAGAAATGAAGTGATATTACGTTGATTCAAAAATATTTAGTACGTATAGAGTATTTTTTATTCAGTGTGTTCTGTAATAAACGTTTCCCAAATATTAATATAATTAAGTTCCTTTGATTACAGTTCTGCTTTATTGTTCAGAAAATCTTTAAATGAACTTGTGTTGTAGAGTTTCAGGACATCACCAATGATATAATACTTCAAAATTCTACGATGGTTTAATACTCTGAAGATTTACTATACATGAGTGCAATTGTAATATTATTGATTCCAATAATAAGAGTATTAACTAAAGTCTCCGACATCCATTTAATTTTTTGATGACAAATTACCAAAGAGAACGGTAATAACTCATTACATAAATTACCTATATTTACGGGTAAGTCGAAAGGGGCTGGTTGTGTTTCATGTAGTTGCTTAGAGCGGCAAATGGTTTCTTAATCACACCTGAGAAAACTAATGAGCTAGTTTCTGGAAATAAAACGATGAAGATGAAAAAGGAATATTCCGCCAGAGTGAAGCTCAGAGTCAGCATTGCCACTGACATTGCAACGTCTCTCACCTAGGGTTCCTGGAGATCGAGCCGCGACAGGGGGAGAATTTTCCTCACTACCAACATCGCTGGATCAAATTCAGTCGTTCTGGAAGATAATTCTAGCGATCGGCTACTATAATTCTAGTGATCGGTAGTTTTGCGTGATCTCTTCGATCAACACCACGCGCATGCCCGATATCTTGGACGGCATCAGCATCCCTAACACACCAACCAAGGACTGCGTGTGACCTTTCCTTGTTCCTTGTTGCCCACACAGACACATTTACGTGCAGTTTACTACCACATGTGTTGGGAGATCAGTCAGGAGCTTTGCGTCGCAGGGGAGATACCTGAAAGGGGAAGACCCAGACAAGTGGACGAGTAGGTCGCCGCCGGATTTCACTATCCACGGGGGGGGGAAGGATCACCACCATATCCTGGGATATAAAAAAGCATTCACTAGACTAACGAGTCTAATGATAGTAGGAGTTGAGGTGACGGGATGAATCAACCAATCAAAAAGAGATGTGCATACGAGAAAAATAAGCTAAGAGGAAGAGCATGAAATGGAGAGTGCCAATAAAGAAAGAACGAGAAATAAAGAGTGAAACAGAAGGAACGCTTTGAAATGAGACAGAAAGGAATGGATTTTTGATTGATTGATTAATCTTCGAGTCAGCCATCATTAGTTCTATAAGTATATATTTTCCACTCGGTATATGGTGGTGATCTTCCTGCGCTGGGTAGTACGATCCGGCACTGACCTATTGTCAGCTGATGGGGTTTTCTCAATCAGGTATCTCCTACTAGCGTGGTCCCGCGCCAGGCGGGCAAGCTCCAATCTTCTGATCAGTCTCCCGGCATGTATGGTGGTTTAGTGCATGTGTAAAGTGTGAGGATAGGACAAGGGCGACGAAGGGAAGATCGCGCACGGTCCGTCACCCTTTTGTTAGGCTCCGGCATTCGCCTGGTATTGATCAAAGAATCCACGAGAAACAACTGACCGCAGCAGATGACTATTAGAATTCTCCTACAGACAACGGCTGAATTACATCCTTGCTATTTAGCTAGTGTCGAAAATCCTGCTACCGCCGGGACTCAAACCTACGTTCTCTCAGGTAGAGGGAGGAAGAGAAGGTAAAGCAGAAACAGAAGGTAATAAAATAAGAGTAAATTGTTTACAATATGTTTACAGGTAACAGTGTGCCAGCGAAGGAGACAACATGGAAGCGCTGAACGGTAGCATTTGTTGCAAGAGGGCAGGCGGTTCAGTTTACGATGTCGAGCAATGTCGGACCACTAGGTGGGGCGGGAGAGGGGTGAGAGCAGCGGGCAGAGGTGAGGCAGACGGAATGCGAAGGAAAAGGCAGGGAATAGGGCGATAGGTGGAAAAGACGAGAGAGACGGAACGAGGTTGGGAGGTTTGGGACAGGAAGCGGGTCAGAAAGCGTCGCAGACAGGGGCCGTAGGCACGAGGGCCAACGAGGAAGAGCGAAGCGCATTTTCGAGGGTCGGAAGGGGGGGCGGGGCGGCGCGAACAGACTAGTCAGGCCGGGCACGGCGGGCGTGGGTTGCGGCGCAGGGGTCGATAGACTAACAGCGCCCCTGCAAATTTATTCGATGTCTCTCGGTCGAAGCGACAGCGAACGCCGCTGGCCGGCGGAATTGACGAAACGTCACGCCCTGGATCGCGTACCCGGCTGCATGCGCGATTTTCGAAAGCCCGTATGTACATTGGTATCTGATATCGGAAATTTTTTAGTCTACACTAATATACCTACTACAAACAGAGTCCGCAAATTTCAATATTTTATGTGATCCATTTAGTTCGGATTTTTACTGTTTGAAGTTACTTGCTTAACATTCTTGGACTTTTGAAATATAGTGATCAGTATAAAAAAGTATTTATGCAATTTCTATTAATTTAATCCTTCTTTTATTATTGTATGCTTGTTTGGTATTTGTCTTTTTCTTCTAAATATGGAGTATTAATATTGTTATAGGTTGAAATTTTTGAACACGCAATGAAGTCATATATTCGAGAACATCTTTAGATGAAAAGCTGTGTTTAAATATTTTCAACCCACTACTTTTTATATCAAACAATACATTATTCTTGGAGAAAGAATATGTGGTTGTATGAACATTAAATTGCAGCAAATAATCTTCACAGACAACGTTGTTAAGACTAACTAGAAATACGTTTTCCAATGCCAAAAGCGCTTCTAATGCCAAAAGCCCTTCCTAGCACATGCGCAAAAATGTGCCTCTCTTCTCTGTATCACCCGCATTCTCTCTCGCACCTTATAGCCTTTTTCATTTATTATGCACGGGGTGTTCTATGTCGGTCTATATTCTGATTAAAATTTCTAATAATTTATTGCTAGTCATTGAGTTACGAAGGAAAAGGGGATTGCTCTATTGAGTGAGTCAGCGATAGTGCGCGTGAGTCAGCGAATCAGCGATTGAAAGTCCCCTCGGTCATCACTATTGTTGTAGATTACAGTACACACACTGCGAGATAACATTGGTAATATTGTGCATTGTTCATTTCATTGTATGGTGCAAGTATTTTATTTCCTTTGCTTCAGCTACTCATTTTGAAGTAGGGACTATTTTCGTGACGTAAAGCAAAAGTAACATACAATGCGATTAAGAAAAGCATAACATTAACGATACCGTATTTAATGAAACACACAAAATTTAAGTTTTGAAAATCTGTAATAATATATTTAATGGACTTAACGTGTGATTACCATACGTCATCATGACTGACCCGCGTGCCACCCGAACAACAAGGAATTTGTCATGAGTGCGGTCCCTAGGCTGGGAGACCGCAACCACGTCTGCACCCCAAATGCCTACGCCTTAGAAGTTTTAACCGGACTATCAGAAGCAGCTTGCAGAGGGACCACAGGGCAGGATCAGAGGCGCCGGACCGCTGATGATGGCCGCGCACGGGGCTTTTATTGATGTTACCGGCACGCAAAACGATATCGTCATGGCCCCTGTCAGTGTAGTGAATGCATTTCTGGACGAGGCAATGTTCCTCTCCCGCTGGATGGTGAGATCCGACGGCTGACTACAAGTCTGCGGAGTCAAGTACAAGAGGGGATATCTTCCTCCCAATATCTCCCCCCTTGGAACGCCGCCACAGATGAGATAAACTCTAAACTCTCTAGCGGCCTCCCGACATTGTCAATCATCTTCATAACTACCTGTAAATGTCTTCTTTTTGTAGTGGATCTCAGACACAGGTACACATTAATACATACGACGATGGCTGAGTGAACGGTGAACCGTTAGTACTCCTTGTTCGAATTTCTATTCCATATAAATGAAGCATTAGAGACCCAGAAGCTCTTTTCGCCGTAAACCTTCCGACCGGACCCTCTGAGGTACACCGCCCGCGAGTGATAATGTACTCCAGTGTAGATGAGGAGGAGAAGAGAGAAGTACTAGGAAGAGGAAGGAAATATCAAGTGCAATCCGTTGCCCATTTGTTATGACTCAGCGCCGTCACTTGCTTAGAATGGATGAGAGAACCCACGCAAACTACCAATCAGAGCAGCCGTCCGCTACACGTCTCCTACAGCCAGCGCCTGAATTCGACGTGGCTGTTTAGCAAGCGTCCAAAATACGCCGCCCTCAGAACTCGAACCCAAGGACCTCCCGGTCAGAATCACTGTGAATTGAATTGAATCAATGCCTTATTTCACGTGGCGAGACTCAGGCCATGAGGCTCTTGCGTCTGACAACGCAAATGTCGTTACGCTCCTTTCACCAACTTGTAGAGAAAGGAGGTATTTCTTGGGCGAGAAACAGGCGATTTGAATTTAGCTCAGAAGCGCCATTTAGTCTTGAGGATCTTTTATATGCTAGTAAATCTACTACACGGGACAGCCGGCTTTACTTCCCCTCCGAAGGAGGAGGAGGAGGAGGACAAGAGAGAAGTACTAGAAAGAGGAAGGAAAAATCAAGTGCCTTAAAAATCCACTGCTTCGATCGGTTTTGAACCCGCCAACCAGTCTGATACGCTAACCGTTACACCATCGCCGCGCGCACTGTGGAGACAGCGGCAATGCTGGCGCTGAGCTCCCGCAGGCGGCGCGCGCGCGTGGCGATGGCGTGGCAGAAGCGATTACGGCCCGCGCGGCCGCCGCGCCGGCGGCGAACCTTCCCCGCGCGCGAAATGACTCGGCTAACGACCGGGGCAGCGCCGCCTTTGTTTTGGACGGCGCGGCCCGAAAATTAACTCCCACGCGGGCGGGCCCCTTGGGCGGGGAGAGACCACGCCCGCCCACCCACCCCCGCGAGGGCAGGCGCAAGGTGAGCGCGGTGAGTCGGAGCAGGAACAGACAGCGAATCTACGTAAAGTAACGTTATGGACTGGAGGTAGGAAATGTTATAAGATCTCCGTTAACGAGGGATTTGGATTAATATTATAATTAGTGATTCCGGACACGTCAACTATCGAGGTCATTAGTTCCGTAAGTGTAGTTCATGTTTTTCTCTCTCGGGAGGTGGCGTTGATCTTTCTCCCGCTGTATGGAGACATCCGGCGCCGACACCGGCGCCGGCCGGCGGGGTTGCCCCAACTAGGTATCTACCACCTGCGAGCCACTTCTCCAGTCGAGACAAGCTCTAAGCTCCAGACCGGTCTCACGACATGTGTGGTAATGTATCGCATGTAAGTGGAAGTGCGTGTATGTAAGGTGTGTGGATAGGACAAGGAATAGGAAGGAAAGATCGGGCGCGGTCCGTGGCTTGTTTGCTAGGGATCTGCTCCGACATTCCTCGGGTGCTGATGGGAAGAACCACGGAAAATTACCGATCAGAGCAATAGGTCGCTATAATTCACCTCCTCGGTGCGACTAAATTCGACCTAGCTATGTACCTAGTGTCAAAAATCATACCACTTCCTGGACTCGATTCAGAAGGACTGCAGTGACATCAGTTGATGCCCTGAGTCACCTCTCTCGATGGAGAAATTGGAAAATGAAGAGGAGTCACAGGGAATTTAGTATTAACAGTGCTTGCGGTTGAACGTGTAAAACGAGGAGAAAACGTGAAACGTGAGGATTTGATATAGCGAGGAATGGGAAGCCAAGGAAATTGTAAGAATGCCTTTCATGCAGGCTGCTAGGGACAGGAGATGACGTACAAATTACACGAGAAGTCTGAGTAACAGAAAATGTGATGGTATTAATAATTCAGGTCATGGCGCACGCAATGCGGGCGATAATAGCTGATTAAGGAAAGTGAGTAATCACAATATTTTTGTGACAAGTCGACGGCTCGCTGTACAGATTTTGAACAAGAAATGAACTACGGTTCAAAAAAATTGGTAGTATTGGTATGATGTAGTTTAGTGTAAGTTGCGAACATCAGACGGAGGAGCAAAGATTATGGGCGAAATGGGAGAAAAGACGTAGAAACAAATAGTAAATATTGGGGCTACGGCGTAGCAAGTTGATTGAACCGGGCAAGCAGACATATGCGCATACGCAGGCGAGTACGTGGAAAATGACAAAATGTTCAAATATGTGCGAGTAAGAACGGAATGGTTAGAGAGAATATGCAGTGAACTTGTGTTTGCGAGGAAGACGGACAAGGAGGTGTGTGGACTGGTAGGTGGATAAGTAGATGGGTGAGGAGGTAGGCAGATGGGCAGGTAAGCAGGTGGGCATGTAGGTGGATGGGCTGGTAGGCGAGTGGGCAGGTAGGTAGGAGGCTGGGCAAGTAGGTGGGTGGGCATGTAGGCGGGTGAGCAGGTAGGTGGGTGGGCAGGTAGGCGGGTGGGCAGAAAGGAGACGGGGGCAAGGCAGGAGGGGGACCAAGTAGGCGTTTCATCAAATAAAATAGGTCTGCGCGAGGCATTGGCTATAGGGAATTGTCGCTGCTGCGTCGAGTGAGATGGGCGCTGATTGGGGGCGGGAGGGTCAACGGCCCTGCGCGGTGGCGAGGGGCTACGGAGGCGCGGGGCGCGGGGCACGGGGCGCGGGTGGTTCGTGGGCGGAAGCGATTCACGTCGAGCCTGCATAGGGGTGCGGAGGGTATTGACGGAAACATACGGCCGCCCGTTAGGCGGCGGTAAAAGCGTTCGCTTTTATAAACTGCGGTCTCTAATGGCCTTGGGGACGCTGCGTGACCTGCTCGGCCAGCGCCGGTCTGAGCACAGGGGCGAAGCGATTACTGCAGGACCGATACGGAGACGATGCGGTGGGGATGCGAGGCGAATGCGGAGGTGAAGCGGCAACGAGAGCTGGAGGGTGTTAGAGCGAGGGCGGGCGGGGAGGGGCGGGTGGGCCGGGAACGGGGGCGGAGCGGGGTGACAAGGTCGGGTGGTGACGGGAAAGGGGCAGGTTGAAGGATTTAGTGCGTGAGGTGGTGCGTGCGTGGAGAGGAAGTGTGGGATGGCGCATGGTAAAAGTAAGAAAGTAAAAGTAAGGAAAGAAAGTAAAGAGACGGAGAGGGGCGAGAGACTTGGAGGTGGGGGAGACGGGACAGAGGTGGGAGGAGGGGAGCGGGCCAGTGGGGTAAGTTAGCAAGAAGTTGAGCGGGGGTGAGGAGGGACAGGATGGGCCGGCGATGAGGGGAGGAACGGGCGTAGAGGGATGGAGTGAAACAGACCGTAACGGCCGGGGGAGCAAGGTGGGGAAGGGAGGGCTTTCACTGGGATATGATGCGCGCGCTAGCGTGCAGAGCGGTGGATGCGCAGGGAAGGAGTGGGACGGAGGAAAGAGCTTTTCCAGTTCAAGAGAGCTCGTTTGGCGTAATAACTTGAACGTATAAAAGTTGTAATAAACTATTATTAAACGGTTATTATTGATTTAATGCAAAATCTACCATTTATTTAATACACACAATGCAGAAAAATTTTGCAATTAGGAAATACAGAAGTCTAGTGGAATTCG
The DNA here is from genome assembly GCA_017312745.1 of Gryllus bimaculatus. Classification (NCBI taxonomy): domain Eukaryota; kingdom Metazoa; phylum Arthropoda; class Insecta; order Orthoptera; family Gryllidae; genus Gryllus; species Gryllus bimaculatus. Next base: position 5,776,686 of record BOPP01000051.1, on the reverse strand, counting down.
TCAGCAAGAATGGGGATCAGCAATACCACGCACATTGATTTATCAATGAGCCGTAAGTAGTAACCCAATGACTAAAAGAATTCGGTTGATAAGCGCAGTGTGGTAATACGAACAAATATTTGCATTTGTCTATCAAATTGGAAACGGTTTCATTGCTTTCTTGTATTTTTTACAAGTTACTCTGAATGTTAAAAAAACGTAAGAGCGAGATGCGGCCGGGCAGGAAATGGAAGAGAGAGTAACTTGGGAGTGAAGTGAAAGGAGGAGGTTACCAGGACAGGAGAACGGTGAGGGAGCGAGGGACGGAGAGTTTAAAAGGTTTGGAGAACATGAGATCGAGGGCCGCGAGTTCAAGAGGACGGGAAATCGCGAGTTCTGTCTTTAAGAAAGCGCTGACGAGAGGATGGGAGAACCGCAGGGCGGTATAGTGAGCGTCGGTGTCTTCGAGATTGTGGAGAGCGGAAGGAAAGTCTCAGGAACGAAAGAACGGGATTGCAGGATGGCGCAATGGTAGGAGTATGAGAGAGGCAGAATTGGAGAGGCGGAAGAGCGAGAGAGCGACTAGACGGGGTGTGTGCTGCGGGAAGGTGAGGAAGGGGAGGGCAGCGAACGGTGAGGCGAAAGGGTGGGAGAGCCGCAGTTCGGATACGGGTAGTGGGGAGGCGCGGAAAGGAGTTGAGTTGTGGTGATGGGGAGGTGGCGAGGGGATGTGGTGAGCGGGGCGGCATGGAGCGGTGGTGGGGATAGCGGGGAGGAGGAGAGCGGGGAGGGGAAGGGCGAGGAGGGGGAGAACGGGTAGGGGTGAGAGGTGAAAGGGCGAGGGGGCGGGAAGAGAGAAGGCGGGCAGGGAGAAAGCAAGGGAAATGGAGGGGCTGAAGGGGCGGGAGAGCAGCAGGATAGTGTGCGGGGAGCGGGGCGAGGAGGTGGCGAAGGGAGAGGCGGGGAGCGGGGAAGGAAGGACGGGGCGGCCCCCAGTCGCCTCGCGCACCCACTGCTCGTTTCACACGACGACGATTCCTCTTTTTGTTTCGCGGGAAACTCATTACTTTTTCCGGCGTCTGATTCTGCTGGAAGTTACCCTTTCGATGGCAGGCGAGGAAAAAAGCGACGCAGCCCGAATCTCCCGCGACGCTGTTGCCACGTCGCCCCAAGGACAGCGCGCTCCCTCTCGCGGTATCGATGCCCGATTCCGCTTTGAAAAAATGTATAACACGGGATATCAAAAACACGAATTGGATGGAATAAACATGGAACAACATCAAAATGCATAAACAAAAATTCATAATGTTTGATATGCATGAATCTGATAGTGAGGTAATTACTTATTGACAGAGGAATTCGATTTACTAACTCAATGTATCAATCAAGTAATGAAAATTTAATGTTCGCTCCGCCATTAGTTATTCATTTTATTCAGTCCTATTATTTAATGTTTTGTGTGAATAGGATTTTTTCTACTGAACTTAAATCGCCGGCCCAGTTATGGAAGAGACAGATGATGAGTGAGGAATAGCCAGATGATGTGACGCCTTCATCTGGACGGCAATTCTGCGGCCGGCTTCTTTTTCGGAATCAATTTCTGGGGAAGCCCGCGATAGGATTATAAATAACCGGTAATCACTGAGATCCCATCCTGTCTCCTTTCCAAGCCTTACGGCGGACATGCTCTCATCACATACATCCTTAAGGAAACTTTTCTTAAACACGAAAGATTTCAGAAATACTGCCAGTAAAACGAGATACTGTATGTCAAGGTTCGATCAAAAGTGCACCAAAAGAGCAGAGTCACGAGAAAAGAATGAGAAGAAGGTAAAGGAAGAGCAATAGTAAGAAGAAGGCTAGGGAGAGGGGGGATAGGAAGAAATTGTGGAAGGAGAGGGGGCAGAGGCGAGTCGGCCAAAGGCTACTGCAGGCATTTCTAACCCAAGTACCCGCGTGAACAAACGAGCTACGGAGCCGCTGCCGCCGCGAGCAAAACGAGTACGTTTAGTGCACCTTACCTCAATGACTTGACTAATTGCATCATGTTCCCGGTCACATCAAATGATATTTTTATTGGCCCCGCTACTGCAGTGAATGTTTTACACCCGGAAGGCGGGGAGTTGCTCGCCTGGTACTGTTGAGAGAAGCCATGAAAAACTTCTTTGGAAAGCTATCATTCTCTTACAGCCTCGATTAAATTCGATCAAGCTAAATATAACCAAAAATTAGCTACCATGCAGACTCGAAACCTAGACTCTCCCAGAGGGAGTTGTTGCAGAGACATCGGCAACACTGGGGTTGAACGAACTCAGCCGATCTATCGCTTCTTGCCGACACAGGCTAGTCCATCGTGAATGACGGCAGAAAAGCATGGGCGCGCTGCCTTCCGCGAGCAGGGGAGGGGCGTGCTCCGTGCGTGTAGAAGTTTCCGGAAGCGGGGGCGGGAACAGGGAGGGGTCTCCGCCGGCTTCTTCGCCGAGGCGCTGCCCATTAGCGACGGTTCTCGGCCGACGGCGGAAGCAGCGACCTGGCGCGCGTGGCGCGGACTGCGTGAGCGGTGTGGTACGGGAGACGCGGGAGGCGTGGTGCGAACGGAATGGATGGTGTAGCGTGGGTGATGTGGTGTGCGCGGTGCGGCGTGCGTGGTGTGGCGCCTGTGAAAAATATAGATTAGTGCAGGTGTTTGCTGGAGTTGTAGCCACATAGCTAGCGGGGAGCGCGCCTGCAAACTAAAATCAGAAGAGCTCCATCAAGAGCCAACCGTTTCCTTCGAAGCGAATAACTTCCATGGGGAGAACAAAGCAATCGCATCCATCTCCTCCGCGTGGTCGACCGCCGCCCTCAGCTTCGTCGTCGTCCTCCCTGCTGCCCACCACGCGAGCGCGCGCGCGGCACGCGCGAGGCCGCGTGGACCCAGTGGGCACACAGGACTCGATCAGCAGTCAGCACAGACAGCACGCGTGGGCACAAGTGGGCACAATGAGCACATAGCACTCAAGTAAGTACAGTCAACACAGAGGGCATGCGTGGTCACACAGGACTCGATCAGCAGTCAGCACAGATGGCACGCGTGCGCCCGCGTGGGCACGCATGGGCACAAGTGGGCACACGTGGGCACAAAGAGCACAGAGCACTCAAGTAAATACAGTCAACACAGAGGGCATGCGTGGGCACAGGCCCACATGAGCACATTGAACATAGAATGTACAAATGGGCATAAAAGGGCACCGGGTCGCTTCGCCCACGTAGTGTGGCAGCAATACTTGAAGTGGCCACGGCCGCACCTGCTCCTAAGTCTAAACGCGAAATCACTTCTTCAGAGTATTACATGGAAGAGAAGTCCAATTACTGATTGGTAAACGAAGGCGAAAATATTAAAGAGTAACGTCGTCTGCTGACGACTAATAATGTGTTTGCATCAAAGAGATATAAAACTAAAAAGTGATTGCGAATTTGATTGTGAGTATGAAGCTGTAAATCAAGCAAATGTATCCAAGAAATAATAAAAACTCAAAATGCTATCATTATCGACGTGAAAATATCGTTCTATCAAATATCTACTTCAAAAGCACAATCTCTGAGACGTCTGTATATCTTACATATATTTGTATGTAATAATCATCATTCACAACAAAACCTACTATCCCCATAACGTTATTTATTAGTGAGAGTATAAAAAATTACAATTATTTCTATCATTGCAAATTTTGAGCTGAAACTTGATCAGATAATATAAATCTCAAAGTTCTTGCCAGCTGAATAATATATCATGAGTGTAGTATATTTTTAAATGCGTGGCGTTAATATCTAAATCTCACAGCGCTTGAGAAAATAAATATAAAAAAATTATAAATCTCTACCAATCCTCAGGCGATTTTAAAAGGCAATATTTGTGTTTGCATTATTTATTTAAAAACTGTTTCTGAATATAATAATTATGCACGATGAAAACTAAAAAGATCATTTAAACATAATCATAAATCCAAAAATTGATTCAATCCCTTCACAATTTTATATTTTTTTTGTATCTTGGCATTCCCTGTTTATTGATAGGAAAATGCCACATTTCGAAACGCGTTCGGCAAATAAGCCATACTCCCTGAAGAAGGTCGCAGAATGGCGAACGAAACGTTTTCACCTTTGCCATGGCCGCGGCGTCACCCGGAAAGCCAATTAAATACATTAGCCGTGGCCAGAAACAAATCGAGTACTGGAAAATGAACAAAACATTTGCGTGACATGAATCAATATGGAATCCTCCTCATTTATAGGGAATGACCCCCAAGGTCTCTTTTTTCTTTTTTTGTTAGTTTTCATGAATTCGTCTACAAATAAATATTTTCAGTTCGAATGAAAGTGTCTTTGACGTTCTCATTTCAGGTTGTCAACATTTCTTTGTTTCACCAAAGACTCACTTCGTGCACTAGTGACGTATTATCTGTTGTGTTTCCGTTTCGGTGCATTTTCGAACCACTGTGCGCGACGATGTGGGCGGCAGGAGCGGCAAGGCCGGGGGCGG